>CM076582.1:1562267802-1562728448 GCA_034641835.2 Pinus albicaulis
ATAAATTATGCAACTATAATTTTCCATTTTAGCTTGAGGCTAAAAATTGGGAACATTACAAAGTCTCATGGAGAGACAAGAGACTCTAGATGAGGGTAATTATCCTTGTAATGAAAAATAATATACCATGTACATCATCATAATTTGTGGAATTTAATGAAGTATCCGCCCCACTATTGACACAAAGCCCAAAGACGTAACCCACACAGGGCGAAATCCGTTATCAATGTGTTTATGTTCTTTGATTTGATGGTTGGTCATTATTTCTTCGCTTATTTTAGTATGGACATGTGTTTTTTTTATACTCTTTCATATGAAATTATACTAACATCAAAAAAGTAAAATATCTTGTTTAACTCTAGTTGCTGAAGAGATCTAGATCAATTTTGGTGTCATAGTGATCTTCTCGTTGATGTGAATTTTGAGACTGATTGATTAGAACTGCAACAAGAAGGGAAATGGAGAGAAACAAAAATATGTATTAGTACCTCCTAAGGATGACACACATGGTGGACATGATGTATGCATATTATGAGGATAAATGAAGAGTAAAGGGTGATGCTCCGTCTTCATATTCCAGTAATTATTCATCTTCTTCATCGTCTTCTCATCATTCTGATGAAGAGATCAAGTAGAGATTTCAAGAAGAGAATGATGAATTGAGGAGACTTATATAAGAAGAAAAGGAGGAGAATAAGAGGCTCAAACTTCATATATGAGCCACCAAATAGGGCTTGGAAGATTTGAAGCAAAGCAAAGGCTTAGAAAAACCATCATCACATGTTTCAGAATTGTCAACTTAGGTAAATAGTGTTGATCATTCCCAATTTTCATTTTAACATTACACCATTTACGTTGGAAACATGGAGGTACACATTAGAGGAACTGGCATGAGACTCCTTACCAATGTGGGGTATAAAAGGAGAAGGACTTGGTGTCAATGGCCGTGGGATGACTTAGCTATTTGAGGTTTTACAAAGACCTAGATTTGTAGGTTTGGGGTACACTGAAGGAGAGTTCACAAAGGTATCAAAATCTTCGAAGACATTGTCAAAGCCATCAGACCAAGAGGATGATTGGAACACATCACACTCCTACTATGATAAAACATATTGTAGATGAAGAGCTAAGGAAATCTCTTGTCACCATAATTGCACCAGAGACAGTCGAGAGAGATATGCAAAGTCTTGGTATTGTAAAGTTCATTTTGATTACAAGCATGTTAATTATGAACAAAAATAATATTGTAGAAAAATATGTACTTTTTGTGGTTTACATAACCATGTGATTGCTGAGAGCTGGAAGAGAATGGAAAAAAGAAAAAGGATGAGGTGTGAAAGCCCTTTTGCACATCAAGGAAGAAATGAAATTAAACAGATAGGGGAAGAAAAAATTTTGCATTCATTGCAGCTATCTAGAGAAACCTCTCAAGGAAAAAGCATCTTGAAAGGAACCAATTGAAATTTTTTTTCAACAAGTGAATCTTCCACAAAAATATGATGACCCATTCACTTTAATGAGTGAGATATTTTTTTCTAGATATGATAGCTTTTCATGGCCTCATTTTGTAAATAATGTGTTGTGATTTAAATTTTAAAAGTGATAATGTGTTTTCCATCGCTTATTAAAGCAATGATGATGTTTTTTCCTTTGGGGCATATCTAGAGTATTGTTTTTTTTTTTCTGATTTAAACTTGACTAACAGATGTGCCTTATAAACTCTTGGGAAGTATGGGGATGCTTGGGTCATGGTTTTTCATGTAACTAGACATGTAGTTTTCAAATATTATACTACATGTTTGTGGAGAATGCAAGTGTCGATTCATCACTTATGGCTCTAGAGAACAACGCTGGAGGAGAAGGAAGTGTGACCTATCAAGAAACTTAATCTGCAAACAATGCAACACAAAATTTTCATATTATCTTCATGCTTTTGGGGCGACCAAAATCTCCTCAATGGGGATGTGGCTCCAATGATATGAATGAACTATGTTAGTTTTGTTGTGCTAATTACTCTTTCAGATTCTAAATACAATGTATTATGTGTGATTAGGGTTCAATTTCTCTTGCAAATTATCAAGTCTCATGAGTTCTTTTCATGTTAATATTATTAACAATTTCACATAAAATAAAGGCTGAACAACTACAAATAAAAGTACAGTACATCACCAGATAACACATCAACATAGGTATTTGATGAAAGAGTTCACCCCTCCTGGGCTACATCTCCTTGGTCTACCTTCCATGGCTTGGGCCTATATATTATGCTCAAATTTTCAAACTGAAATATTTACCATTCTTTTTTGCTCCTGAAACCTGCACCAATGAGTCGAAAATGCCCAAAAAATGGTATTCTAGCCTCTTTCTACACCTGATTGGTCGAAAAATCCAAAAGTTATGACCATTTCCATTTTCTCCACAATTTTAGGCCTAAATTTAGCTAACTGAAGCTAAATATGGTTAGCTAGATATATTTTAGCAGTTCTACATAAATTAGTGGTTTGCGAAACTAATCCTCATTAAGTTAATTAACTTTTCTTAGTGCTACTTAAGCAATTCTTAACACTTAAACTACCCTTAGGGGATAACCTCGTATTATTTTTAATAAATATAGATTAAGTGCTAATTAATAGAGGATTAGTATTAAACTCCACTCTTAAGAGTTGGCTCTGCTAGTTGTATTCAAGCCTCAGTCCTATATCCTAGGAGCTAGCCCCGTCTCCCCCAAGTTGGAAAACCTTATATAATTTAAATATATGTGGAATTGTATATGGTTAAGAACTATCAGTGTGGAGGAATGGTAACATGTGGCATTGGTCTGTGGGAGGTCACGGGGTCGAACCTCAGTGCCTCCATCCAGTCTTCAACCCAAAACTTTTACACCACACCACCATGGAGGGAGGGCACGTGGTGACCCCAGGTTCCACCACGTGTCCTCTCCTCATTGGACTGAAATTCAATCCAATAATAATTTTCCACATACCCAAAAATTTCAACCAATACAATGCTTCCACTTGGCAGTCCATTATACTCTGGAGGGAAATGACAAAAATTCAACCCTACCTAGTCAGCATGCAACGTTAGCAGTATGGACTGCTGAATAGGCACATGTCTGTCCTTTTTTTAAAATTTTCTAGTTTAGCGAAGTGAACAAAATTCATTTCTGGGAGCTTACAAAGTCCATTTTGCACAAAATAAAGTGCATTGGATTTGGAAAGACAAGCGCTACACAGTCGTTTAGATTTCAAGCCATTCTAAGAACTTTTAATTTTTAGCATAAAATTGAGCCCATGAACATTCCTCGCCACTAGAATATTTTGGACCCAAAATATTTTTCATTAGTGAACATGTGGATGAGGGTACAATGCCGCACCCTTCTAGTCTCAATCCACTAGAATTTCCCTAATTTTGAAAATTTCAGCTTTTCAAAAAAAGAATTATTTTTTCTTGATTTTTGAGACCCTTTCTTCCTACTGTAGACATCATCATGCTGCAATTTCCCTGAATTTGTATAACAACAAGTTGTCCTTGAATTAAAAAACTTGTTCCCACCTCAGTCGTCAGTCAAAGAAAACTTGAAAACAGTATCACCTCGAACATTGTCAACATGGCAATTTTTAGCTTGTCTTTCCTTGTACTGGCATCTGATTTTGACCAAGTGTTTTCACCATTTCCATGTACCATTTGGAAACCAAAAACAAGTACTTGTGGAACCTATGCCTTATTTGTCAAATTTTTTTCTGCTTTCTCTTTTACCTTTTCACTCTCTTGCACCGGCATCTTTTTTCCATCACCATTCAACGATGATGTTAACAGATGCAAATATTTCTCATATTGTTTACTTCTTTTCAAAGGAAAAATTTTAGATCCCTAGAAAATCTTATTAAAAAAATTAGCAACTTCAATGAAATCATCTTGTTCATTTGGTGCATCTTTTTGAAAGGTCACATTCAAAACATCACAATGCTTGAACATTAACAAAGCCAAATTTTGACTTGCATTCACTATTCTCTTCATTTATCCTACATGTATAAGAGATAAATTCCTCTTATTCTTATGCGATAGAAATATGTACTCAATTCCATCTTTGAATAATTGATACTTATTCTCATGGCGATGAGATACTAATTTCCTGTCATAAAGATAAGGACTTCCGAAAACAATATCTGAAATCTCAAGCAACACTACATCAAGAAAGTTTGAAGTGACTGCAAACCTTAGGATGCACTTCCTTGTTACCTCAAGTTTTCATTCTTGCATATCCAACCTGAAGGATAGGGTAATGTATGTGTAACTCTTTCTAGATTTAATCTATTAACTAATTCTTCAGAAATCAAATTAGATTGAGAACCACTATCAAATAGTGTGTCTATGTTGGTATGCTTTGAAACAAATCTAATATGAAAATTTCAATTCTTGTATCTTCATATCGAGTTACATTAGAATAAGTTGAAGAACATTTTATCACCAAAACTAGGCTGAATGGGCTTCTCAATAGTGAATTAATTGTAACTGTTTCAAACCACTTATGGTTGGAAGCTTTCCCTTCCAACCTAAGAAGGATGTCTTAAGGAAATGTATAATACTCAATAAAAAATGCCTAGAACAAACATGGCTAACTCTTGAGTGTGTTATGAATGGTTTTAACAGGTGAAGGATATGAATTAATGGCTACCATTGGGCATGGAGTCAGTGTGAAAATCAATTACATAAAAAATCTCTCATGGAAGCTGAGGCATGTGTGCTCTCATCAAAAAAATAACTTTAACATCAAAATATATTCATAAAGGAATTTGGAAAATGTTTTAGCAAGAATACGAAGTTATTATACATAAATTAAACTGAATGGACATTAAAAAGGAGGATAATAGAAACACACATAAGAGTACATTAAGATTCTAAGGTTTGAAAGAAGCTTTCTGCAACTGTATATTACTGACTGGAAATATTAAAAAATTAGCATCAGGCACAACATCGATAAACCCTCTCTAATTTTCTCATATCCCTATTTATATAACTAGACACCTTTTAGAAGAAATTTGCCACCTAGGCTAGACCCTCGAAACTGTTAAGGACACCTTTTCCAAAAAGGAACTAATTACAAGGAGAGAATATAGATATATTTTTTTTTACAAAGAGTTTAAATCCTAATAGGACTCTAACACCATTTAATTTACTAAAAAATTTCAAATGACCCATACATGATGATGTTTATCGAACAAGAAAGAGTTTCCTAAGGTTTTCTTCTCATATTTTAAGGATGTGTTATTATGCTTGATGATGTGTCAAGAATGATGAGCTAGCAACACAATAACCTCCCTTGCTGAGTGTTATTACCAACTGGAGTGTCCAATTATACACTTTAACATATCTCGATGACTGATGTGCTCTCAAAAAAAATTTAATGCATCAAAAACTTCAAAATTCTCCATTGCTGCAAAAACATAGCACTTTAGGCAAGTTCGTAGCAAAGAGTTTGTAGCACTTTCCACTTGGTAATTTCTATAACCATTTTTACTTCTCTACTCATTGGAGGGTATTCATTAGGACAAAATAATTAAATACATGACTTTACCCGCTCATCGTATGACAAACTTTCGAAATTATATCATAAAGTAATATTCAGTGAGTTCGTAGCAAAAACTTGGCTTTAAGCCTGGAGTATGCTAAGAACTTGCCTGATATTTTCCCAATTTTGAAATTTCCACTTCGTACCTCCAAAAATTTTCCATAGCCATGTGAAATTATGAGAGAGAACATCCTAAGACAAAATTTTCTCAAAACATGTCTTACCTCCTTAAGAGGCAGCAGGTTCATCTACTACTATCATTTTCAAGCCCTTTTTCTTTCTCTCTGTCTACACCATTTCCATTTGAATTTCTAACTCTTTGACTTGATTTTGCAACTTTCTCCTCTCTATTTGTAGCCACTTTTTTCTCCTCATGGTGTTCTTCATCATCCTTTATAGGGGTAGTGTTCGTTTTACCATTTTATTATACATTTATGCCACTTCATTATAAAAATTGATTTGTTTGATCACTTCCTTCTTGAAAACTGACAGCTCATTCCTTTTTTGTTTAAAATCCTCCAAACCCATCATGGCTTCGAAGACCTTATCTTTGGCTTCTTTAAGTTTCTCTCTAAGAAGTTCCACCTCAGATTTCTCTTGGACATTCTCTTTTCCTTTCTGTGACTTGGTGATTTCTACTTCAGCCAGGAATAACTCAGTGATCTCTTCCACAACATGGTGCTTCTTATTTTCTGTCTCCTTAAGCCACTTATCAAGTTTTCCTCCCTTTGAGAGTTGTGACCTACTAAAATTTTTTCTAGACTCGAATAAAAAACCTGAATCCCCACTAGAGAAATGAAATTTTTTTTCTGTGAGACCCTTCTTCTTCATTTTGGTTCCTTTAATCTCTGTAGGTTTCACCACAGGGGTCTGCTCAATATCAATGGCCTGGAGAATGTCTTCAATTTTACCCTTTCCTTCTATTTTAATCCTGGTAATTCTCCTATCATCCTTTTTTTCAGATTTGAGCTTGTTGCTTGTAGGTGTTGGCTAAGGTGCCACTGTTTCCTACAAATGTTAAATACCTACCTCAATGGGCTCTGCTATAGGTTGGAATTCTTCTTCAGGTATAACCTATGCTTCAGTTATGGGCTGTTTATCCTTCTCAGGAGTGTTTTTTGTTAACTTGGGTGTATTATTTGGAGTAAGCACATATACATCATAACCACTTAAAATAAAAAAGGTAGCCCAATCCTTATTCAATTTATTCCATTCTTCCATAACCAACAACTTGATCAAGCCATGATGAAATATTTATTTTTCACTACTCTCACATCTGGACTGCACTTTATCAAACATCTCTCCCAAGTTTCTGAAACAAAAAATGGAAGATATAGGAGTTGTTTACCTGTGAATTGGAGTAAGAGCCTGTAATGATACTGGTAGATCATTTGAAATATACCCTCACTTGTAAAAAATACTTTTGTACTACCATCAACATATTTGAATAATTTCCTTAAGGTAAGTCGTTGGTATACCTGAGGTCATGTCAATTCCTACATGCTACTACTTCATAAATTAATCACAATTCTGCAGTTTGAACTTGGTCGCCTTGAACCATTCTTCTCCTAACCTCAGAATTTTTGTTGCTTGAGGAATGGTCTCAAGGAAAACTATGAAACTCAATATGCCAACCTTTGAATATGTGCCAACAAAGTTGAGAACAAAATTTTTGAAGACTTGTGCATGGTGCCCCTATAGCTTTTGAAACAATCGCATGCAGCTAGCACTTGTGAAGGCTTGAGGAAAATTTGGATCATCCATAACCAGTTTCAGGGCCATATGCTCATATTTGACTACGAAAAATCCTTTGTTGGTATTCTTATGTGAAGCCATGTCCTCCAAAACACTGCTTCCCTTCTTGAACTCTTGACACCTGCAACAAATGTATATGAGAAAAAGCTACACATTTGATAGAGGTGGAAACTAACCTAAGACAATAACTAGACAAAAGATAATATAGAAAAAATTTGGCAAAGAATCAAGCAGCTCACAAGGATCGAAAGGTAAGTGATGTTTCTCAAATGGATGAAGGCTAAATTATGAAAGAAAAGCGGGTGGGGGGAGGAATGGAATGATGGTTGTTTGAATATTTCCAAACATGCAATACATCGAATTAAGACTCATAATATATATGCACATGATGACAAACTAACTTATCACCACTAAAAATATGACAGCACACTGATCCCCTTACCTCTAGCAGAAAAACACAAGTTCATAACAAATTCCGTTAGTGGCATGAAAGATTCTCTATGGAACTCCCAGGCGATTATGGAGTGAAAAAAACCTGCTATGCATGGAAAACACTGCGAACTCAGGTAAAATGTGCCAACTATCATAAATGACTTAATCAACCTCATTCATTCAGATTTTTAATTTTACCTATGGAAATACCTTAGTCACATGAATGATAACAACTTAAACCCTTTAGGACTTTTTGAAGAGTCGGAATTCCGTTGCAACAACATAGGGGAAAACCACCTGGTCCAAACCTTAGAGAAAGTCCTTTTCGATTTGGGGTAGTGGCTCTTACTGGGGGTAAAGGGATCAGTTTCCTAATAAGGATAACGATGGTGTGTTTTTTTTATAACATGAAAATGGAAAATGATTTAATCTATCATATGCATTGAATAAATATCTATTCTACTATATACCCTAGAGTGTTCATTCCTTAATGCAATCTAGAAAGATATCTTTCAACAATTAGTAATGAAGATTATTTAAAAGTTGAAAGAGTTTAAAATTATGTAAAAGTAATTCTTTTCACAAAATAGTTTAATCAAAAGGATTGTGAAATATATATCGCATTCATAAATTTAAATATATATGAGATAAGTAATCATAAACAACTATTAGTACATAATTTCATTTAACATTCACTTACGATAACGACTTCCATATATAATACAGATAAAAATATGACTATCAATTCAAGAAGAAAAACTTAATATAATGAGTAAAAGTAACATATATATGAGGTTCTCCACATTCAAACCGGCTGTATTTTTTTGCTCCTCTTCACGTTAAAGCAATTCAATGAGTAAGATAGTTCAACTTAAATTATACAACTTCAATGTCAAAAGATAATAGATTTCGTTCCATTAATTTATCAAGGCATTCACAAACTTATAGAAGCGCATCCTTTGCAAATGTTTTTGAAAATTTTCTGGACCTTTCTCTAAATGCTTGAGAATGGTTTAAATACTAAAATAAATATGTTTAACAATGATTATTACATAAAAAATGGAGGAGGTTTCAAACAACCTTCCTCGTAATGAGTAAACTTAAACTACAATCTAGGAAGTAAAAATAGCAACATGCTTAGGTGGGATAATCCTCTTTTCATATTTGATTTTTGAGGTGAAAAATATCTACCATTGGCTTTAGATAAGCTGGCTATGTAATCCCAGTTCTTACCTGACCTTTAAACACTACCTTTGAAAGTTTTGGTAGTGATTTCTTAGTGGAATCAATAGAATTGGTTAATGGTTGTAGGGTTTGGCACTGACAACATGGTTTGATCATAAAATTCCAGTAATTTTCCTGATCAAACGTAGTTATATTTTTAATAGATTTTGCCTGTATTTCTACACTTTCCTTCAACTATTCTTCAAATGGTTTAAGATCTGGGAGTACTTCAGATGTGGCTTTTTTGATAAGTTCAGCTTTTAGAAGCTGTCGATTAACAGATTCAACGATTTCATTTGTCAAATTTGTTTACTTTGATATTGCCTTCCCTGCCTATCTTAACTACATCTCCGAATCTTTGAATATGATATCTTTGTGAAATTTATCAATCTTGGCAAGATAAGCCTTATTTCCTTCATCAAACTCTTTCCATTGGATGAACTCAGAAATCTTCTTTTGAACCTTTTCACATTCTAGCTTCCTGTTAGCCACTTGTTGGATCAAAATTTTTCTTGTATCACAATATGAACTTGTTATTGAAATTTTATGACAAAAATATTCTTGCTGCTACTTTAATTTTGTGTTCCATTCAAGTCCTCTTTAATAAATTTCTCTGTTTGAGGCTAACTTTTCAGTTTATCCATAGTTGCTTCTATTTGAATTTCCTTTTCTGAAATATGTACTTGGTGCTGCAATTTTAATCTATCAAATTCCTTTTGGAATTGTGACATCTTCATCTCCATTTGTTTACCAGCATTGAGCTTTTCATGTTCTAGTAGTATTTCCAACCCTTGAACTTTATCTTCCTGTTGTTTGAGAAGAAGATTGACTTCCTCTACTTTGTTAATTGTAGAAGTTGCATATGCTCCAGGAAACTGTCATAATCTACTGAGATGTTCAGTAGGATTAGCATGAGAGACCTTCCATAAAACATGCATTGATTTGTTGTCAATGTAAGTTACTGATTCATCGATCCCTCTTCTATTTCTTCTCTTAACTGCAGCTTTTTGGCCTAGGCTGTAGGAAATATCTAATGGAAGAATTTCCTCAATATTCAAAATGATTTCCTGTGTTGGGTAGGATGAGATAATATATTGATCCTAATCTTCTGGTACATGTTGCAGTGGCATTTCAATTTCCACTATATTTTGGGTCTTATATGGAGTTTGGAAGCTTGTTGATTCATCAACATTAGGTTTTGGTGGTGGTGTTGTTTCTAGTGCTTTAGAAAACTTCTCCCATTCTTTCTTTAAATCATTTTCTTAAGGTTTCTCTTTCTGGGAAGGTGTATTCTAGATATGTTGAACTTATTTAGAAGATTATTCAACTCCATTAGTTTCTCCTTCAGTTTACATCTCAATTCCTTTAATCACTTTTTCAATTATTTTCTCAGGACTTCCATTCCGGCTTTCAGATTCATTTTCATAGTGATCCGAATTCTGAGAGTGGTGTTGTGATTGTTCTGACTCTTGATTTGATTTTTCTTGAGATTCCTCTTCTGAAATATCCTTAGCCTCATCATCTAGACTAATGTTGGGAGTTTTCATTTTGATATAATCAATAAATAATAGGTCCAGAGGAACTGTTTCTAGTCTCTTGCTTCTATATGCTTGTAAAGCTTCAAAGTCTGCTTTACTGAGTTTATTAGATAAAATTTTCAACACATCTTTAAACTTATCTACACCTTCAAATAAATCATCGAACATGTCCTTCTCATTCATGAAAGGTTTGAGTTTAAGGTTATTGGTAAACCTATGAAACACATAATTAGGATCATATGGTCTCTTTCCAATTAATGCCAACATCAATGAAGTGATATTTGAATTCTCTTTAGCTGCATGACCATTGTCAAAAAGAGAAAAAGTGCCACACTTTCCTGGGAAAGTAGGCCAGATAGAATTTTTGGAATCTCTTATTTTTTTGGTCACACCGCTGACTAAATTTTGATAAGAGATATCTTTTACTAAAATATTATCAGGAACATAATAAGAAAAAACAACGGGGGAAGAATAACTCCAAAAAACTCTGATATAAGAAAAAATCTCCTCAGCAAACCATCTAGCAACTAGTAGAATATCTATGCTAGCTTCCTTAGAAATCATAGGGGCCCTTTCATTAAATATGGTCTGATGGATGAGGAACATAAATCCATTACAAATTTTATAGAAATGTAGATGAAACTCATATGCCCATAGTTCCTTATGGTAAATATGAATTGGAGTGTGGTCTTAGCTTGTCCACTTCCATCCCATAATAGGAAAGCTTGAACAAAAACAAATTTCATCCATGATGTATGCACTCATGTAGAAGGGAGGTATTGTCCTAGTGGAATAGTCTCTATTTGTCCTATAATCCATAATGGTTTTAGCCAGATTATCAGACAAAATGATTACCCAATTCATAAGAAATGAATTGATGATTGCGTCAATCAAAGGAACCCATTCTATGGAAAATATAGTGGTATCTAGTTTAGCAAATAACCTACATATCATTCCCGCTGCATAAAAATAAGGGGAGGGTAATTGTGCTATCAGGTACATAGAAATTTTATCTCGCTTTAGCTTTCCTTGGTCACATTTCCATCCCTTTATCACTTTCATGAGGTTTGTATTCTTCTTTGTAAATATTTGCACAAAATATTTATCAGAAATATTCTGCGGCATAGGTAAGTGATACATTATCCATAAATCTTCTACAATGAACGATCTAATATTATCCAGCTTAGAATTCTTGAATGATATGTCTACTATGTTGAGGTTTTCAATGACCCACTTTACCATATCTGTGTATGGTAAGATATTTGGCCTCGTTTCTATTCTGTGGAGAAACGAACATGCAAATTCAAAGTAAGACGGTTCTGATGAAACTACCCCATCTGCTATTGTCATTTTCAATAATTCTCTTGGTTTTTCTCCCTCAAACAGGTTTTACATGGCCTCCCATGAAGAACGCCCACAATCATTATTGCATGTTGTGTCTGAGAACAATTGAGTCATGTTTGTGTCTTCTGTAGCGGATTTTTGGGAAATTGCTTTACCTTTATTTTCCATTCTAGTCGATCTTACTTAGTTAGGTGGTTTCTTGAATTCAAGTGAAACGAGTAAATTCAGATCTGAGATGAATGGATACAAGGATAGGGAATATACTTAAATCATCATAATGAAAATATGGCACTCTAAATTTAAAACACGCTTCAAGTAGATATCAGTATTTTGAATATTGCACCCATTAAATGTCGTTAATAACCCTTAACTCATTCTATAAAATATCTTACACACCTTATGCAATATGTCTAATCCAATGATCTAAGTTGGCAATATGTCTAATCCGATGCGCTAGAAGTTGGCAAGTGAAAAAAGGGCGGAAGGTAAGGAAAAATGCCTTATGAAGGTTTATTTACAGAATCTATCCATTTATAAAGGTTTAGGTAATTCCTACCATACCGCATTGGCATTTTTTTTAAGTTTACGATAATGTTTTGCAAAGAGAATTTGGAAACTCGCGGGTTGCAAAATGTAGGAAAAGCTTTAGACTTTTTCGGATTTTTTCAACACAGTTGGGTTTTATGAAGTAGTAAGCCCGGAAAAGGTTATGTATGTGGGTTTTGAGGTAAACAAAAGGATTTTTATAGCAGAGAAGTGTCATAAATAGGTAAAGTGAAAGGTAAGAAGAGGGAATATGAGAATAAATGAAGGCAATGAGATTTAGCTCATCCTCACACTTAATCAGTAATATTTTCCTCTTGCAGGCACTTACCCTTTATCATTTGCAATCTGCGAAGTGCCATTGGACCCTACCGCATCGCACATCGCACGTCGACCATTTTAATTTTTAACTCTCGTGGTCTATGATACGCTAGAAGTTGGCAAGTGCGAAAAGGGCGGAAGGTAAGGAAAAATGCCTTATGAAGGTTTATTTATAGAATCTAGCCATTTATAAAGGCTTAGGCGGGTCCTACCATATCGCATCAAAATTTTTGTTATGTTTTCGGTAATGTTTTGCAAAGAGAAGTTGGAAACTTGAGGGTTGCGAAATGTGGGAAAATCTTTAGAATTTTTCAGATTTTTTCAACACAGTTGCGTTTTATGAAGTGGTAAGCCCGAAAAAGGTTATGTATGTGGGTTTTTACGTAAAAAAAATGATTTTTAGAGCAAGGGAGCGTCATAAATAGGTAAAGTGAAAGGTAAGAAGAGGGAAGATGAGAATAAATGAAGGCAGTGAGATTTAGCTCATCATCAAACTTCATCAGTGATATTTCCTCTTTAACTGAGTTTAAATGGAAGATAGATTCTTTTGACCCTTATTGTTAGTATGATTCTTTCGTCGTAAAATATCACTTTAGCTACGCATATCGAGTAGCCCTAACATCAAGTATGACTACAAAATATCCTTAAGTTTTCTGCATAAAGTTAGATATGAGCATAAAAAACATTCAGCAGATAAAATATAAAATGGCTCCATGCATCCAATGGAAAAGACAAGAACAATGTATTTAAAAAGAATTTTATATTATATTAAAGAATGGGGCACCTAAGAGGAAAACAAGAAAGGTGTTTTCCAGTTCTCCTCAGTGGGATGGGTTCTTGTAAGTCCTCAGTGTTTCAGATCTAAAATTCCTCTCTTTGGTTAATATGGAAAACCCTAACAAACATGGAACTCAATGGGAGTTCAAAATGCAAACAAATGAAAATGGTGACCAAGAGTAGATCTAGTGAGATCTAATGCAATGGAGGTGATTAATGAATGGGGAGAACCCTTCTATTTATAACAAAATATTGGGGTGTTCTAGAACTCGGTGTATGAATAAAATATTATCAAGCAAGTTTTAGAATCACCCTTTAGGAATATTTTATTATATTTGTTGGAGGGAAAAGGATTTTTGACTTGGGTCAATTCCTTTATTTAGAAATAAAAAATAGATAAATGATTTATTTATTATTTTAGGGAAATGATGGGAATATAATTAAATAAATAATGGTTTATTTAATTATTTAAAAATGATTTAGTCAAATTTAACTAGAAATAGTATTTAAATAGTGATTTAAATAACTTATTCTTAGGAAATAATCAAATAAATAATGATTTATTTAATTAACTTCCTTGTTTTGGGTTATATGTGACCAGGAAATATATGCAAATGTTGTTTTTCATGGTGAAAGCAATTTTACTTAGGGTAAAATTGGTCTTACATGGTGTACTTGGTTTCATCTAATGGTAATAGGTTAGATGACCAAAAAATGTTGTAACAGATTTCCCCCCAACGTACGAGTGTTAGGAGCAAATCGTATGACCGAAGTACGTTGTAAGAACTCAATCACTAGGTAGTAAGAGGGAAGTGAGAGAGAGGAATGTAAGGTAGTCTAAAGCGTGAAAGGACTGGACCCTGAGGAGACGAGACTTACAGGTGCAACAGGTCTCTAGTTTATGAGGTGGTACCTTTGTTAAAGGCGGCGGAGGAGGCATACCTATGCCCGCCGAGACAATAGTACACACAAAAAGGCGCCCGGAAAACCACGGAACGCAATAGTAAAACCAGTGCTGGCCTAAACATGAGCCAGATAACTAGAATGATGAATCCCACATACATGTCATGCCTGGAAGAATCGTCAGGACTTATACAATAAGATTTGAGTACATGAGATATAAATACGCCCAAATTCCCTCTACACACGGGGAAGGGCTCGCAAAATCTGACTGATACATGCAAATCGAAGAGGCGCTGCAAGCGGTTGAGGCTGATATCATCAAATGAGAGGAGTTGCATCAAGGGCGGAAATGAAGAAATCATCTGGGCATGTGGGGGGCTACCTGCAGGGCCACCCCCTCATGAGGGTTGAGACATCTCACACACGCCCGGGAATCACCAATAGCTGCTGCTGCATCACTGGACCATCAAGTGTATAGATCACGATCATGATGAAAAGAGCTCGAACCAAGGTACACTGCCCCCTAGACCTGGCTTCTGGAATAAATGAGCTGATGTCGACAGAAGTAGGTCCGCCATAGGTGAGGCAATAAGGGAACCCCAACTAAGGCACGAGGGAAAATAGTAGAGCGACGAACAGATAGACACTAATGATGATGATGGAATGAGGGATACTGAGTAGCGGATGGACGACTTCCCTTGTTAGAGCACAAAGGGCATGAATGGCTTGGCAAAAAATGACACAATATCATGAGGGATAGGGGTTAGTGGGAATGAAGGCCATAATGTGCGACACGAGAGAGGGACCAAGCAATGAAGGATGGAGGGCTATAGCGAGATACAAATGGATTCGGGATAGATTCCATGAATGCAATGATGACTCAACTCGGATGCTCTAAACAAGGGAGACTCGATGGTGCTGCAACACAGTAAAGGTCCAATGGGGGACCATAATAACATGAGTACAATAGGGTATCTCATGATGAAAATCAACACGAACAAGGACAAGTAAGGAGGCAAAGTGGTGCCCCCAGTACAAGTGTTGTAATTGAGGAAATTTGATTTGGAGGAGAGGTGAATAGACACTTCGTGGATGCAATGGGTCCTGGTGAAGTATCAAGGGACTAAAAATTAACAGGTACCTAGAGCTCATGAACAGGCCTGGTTGCATTTTTTGGGGTTTGTGCTGTGGCCTGGGTAGCAGGTACTGGGCAGAAAACTGCGACCTATCCCAGGAAATGACCTAAAAAGTGTGACCTGTCAGAGAAAGGGGGTTTCAGTGCTGTTTTTGGCTGAGATCTAGGATTTGTATGGTTGAGGGGCCTAGGTGCCCCCAAGCATGTTGTGGTCATGCCAAAATGTATTAAGGGGAATCTAAACACATTTTAATGATGTGATGCGCCATTTTTGTGTGTTATGGTTATGCAGTATGAGAAAGGAAATGGAGGATTACCAATCTATTTTAGTACTACATATATGAATCAAATGGACTTTAAGTTTTTGGGTTGGCATACCTGGTGTCACTATCCCAAAGAGAGGATTTGGAGATAATGAACTGATGCTCTTCTGGAAAACCTATAGGTTGGTCAACAACAATGTCTAAGAGACTGGGTTGCGGATGGAAAATGAAGGAACGATAAGGGGTATCATCCCGAGAGTGATCTGAAGTGATATGGGACTCTAGAGGTTCTTCTAAATATGGGAGAATAATGGTACTAGAGTTGACATGACCAGATACACTAGGAGAGTTGTGGATAATTACTTCTCCTGGTCTCTCAAATATGGGTGCCCCCTTACCCAAACATTGGGTTGCAATATAATGGCCCCAAGATGTCTGTGGTTCAAATGCATGGTTTCGATGTAAGGGGAAATAGAGAAAGTCAGGGGAGATGATTCCTGCCATAATGTCATCATCGTGATAAAAGATGGGGTGACTGGTCGAAGAAATACCACCTAACATAGTGAAGCTACCTAACTCATCATCATGAGGAGAGAGGTTCATATGCGCATTGTCACAAGGGGTGACCAAAGAGTAAGCAGATAAAGGTTCTACTGATGTTGAGCCCAAGGTGATCGCTGAAGGAAGGTCAAGCGAAACAACAGGGGAGGATTCAGAGGGAATGTTCCCCGAGGGTCTCATGGATGATGATAGGTAGAAAATGGGGGACGAAGTCTCCATCATCTTGACATCAAGAGGGGGAATTTCAATGGGAGCAGTCATGTCTGGTAGTTCTCCCAAAGCAAAACGCGCAAATACGGGAGAGGTGGACTCGTTGCGCTTGGCCTCGAATTGGTGGACCGCGGCTAGAGAGGAGCGGAAGTCTTCGGGGCGGGGACAAAGGTGGGTGTAATGGCCATGGAGATCACACAAAGCACAGGGGTGGTTTGTGTGAAAATTCTTGGGGTTCTTGGTCGGGGTCACGGAAGGAGCAAAGGCTTCTAGGACCGTGGACTTAGGGAATGCGACAATAACCATGGGCTTGAGATGAGGCAATTCAGGACAGGTATGGGTGGCATGGCCGACAACATCACACAAGGCACACTGGATGGTATGCTTTGGAGGCCGAGGAGGGGCAGGGTTTGTCGGGGTAGCCTTGGCCTTTGATGCCCCCTTGCAAGGTTTTCCCTACTTACCCGAAGCGGTCGCAACAGGAGGTGGTTCCTGTTGAGGTGACTGAGGCACTGTTGCAGCGGGAGAAGTCATGGGGACCGGTGGAACCGGGGTCAAAGCAGGATACGGTTTGGGTTGACCAGGCAGGGTAGTGGCTGGAGGGTCAAGGTACCAGATGGGTATGCTCAGGGTCAAATTGGGGAGGGAGAGGGTGGCCATGATGGGAACCGAAGAGACTCTGGTAGGAGGAGCAAGGAAAGGTATATGACCAGTGGGGTAGTGGCCAGGAGGGACGGCTCCAAGATGGTTGAGACCTGGTGGAACCGACCCAAGAGGATAGAGGGGAGCATGGGTGCTAGCTATAGGAGAAGGGCCAGCAGTAAGAGTTCTGGCTAGCTGAGGCGAAGGGCTAGGAGCAGGTTTCGGCGAGCGAGGTTGAGGTTGAGTTTGTTGACTAGCTGAAGCGAGTCGTTTAAGGTCAGCCGAATATGAGTGCATCATGCAAACATTCGCTAAGCTGGGATCAGAGATAGGAGGGGGAGGAAGACCAAGGAAGGTTCCAAGCAAGGAGGAGTCTTCGTAGACGCCGGGGGAAACATTGTTCAAATAATCAACAATTTGCTTATTGGTGACAGAAGAGATGGTGGACTTAGGGGAAGTTCGAGATTTAGGTTCATGGTACGTCAACTGTTCGATGGTGACAATCTTTCCATTATGTGGGAAAAATATCTTGCGGTGGACTGCGGATGGGACAACAGACATGGTATAGGTGTAACTACTCCCTAAAATAATGTTATAGTCAAGAGGGGCGTCGATAAATTCAACGTCGACACAAACAGTCTTGCCCGCAAGGGTGATACGACAGTTACGAAAGAGGCCAATGGGCTGGGAGGCATGGCCATCCCATGCACGAAGGGTGATTGTGGAAGGGGCCAACTCAAGAGATCCGAGTTGTTTCCAAACCGAAGCATACATTACACAGGTGGATTCCCCCTCATCAATGATGCACCGGGAAATGTTAGCGTTCTGGATTTTGACTAAGATTTGGAAAGCTACGGAAGCAGGAAGAGGAGGAGACTCTGACTGATGGGCATCGAAAACAATAAATTGGTCATCTGCTGGATCTACAACGCCCAAGGTGGATAGTAGAGCTTTTCTTTGGAAGGGGCACGACTGGAGGAGTTCCAGCATTGAAATGGCAACAGGAGATTGGGCCAACTCATCTACTATGCTAAACGAATGGGAAACTTGGTCAGAAGCAGCATTTCGGCGTAATGGTCCCTTAGGAATATTGGTATGAGTCTCGGTGTTGGGTAGAGGGATATGCAAGGCACCATTAGTTGTCGAAAGAGGCTCTGTTGAACCTGAAGAAGGTGACTTGAGGATAGATGGAGCAGGAGGCTGGGAGTGCGGACGGGATTGAGTGTGGAGGTTAAGGTCGACGGGTATAGGTTGGTCAGAGTTCATCATGAGGATCTAGTAATCGAAGGTATCAGATGGAGTAGGTTGAGTGGCTACCAGTTCGTGAGGTGGTTGGGTAGCCACGAAGTGTTGCTGCGGGAAAGGATTGGTCGCGCTCTGCTGTACATACACCTGCCCCTGAGGGGGTAGTGGATGCTGTTGCGGGGGTTGAGAAGACAAAGGAGGTGGGGGTGCTAATGCTGGAGGAGTTGGAGCACTAGGCTGTGGATATGGATGATAATGTGGTTGGGTAACAGTGTGGTAAATAGGGGGTTGGACAGAAAGAGGAGGCATGCCATATCCTGGATGCGTGCTACCGGGAGGGGGAGAAATGCAGGGAGTGGTTCCCCCTCCCCCAAGGAAACCATAGCTCATGGAAGGATGAGAGAGAGATCCAACGATACTGTTGGCGGCATGAGGTGCCCCCGGTGCATTTTCATTACCGGTTCTAGGGAGATCAGGTAGAACAATATAAACATAACCTGTCTGAGTGTAGATCAGTTCATATTTTAACGCCATTTGGAGGGCAGCTTCTTCGGTTTGAGGAAAATGTGATGCGGCATCTTTCCCGATAGGTGGCAAGAGAGATCTAAGGAACCAGTCCATGTAGACACAGTCTTCGAAGGTAGGAGATTGACATAGGCTCTTTCTTCTCTGCCATTCCTGGACATGATCAGATAGGCTGGTCGCAGATGATTGAAGGAAAGAATTCAAAAGTTTGATACCAGTGTCATAACGAAGGGGTAGATGGAAGTAAGATAAAAAATCCTAGGCAAGAGTTGCAAAGGTGGTATGAGAGGAAGTGGGCTGATCAACATACCACTTAAAAGCTTTGCCTGTAAGCGTGCATTGGAACAATCTAAGACGGATGGAATCATCAGTAATGGAATGGGAGGAACACCACGTGTGGAAAGATCGGATATGGTTGGAGGGATCCTCTCCAGCAAGGCCTTCGAACTTGGGAATGTTGGAGGGGAGCTTGGTTGGCATAGTAGGCCAACTAACATCGTGGCATATAGGATCATTTATTAACTAATTGAAATCAGGAAGACTGAGGCCTGCCATGAAGGGGAGCAAGGGAGCAATAGAGGGAGTGCCTGTGGCAGTGTTGCTAGTAATAGTCCCTGCATTAGGGCCGGGGTTGCCACTAGCATTAGGCCCTGGACCAGACATGGTGAAGGTAACAGGGAGAACAAAAAGTAGGGGGAGGAACCAAAGAATTAGAAAGTGAGTCAGAGTGCGGACTCGGGGGAGGGCTAGCTTGACGATGACAGGAAGGAGGAAGTCGACCACCCTGAAACTAAGGGTGAAGGCCAAGAAGTCTCTGGGATAAACGCCTTGCAATGATGACGAGAAGAAGAAGATCCGACAAAGGCAGCGAGGTGCAAGATCAAGGGAGGTCAAGGTTGAAACAAGGGAAGAGAGGTGCGGTGTCAATTTATTTTAAAGTCTGTGCCAGGTGGTGTTAACCAGGCTCCTTTTCACTTAGGGTCAGTGTGTGGTGTGCGTTAATTTTAATTTTTAAACCCAAACATTTTGAGAGTAAAATAAAAAGTGTGCTGCGTAACTGAAAATAAATATGCAGTAAATAAGACGGAAATAACGGAAAATTAACAGCTAACAATGCATCAATCTAACCCAAGAAGGCGGGTCTCTCAAAACTAGTCTATAAGAGGGAAAAAAAAATCTAAGGAAAACATGCTAAAAAGAGGCCAATAGATCTAAGGTCGGGATGGATAGGGATGTAAAGGAGAAGTCTGCTGAAAAGAGGTGCAGAAAACAGCAAAGAGGCAGAGGCAAGGTTACTGCAAAAGAGGAGGGAAACAACTAAAGGAAGTAGGGAAAAGGAGGTGACCCTAAAGACAAACCCAAACAAAACTATAAGACGTGATTTGAAAGGGAAAGTAGTTGATCTTAAAGGGATCTGAAGAGGAGGTATCGGATCTATAAAATAAATGGCTGAAACTCTGAAAATTTAGACACTTACAGTAGCTAAAACTCTTCCACAACAAGTGGAGGGTACTCAAGCCCTAGGGGGCTAGATTCCCACTTAGTTGAGTAAAACAGAGCAAGAAAAGGTCTAAATGGGTGGAGACAGAGGTCAGACAACCCTGATAGAGGTTCAGACAAAACCCAGAAAAATTTCAGAAAAATTCCAGAGAAAAGTCCAGGTCGTAGTTTTTGACCTGTTTTTCACTCAGGTCGCAGTTTTTGGGCTGTTTTCCGCTACCGAGGATGCAATTTTTGGGAAAAAAAGTGCGACCTGCACTTCCGGCACTCTCGGTAGCAAATTTCAGAAAACAAATGTCGTCTCAGCTGCGGCTGATGTCGGTCACCTGCGCAATAGGGCCAGAAACACACAGAAGTTAAAAATTTGAATGTTTGACGGTTTTAGAGGTGAAAAGCACCATAAAAATAGGAAAAATAGAAAATTGAAGAGAAACCATAGGTTCTCAAAACACTTGGATATGCAGGAATATATAAAGCGACAACGGTCGCAAAATAAAACCCGTGTGGAGTCGCCAATTGTTAGTATGATTCTTTCGTCGTAAAAGATCACTTTAGCTACACATATCAAGTAGCCCTAACATCAAGTATGACTGCAAAATATCCTTAAGTTTTCTGCATAACGTTAGATCTGAGCATAAAAGACATTAAGAAAATAAAATATAAAATGGCTCCATGCATCAAATGGACAAGACAAGAACAATGTATTTAAAAAGAATTTTATATTATATTAAAGAATGGGGCACCTGAGAGGAAAACAAGAAAGGTGTTTTCCGGTTCTCCTCAATGGGATGGGTTCGTGTAAGTCCTCAGTGTTTCAAATCTAAAATTCCTCTCTTTGGTTAATATGGAAAACCCTAACAAACATGGAACTCAATGGGAGTTCAAAATGCAAACAAATGAAAATGGTGACCAAGAGTAGATCTAGTGAGATCTAATGCAATGTAGGTGATTAATGAATGGGGAGAACCCTTCTATTTAGAACAAAATATTGGGGTGTTCTATAATTTGGTGTATGAATAAAATATTACTAAGCAAGTTCTAGAATCACCCTTTAGGAATATTTTATTATATTTGTTGGAGGGAAAAGGATTTTTGACTTGGGTCAATTCCTTTATTTAGAAATAAAAAATAGATAAATGATTTATTTATTATTTTAGGGCAATGATGGGAATATAATTAAATAAATAATGGTTTATTTAATTATTTAAAACTGATTTAGTCAAGTTTAACTAGAAATAGTATTTAAATAGTGATTTAAATAACTTATTCTTAGGAAATAATCAAATAAATAATGATTTACTTAATTAAATTCCTTGTTTTGGGTTAAATGTGACCAGGAAATATATGCAAATGTTATTTTTCATGGTGAAAGCAATTTTACTTAGGGTAAAATTGGTCTTACATGGTGTACTTGGGTTCATCTAATGGTAATAGGTTAGATGACCAAAAAATGTTGTAACACTTATAATAACTGGGATCTCCTTTCCTTTTCTAAAAATAAATGATGGTCACAGAATATTATTTTCAACATGGAACAGACAAGGAATAGGCATTCACCTTGTGATACCATAAAAATACAGGAGTCTAACACCATGCACATACATACTACTACATTCCTTCAACAAAACATGTATGACATGCACACAATACCACATGCATACCAGTACCATATGCACAACATGTACATAGTACCACATGTACACAACACTACCTGCACAATGTGTGCACAATGTCACATGTACATGGCACCAGTTGCATAACGTGTACAAAACGCCAAATGTACACCACACCACATATACAATGCATAAAAAATACCACATGTACATAGAACCACATACATGACATTTACATGATACCACATGTACACAATACCACGTGCACGACATGTACATGACACCACCTACACAACACCATATGTACAACATGTACATAGAACCTGTAATATTACGAAATGCGAAAATAGGAATATAACTCATAATAATGGAAATATTAGCAAGTATTAACACATTGCATGTGAGCCAAATGATAGATCCATGATATTATGTATAACAACAATAAATAGGTACAAGATCTTGGGGATCAAGCCCCTCAAGATGGGCAAAAGAAGCCTCAAATGCCAAAATGCACCCAAAACATGTAATACACTACTACAGAAAATAATTACGCAAGAAAAAATTAGTTTTAGTGACTAATACTATAGATGGAACATAAAAATAAATGGGTCTGAAAAGATGATGCTCCTGCAAGGCCAAAAATGGAGATCTATGCTCACATACACTTTTCCTAGACAACCCAGGAAGGGTTTCTAGAAATACACCAAATATGAATGGTGTATCTAAAGCCCTAGGGCTGAATATGCATTGCAACTGAAGTAAATAGAAGGAGGTGTCTGTATCTAATGTAGATCTAAACTAACTCCTCCAATGAACCCTCTCAACGAAGGGCTGATCCCTTCAATGGAAAGAAAACAATCCAAATGGAGTATTGAATGTTCCCCTTCAATAGCTCACTAAAATAACGTAGATCTGGACTGGAAATGTGTTTTAGGGGATAAAATCAAGTTGGCCTGATGCCAAATATGTCAACTAAGCCCAAGGGGCTCCTTTACTGATCTCCCGATGGAAGGAAACCTTCCTCCACTACAAAACTAGCTCATAAAACACCCAACAAGATCTTCCACTACTGCACCCTACAACTCAGCACATTTCTTAACAGAAAATATGATGTACAATAAGACTGAAACTTGAATGTGGAAATGTAGTGCAAATCTCTTCCAAGAAGCCTCTCAAGGATAGAGGTGGGATTCCTGATTAGGAACACCCAATGCTAAACAACATTGCAATCTTAGCTAAACAACTGAAGAATGATTATATGTCTAAACATACCATATAATAAGAACATAACATATCATAACATGAATAACATGGCTGCCATCCTCTTCCTTATAAGAAAATATATTTCTAACCCTAAACTCCATTCATTTATGACACTACTTCCATGCAAGGTGTCTCCATCTAGAACTGCGTTGTCCCTCCATAAATGTCCACTCCTCCATGAAAATGTTGTTGATTTGGTCAAATTTAACCCAGTCCACATGTATTAGCCCCTGTTCACACCTTAGGATCCTTTATTAAGCTGAAAAAGATGCTCCACTTTCACATGAGAAGTGGTTTTATTCTTCATAAAGAGATTTATGGGTCTCCCTACCCACTTATTCACCTATCTAAGTGAAAAAACATAACTTTAATATTCCAATAAATTTTGGAATATTATAGTCCTCCCCTCCAAAATTTTTCCTGTCCTCAAGCAACTGCAAGGATACTAAAAACCTTCAATGGATATGTCTACCACCAAGTGTACAAGTTAGCCTTTGGTAGATAAACCAAATAGCTTTCATCATGAAGAAGTGGGAGACATGCTGAAAAATTCACATGCTATCCATTGGTCTCCTTAAGGCATGAGAGATGATAAATGTTGGGTGCCTCAACCCTAATGAGAAATTCCAATCTCCATGCTATCATCCAAACAAAGTGAGCCATCCTTTGTAGCTCATAGAAAAAGTCATTAATCCCCTGCTTCTGCAATGTATAGGGGTTGCATGGCTGAAAATGAGAGATAAATTTGTTCAAATCATGTTGTCTCTCTCTTCATTTATGATAGATATGGAACTCTTGATCTTGGGCTACAATAATGTGGTCATTAAGAAGCCAAAATGCACTTGGACTCTCATGATCCCACTCTTTGCTCACAAGAATCACTCTTGCCCATTCCATCCTACATATAGTGAATATAGTGTCATCATCATATGGGATCCAAAATAAAAATGGACTATGTGTCATATAACATGTTGGATGGTGATAATAGTCCCTCAAGTGAGACCAATGTTGTTCTTCCTCTTGTTGTCTCAAAATATGATATGATAAGTGGCCATCCAACAACTTTATTACTACCATAAGCTTCTCAAAAGCTTGAAAATAGTGGAGGAAATTAGGTGTTGGCTGAATATGATCCAAGAAAAACATATTTTGCCCAAAGTCCTCTATAAAGTGGTCATCCCCATCACTGAATGTAGTCCCAAAAGGACCGTGAAATCCACAAAGAGGCTTTCTCCCTTGTGGAGAAATGTGCTGCAAATGTATGGTAAAAGAATGGACATACATTGTTAGTTGACCAATAAGCATCAAAACAAAATATTTACCATATATTATAGACAAGTTGGTGAATATGTCCTTAGATGAACCTTCCCATCTCTTCATCAAAAGGGGAAGTGACTAAAACAACCTTGCAAGGTGGTTTCTTTCCTCCTCATACATCAAACAAGCTACATATCTCTTGACATGTTGGTTAACATCTTCTTTTTGATCCTCCCAATAGAATCCCTCCATGATGGTGTGATAGGACTCAATGGAATCCTCATGCTCTGAAAACAGTGCTTCATATGATGCATGTAGAATTCCCTCCTTGAGCTTCGAGTCTCTAGTCAAGTAGATATGATCATGGAAATAAATGACTCCATCAACCACTCTATACCTCCCATATGCCACTTTCCCATCAAGAACCTTACATGTGAAGAGGTTCTTCAAATACTCCACCAATATTTGGGACTCCCAATATGGATCCATCCCTCCCAACAATAACGACGTTGTAGAAATTTGAAATGAAGAAGTTGTCTCATCATAGCTCTCCTCTTTGACATGCCCAATGAAAAAGCCACATGTTGGAGTAATGCTACCCCACCTTTGCTGCCTCCCTTGCAAGTGATCTTGCCCAAGACAAGATTGAAGTACATTAAGGTCAACCTCCTCTTGAAAGGTGTTTCCCATCCAAAAATTCCATAGTTTGGCCAATACATACAAGAGTGTCAATAACCTCTTGTCTTACTCAGAAATATTCCTCATGTGTGGACGTATCATTAGCTACTCCAAGGCTATGGATTAGGCCTTTGAAACCATGCTCATGCCGTAATAGATTTCTGAATCATCATTTTTCAGCGCATATAGCTGAGTGGGAGATGGCAATGTCCATATTAGAAAATTGCTCACCCCTCCTTTGAACCCACTAAAGGTTCTCTGCGTTGTGCTAGCTTCTCCCAAGGCTCCTTCCTTAGCCAAGTCCATCAATGATGCATCATGTTGAGATAACTCTTTGATCATCTTACAATCAAGGGGTCTCCCTGGTGGAATTCCTCTATGTAATGAAACATAAATACCTAGAGTAGGTTGTATATGTGAGTGGACTAATTTTTTCCTGCCCGCACTGCACAAATAATCTTCCTTCTTCTGTGCATAAACCTCCTGAAAAGGATGGGTGTATATGTTCCCAATCACTTGATGCTGGCCAACCTTTTCATCTTCTCCTACCTCCTACAATATCTCACAGTTTAAGGTGTTCTCCTCCAATGTAATCAACCCATGCACACCCAATGGCATATTGGTGTCAAGAGTCTTAATCACAAAGAAGTGATCCAACATGGTGTATTTCCCCAAAACTGTGCTCAATGTTGGAACACACTTCCTCCATTGTTTTATCTCATTGCCTATCAACATAGACACATGTTGCTATGTAAGATCCTTTAGAACTTCTTTCAAATATACAAGAGATCCTCTAGTTGAAGCACTTGCTTCATCTCCATATCCAAATAGAAGTAGATATCCTTTTTTTGTCACAATGCTGGAGGATATTTCTAGCTCTTCCTCTTCCTTCTCCTCATCAATGGAGAATAATTCATCATTAAGAGATCCTTTGTCTTGATCTCTTTTTGAAAAAGTAACACTCATGTATTCTTCTTGAGAAGAAATTTCTTGCTGAAGTGGGGTCTTTTTCCTTGCCAAAGCATATTGCAGATCTTCAACCCCCTAAAAAATGTTCTGAAATGGAGTTAGTTTCATGGGTCCTTCCAGCTCATGCAAAGGTTCTGATTTCTTGGGCTTGGTTTGTTCTCCCAAGGAAATTTCAGATTTTTTTAAATAAAATATTTTCACTAACCTCCTAGTGACCATTTCATAAGTAGATATATTTTCATTATTCAATGAACAATATTAATAATACCACTAGGCATAAGAATACCTTCAAGATACAACACTCCAACTCTAATGGCTTCCTCTTCTGAAACTTGATGTAGCTGAAAATATGTGTCAAGCTTCTTTACCCAAGCCTTGGTTGTACTCTTGGGTGACCCATCAAAAGTAGGTAAAAATAATCTACCAAAACTGTGTGGCATGCACCCTCTTCTTCTGTTGTGGTTACTGGGTCTTCCATCTTCTTTGAGTTGACAAAACCCTTGAAAGTTTAAATTCTCTTTGAATCTACTAGTAGACTGAGATTCATATTCTTGGAGATAGTCACCAAGATTCTCCTGCTTTGGTGTTTCTCTTTTTGCTTCTTCTCTTGCCAAGAATGCAGACATGGTACCACATTATAGATTTGATTATGTGGTTGAATGCTCACATCCATAATATGAGGAACTGGAGCTTTCCTCAAGTGCAAATCTTCTTGAGGGACCTTCATGTCTTTCCCTCCGTATTCCCTTGATTTCTCTTTTAAGCTCATGCATAGTTTGGAGATTATGTTTTGAAATCTTCCTTCCCTCCATTTCTCCAAATAATGGAGACTTGCCTTTGTCTCTTCTATAAGCTTTCTCATTTCTGTGAGAAGCTTCTTCTTCTTCTGATGACATAGATGAAATGTCTTCATAGGCTAAGCCAAGATTATGCTCTTATACCATTGTAATATTCCCAAATAGGAAAAGTAGGAATATAGCTCATAATAATGGAAATATTAGCAAGTATTAAAACGTTACATGTAAACGAAATGATAGATCCATGGTATTATGTATAACAGAAATAAATATGTACAAGACCTTGGGGATCAAGCCCCTCAAGATAGGCAAAAGAAGCCTCCAATGCCAAAATGCACCCAAAACATGTAATAAATTGCTACAAAAAATACTGAAGCAAGCACAGTGCAGTTTTAGTGACTAATACTGTAGCTGGAACATATAAATAAATGGATTTGAAAATGTCATGCTTTTACAAGGCCAAAAATAGAGATCTATGCTCCCATACACTTTTCCTAGACAACCCAAGAAGGGTTTCTGGAAATACACCAAATATGAATGGTTGATCTAAAGCCCTAGGGCTGAATATGCACTACAACTGAAGCAGATAGAAGGAGGTGGCTGAATTTTATGTAGATCTGAAATAACTCCTCCAATGAACCCTCTCAATGAAGGGTTGATCCCTTTAATGGAAATTAAACACTCCAAATGGAGAATTGAACTTCCCCCTGCAACATTTGACTAAAATAACGTAGATATGGACTGAAACTATGCCGTAGGGGATAAAGTAAACTTGGCCTGATTCCAAATATGTCAACTAAGCCCGAGTGGCTCCTTTACTAGTTTCCCAATCGAAGGAAACCTTCCCCCACTGCAAAACTAGCTCAGAAAACACCCAACAAGATCTTCCACTACTGCACCATACAACTCAGCACATCTCTCAAAAGAAAATGTGTTGTACCAGAAGACTAAAGCTTGGTTTGAAACTTGAATTTGAAAATGTAGTGCAAAGCTCTTCCAAGAGGCCTCTCAAGGATAGAGGTGGGATTTTAATATTCCTATTTAGCCTGAGCTAAGAGGAATATTCATTATTTCTTTACTTTCCGTTACATGAATAAATAAATAAAGGAGGACATGTAAAACTCCTAAAAATACTAAATAAATCAATGCCCATGTGAACACAGATAAATCAAGGCCTTTTAAATAATCACTTGCAACTGTGAAAGGGGTTTGAGCTGTAACACTGGGTCAACCTTGACCAAATCTACATCACTGTCTAGGTTCAATGCATCTCCAAAAGGGACAACAGAGTTCAAGAAGGATTCCCCTCATGTGGAAGGATCCAAATCATCAAGGTGGTTTAGGGTTTGCAAAGGCATTCATATTATAAAAGGAAGGGAAGGGAAGCAAGAGAGGGTTGTTGATTGATTATATTTCTGAGTATCTTGTCTGCTTAGACAATACTATTCTCTACTGCTTAGTAGAGAATTGTGTTGCTTAGCACTTGGAGTTCCTATGCAGGGATTTCACCTCTTCCTTTGAGGATTCTTGGAGGAGTATTTGTTGATTTGATCCACTATCAGGCTTAAGGCCAAGCTCTACTTCCAATTGCAGTGCAGATCCAGTGAGGGTTTGTCTACTTTTGCAAGCTGCAGTAAGTGGGATTTTAGATCTACAGAGATCTAGCTTATTTTTGGGAGCCTCTTCTCATGGAGTATGTCTTTTAACCTCCTATAAGAGTGCCTCTCCTGTTTTCACTTCAAATATGTCACTAGAAAATTTGGCGGAATTTCCGACTGCCAATTTGTCGCTATTTCGACACAGAGTCTTCGCAAGAGTGACAGTTCGAGGGTGGGAAAAGTGTGGTTTGCCATACCGTTGCAATTCCAACACACTTAAAAAGTGTCGCACTATCGACACTTTTTCCATCGCTTCCAAACAAGCATCGCTCTTTCGATGTTTCCCAAACTGTCGCGCTTTCGATGTTTGTAAACTATCGCACTTCCGACGAAATGTGATCCGACGTTTTGAACGTCGCTCTTTCAACCTTTTTAAACTGTCGCAATTTTGACGAAATGTGGTCCGACATTTTGAACTTCGCTCCTCCAACGTTTGTAAACTGTCGCAATTCCGATGCAATGTGGTCCAACATTTTGGACATCGCTCTTCCGACGTTTCCAAACTGTTGCAATTCCGACGAAATGTGGTCCGAAATTTTGAACGTCGCTCTTCCGACGTTTGTAAACTGTCACAATTCTGACGAAATGTGGTCCGACGTTTTGAACGTCGCTCATTCGACGTTTTTATACTGTCGCTCTTCCGACGTTTTTAAGCTGTCGCAATTCCGACGCTTACAAAGCGTCGGTATACCAATGACGGGTTCAATTTTTAAAAATAAAAATGAAACTTTAAAAGAGGAAAAATGTTGTTTTGAATATATTATATGAAGTAAAACAGTCCATGAAGTCATTACATTTTCGCATCTGAATATTGGAACCCAAATATCCATCCAAAAAAGTGGAAGTCTCACCCCAGACAATGATAGAAAAATACCCCATGTCACATACAGGGACATGATATAAAACCCAGTAACGGTCCACATGGAGATTATCGACAATCTGAGAAAGCATCCAAATATGTCCAAGGCATCTATAAGAAAGTGAAATAGCAGTATGTAGAATAGTAAAGAAACAGATAGAGTACCGACGTCCATTGTTCCAAATACAAATTAAAGTACCCAGAATCCTTGAACAAAGAAAAACGCCAATCATGTGAGGAGTGTGATATGTCCAAAATATAAAAATACCATCAGACCATATCAATAAACCAGCATCGCTAGTTTTGAAGGCAGAGTGATAAACATTAGTCATTTTTCTTTCATAAGAGAAAAAACGTTGTTTTGAATATATTATATGAAGTAAAACAGTCCATGAAGTCATTACATTTTCACATCTGAAGATTGGAACCCAAATATCCATCCAGAAAATTGGAAGTCCCACCCCAGAAAGTGATAGAAAAATACCCCATGTCACATATAGGGACTTGATATAAAACCCACTAACGGTCCACATGGAGATTATCGACAATCTGAGAAAGCATCCAAATATGCCCGAGGCATCTATAAGAAAGTGAAATAGCAGTATGTAGAATAGTAAAGCAACAAATAGAGTACCGACGTCCATTGTTCCAAATACAAATTAAAGTACCCAAAATCCTTGAACAGATAAAAACGGTAATCATGTGAGGAGTGTGATATGTCCAAAATATAAAAAGACCATTAGACCATATCAATAAACCAGCAACATAGACCAGCATCGCTAGTTTTGAAGGCAGAGTGATAAAAATTAATCATTTTTTTTCACAAGAGAAAAAACTTTGTTTTGAATATATTGTATGAAGTAAAACAGTCCATGAAGTCATTACATTTTCACATCTGAATATTGGAACCCAAATATCCATCCAAAAAAGTGGAAGTCCACCCCTAGACAGTGACAGAAAAATACCCCATATCACACACAGGGACTTGATATAAAACCCAGTAATGGTCCACATGGAGATTATCGACAATCTGAGAAAGCATCCAAATATGCCTGAGGCATCTATAAGAAAGTGAAATAGCATTATGTAGAATAGTAAAGCAACAGATAGAGTACCGACGTCCATTGTTCCAAATACAAATTAAAGTACCCAAAATCCTTGAACAGAGAAAAACGCTAATCATGTGAGGAGTGTGATATGTCCAAAACATAAAAAGATCATCAGACCATATCAATAAACCAACAACATAGACCAACATCGCTAGTTTTGAAGGCAGAGTGATAAACATTAATCATTTTTTTTTCACAAGAGAAAAAACGTTGTTTTAAATATATTATATGAAGTAAAACAGTCCATGAAGTCATTACATTTTCACATCTGAAGATTGGAACCCAAATATCCATCTAGAAAAGTGGAAGTCCCACCCCAGACAGTGATAGAAAAATACCCCATGTCACATACAGGGACTTTATATAAAACCCAGTAACGGTCCACATGGGGATTATCGACAAATCTAAGAAAGCATCCAAATATGCCCAAGGCATCTATAAGAAAGTGAAATAGCGGTATGTAGAATAGTAAAACAACAGATAGAGTACCGACATCCATTGTTCCAAATACAAATTAAAGTACCCAAAATCCTTGAACAGAGAAAAACGCTAATCATGCGAGGAGTGTGATATGTCCAAAATATAAAAAGACCATCAGACCATATCAATAAACCAACAACATAGACCAGCATCGCTAGTTTTGAAGGCAGAGTGATAAACATTAATCATTTTTTTTTCACAAGAGAAAAAACGTTGTTTTGAATAAATTATATGAAGTAAAACAGTCCATGAAGTCATTACATTTTCACATCTGAAGATTGGAACCCAAATATCCATCCAGAAAAGTGGAAGTCCCACCCCAAACAGTGATAGAAAAATACCCCATGTCACATACGGGGACTTGATATAAAACCCAATAACGGTCCACATGGAGATTATCGACAATCTGAGAAAGCATCCAAATATGCCCGAGGCATCTATAAGAAAGTGAAATAGCAGTATGTAGAATAGTAAAGCAACAGATAGAGTACGGACGTCCATTGTTCCAAATACAAATTAAAGTACACAAAATCCTTGAACAGAGAAAAATGCTAATCATGTGAGAAGTGTGATATGTCAAAAATATAAAAGGACCATTAGACCATATCAATAAACCAGCAACATAGACCAGGATCGCTAGTTTTGAAGGTAGAGTGATAAACATTAATCATTTTTTTTTCACAAGAGAAAAAACATTGTTTTGAATATATTATATGAAGTAAAACAGTCCATGAAGTCATTAAATTTTCACATTTGAAGATTGGAACCCAAATATCCATCCAGAAAAGTGGAAGTCCCACCCGAGACAATGATAGAAAAATACCCCATGTCACATACAGGGACATGATATCAAACCTAGTAATGGTCCACATGGAGATTATCGACAATCTGAGAAAGCATCCAAATATGGCTGAGGCATTTATAACAAAGTGAAATAGCAGTATGTAGAATAGTAAAGCAACAGATAGAGTACCGACATCCATTGTTCCTGCAAATACAAATTAAAGTGCCCAAAGTCCTTGAACAAAGAAAAACGCTAATCATGTGAGGAGTGTGATATGTCCAAAATATAAAAATACCATGAGACCATATCAATAAACCAGCATCGCTAGTTTTGAAGGAAGAGTGATAAACATTAATCATTTTTTTTCACAAGAGAAAAAACGTTGTTTTGAATATATTATATGAAGTAAAACCGTCCATGAAAATAGTATCATAAATCGGATACAGGAAATGTGCAGAGACATGTATTGTTGATATACGCCTCACACAAAAACATTTCCCAGACTCATGGCAAATTTGTCATCAAAAAATCAAAAAATTAGGAAGACTTCCCTCATACGGGGAAACCAGTCTTGAATGTTTACAGAATTCGAAAATATTACAGAGGTCCAGCACAGTAATATAATCTAAAAGCGTCCCAATTAAGTGGGCCGCGAAAAAAGAAAAAAAAATTAACTAAACTACTCCTCCGATGGTTCCTCCACGATTTGGAACCATCCTTCAGAAGGTCCAGGATCACAAAGTGCTACCTCCACATTCATGCCACGACTCCCCTCCTGAAGGCCCGAATGCTGGCCAGCTTTTTCTGCTCTCAGACCCGCCGGACGAGTGCATTCTTCCTCCGTTTGGACCTCCTCGTAGAAAAACACAGTGACTGAAGCTGTGATTCGTGGGCGAATGAGAGAGAAATTAAAGGAAAATTGCGTAGTGTGCATCATGGGAGAAGGTGAACTAGAGGTGGGGAAATGAGGAGCAGGGGAATCCATACGGTGGCCATATCCTACAACCTGACCCCGCCCACTCCTAGTATTTTGATAGTGACCTGCATAATAATCACTGGACTGGCCAGAAGACAACTCGGTTGAGGGGCTGGAGGGAGCGCGCAGGGGTTGACCTCTAATGCTCCCCTGCGGCAACGCATCCTTTGACGCAGGCGAGGCATGGGTGTAGTCTCAGCAGTGGGCACAAGAGGAGACGGAGAAGCAAAATTCCAAGAAACAGAGGAAGACAGACACAGACGAGACCGAGAGAAATGAAGATATGCAGCAAGGTCTAAGCAGCAGTTCAGCTGGCCACTTCTCCTTCTCGTCACAATGAGCAGGCAGTGTAACCCAGCAACTAGCTCGTCTGAAAAACCATAGCGAAACGTCATTTTATCGACCCGACTACAATTCAATCGAAGGATGCCCATCATAATTAATCTCTGATCATTAATGAGAGCCGAAGGCCAGATCATATTGGAGCATGTGGAATCACTAACAGGAGTGGAGGTCGAATCTTGAATAGTGTTAAAACTTGATTAATGCGGATTTGATGTGAAAACCTTGGAACTTAATTGAACAGCGTTAAAACTTAATGCGATTGATATGAAATCGCCACATCCATGTCCCATCACCTTAAATGCCATCGAATGCACCTGCCGCCGGGAGCAGGGCAAGTTTTGATTGAGGACACGTGGCAGAAATTGATTGGAGTGGATCTTTGTGTGGGTCACTTGCACAGTGGAAATCCGGACCCGAAAAAGATTAGGGCGAATTTGATAAGACATTCGCGTCACAACTCTCCCTCCGTACGCTAGCCCAACTTCAGACCCGAAAAATATTAGGGCGGAATTCATTTGGTTTTTGTGTCACAAAATTGGCCGACGTCAGCAGGCTATTTCATACGCGAATTTGGTTTGAATTATGTTTTATCGCCGTTTCAAGTCCGGAGGGCCCGACTTAAGAAAAATTTTGTTTGATCCCATCTTATAAAATTTGTGTTGGTTTTCTTTGATAATACCCATATTTATAATAAATCATGGGAATACCACACTAAAAATGTGGAAAATTTATATAAATTATTTAGAACAATCATTTTTATGTAAAAATATCCAAATGTGCTTTTGTGAAATAAGAATTCGAGTATTTGGTTCATATTGTTTTAAAGGAAGAAGTGAAGTTGGAGCCTTAAAAGATGCAAGCTATTACAAAATGACCTATTCCTAAGAAAATCAAGGTTCTTAGAAGATTTTTTAGCCTTACATGATATTATTGATCATTTGTTAAGAATTATGCATGCATTTCAAGTCCACTCACATATCTCTTGAAGAAAATATCATTTATATTGAATGATGAGGCTACTTTGGCATTGTCTCTTTTAATGGATGCCATGTCTTCTACACCAACATCGGTTGCACCTAATTTTGGTAAAACATTCATAGTAGAGTGTGAGGCACTAGGACAAGGAATTTACGTAACATTAACACAATAAGGGATATCATTGGCTTTTAAAAGCAAAGAATTCAAAGAAAATATTTGGTGAAATCTACGTATGAAAAATAAATGGAAGCAATATTACATGCAATAAAAAATGGGGATAGTATATCATTGGGAGGTACTTTAAAGTCAAGATATACCATGATAGCATAAAGTATTTTTTGAAGATATGGATTTCATTGGAAGATTAAGAAAAATGAGGAGAAAAAATGCAAAGTTTTAATTTTGAGATAATCTGCAAAAAGGGTAAGGAAAATTTAGTACATCATACTCTTTCTAAAATAGAAGAGGCCTCAAATTTATATCCAATTAAATTTTCTATTCCTAGGTGGCTAGAAGAAGCTTCCCATAATGGAAAAATGACAATAGTACTAAACAAAAACTAAAATTTATAAAGGATGGGATGAACTCTATGGAGCATTGGGAGTGAAAGAGAGATATACTTTGGTGCAAATGTAGAATATTTTTATGCATGTAGGCATATTTGAATAAACAAATATTAAGGGAGTCCCATGTCTCTCTGATGGTAGGACGCAGGGTTCCTTACAACATCTGAAAGGATCAAAAAATATATTTTTGGAAGGAATGAAGAAAGATATTCAAAATTTTGTAAGAGAAGGTCAGGTTTGCATAATAAATAAAAGAGATATAGTAAAATCTCTAAGGTTACTTCAACCATTCCACATACATATTCAAATACTAGAAGATATATCAATAGACTTTATTACAGGGTTACTGAAATATAAAGGTAAGTATTACATTTTTGTGGTCATTTATGTAGACAAATTTTGTAGATTTTTTTGGTAGAGCTCAAAGTACTTAAAGAACAAGCCAAGTGGCAGAAGTGTCCTTGAAAGAAATTCATATTATTCATGGTTTTCCTAAAGTAATAGTAACAAAATTTTTTTGGAAATAATTATTTAATATGAGTGGAGAAACACTAGCTGCCATGAGTTCTACATATCAAACAATCAAATGGTAAAAAAAAAATAGTTAACAAATGTTTTTAAGGTTATCTACAATGTTACTCTTTAGAAAAGCAATATTAATGGATGAAGTGGGTTTGTCAAGGAAGAATGGTAATATGATACTACCTATCAGACATCTACTAAAATTTCCCCATTTAAGGCCCTTTATGGATATGCAACTCCTAGTATCTCATACTTTTTGCAGGATAAGTCCAAAGTATAGGAAACAAAGTCACATATGGAAAATAGTAAAGAAACGTTAAAAATTATTATGGAAAACCTTCAAATGACATGAAAGATGATAAAACAACAAGGGGAACAACATTGAAGTGAAAGATAATTTGAGGAGGCTAATTGGGTATTTTTTAGATTATAGCATTATAAGAAATATTCATTCAAGAAAAAGAAGAATAAAGAATTAGATCAAAAATGTTATGGCCCTAAATAATTATTCATAGGATTGCACAAGTGGTATAGAAGTTATATTTTCCTTCTTCTTGCATTCATAAGGTTTTTCATGTATCTTGCCTAAAAAGGTTTTGGGAAAAAATATGCCAATGTAAATAGAACTTCCAAAATTAGATAAAGAATGAAAGTTGATCCTTGAACCACAAAAAGTTATAGATAAACATCATGTATCTCTTTGACATATAGCCATTATGAAGTACCTAATCAAGTGGAAGAATATTCCTCTAGAAGAAGGTACATGGTAAAATGATCAATTCGTGATGAAATACCCACGGCTAAAGGGTGCGTTTGAAGTTTTGACAAAGGTTTTGTTATATGTTTTATATAACGCACGACGGAATAGTTTTATTGTTTTTTAAGGTCCCACATAGTGATCAAATTTGAAGGGTAGGTCCAAATTTCAACTAGAAGGGCATATATATATGTCGCCCTTCCATAATGAAAAGATTTAAAAATAAAACTTTTCAATTGACCACAATAAATTATTTTTACATTTCATTTTCAGAAAGACAAAGCCATCAATCTTAATATTAATAAAAGATTGTTACATATACAACAATGAAGAAGGCTCCATCTTTCATTGCTTAAATATCTCATTGGCAATGCCAACATAAGTCTTGAAGACACTATTATAAGAATTTGGATACATACCACTGGGATATAGGAGATTCTTATGTGTCAGATTGTGTAATGCAATTTTGACTTTGTCTCACAAGGAGCAGCAGCATGGAGGTCTGGATTTTTCTTATAGAACTTTTTTATTATTATTTGAAACATTGTTTATAGATATGAAGACAACAATGAAATTATGAGCATGGTGGACAATTAGTCAAGCTCATGATGCCAAACCATGACGATGTAAGTTTGGAATTTAACATTTCTACATGTTAAAGACAAATAGTCAAAATCACTGACAACTTAGTATGCCATAATTAATAATCATTCCCTGTTCACTTTTTTTAATAGGTTTATGTCACACGATGATCTCTCTTCTCTGGCATTTACTTGTATTGAAGATCACTATTCTAGGAATAAGGAATTATTTTCTCCAAAAATAACCCTAGCCAAACATTGACAATGCATCAAGGATATCTTTCTATGCTTCATAAGTACATATGTTCTACTTCTAAATCATGTCTTGGAAGTGGTTGTTTTTTTGGAAATTATTCACCAGTTGGTTTCATACCAAAGTCTTTTTCACATTTTCAGCATCCAATACATGAAAAAGATAATGGTTTAAAACAACATAAATATTTGAAATTTTTCAAGAATTGTTTGGCACACTTTGAATATGAATTTTGAAGTCAAGTGCATGATGCTGTATAGGATCAAGTGTCATTTTGAATACCAAATGTTTCACAAGAAACTTCTCAACATGCTACCCTGCAGTAAGCACTAAATGACAATATGGAATCAACTATTTCCATAATAAAAGTGCACCTCGGCCATAAGACTAAACAATTACAAATGTTGTAGATATAACAAGACCACACAATCCAATGTATTCCACAAGGCCAATACTGTATGAAAAATGAAAAGGAGTTTGTAACCAAAAATACCTTAGGCAACTAATTCAATTAGATACACCAAACCATCAGTAAAAAGGAAAACTAGCCTACTCAAAAGGCAAGCATTTACCTCCTTTGACAAAATTTTGAGTTCCGAAACAAGGGCCTTTATTGTCTTGTCAATGCCCTAGTAATTTGAATGGGGTTTGCACCTGCTGCAACAACCTAAAAAAAAAGGTTTCATTTCAAATTATTTTCCACAAATTTAAGATACAACCATTGTCAGTTTTGTATTTCCTAACAAGCTCATAAATTTTGACAAAAGAACCAAAATTTTTTAATACCTGATAGCAATTTTTTCGCTCAAAAACTATCTTAGACTCAATAAGTCCAACCCAAAACTAAAAAAACAAACACCATAATACCCTACAAAAATGAATAGATGATCTTAATCCAGTACTATCAACAAAAAGTTACCTTTACACCGTCACTTATTAAACCCTGTGTTGTTGAATTTTAACTTCAACTGCTGCAGTAGAAGGACGGATTGAGTAGCAACATTTTTTTTTGGAGGTTTCTTGCATGCCATCTAGAAATTTAATTCAGCATTTAAAATTCCTGTAAGTTTTTTTTTTAGACGGCCACAGCCATATTTCTGTACAAGATTGTATTTAAACACAACAACCAGCATTAACGCAATTCACCAACCGGAAATTAAACAAACATAAATTTACCCCCAATTTTTGTAAATTCAAAAGGAGGACACATGGATAATTAATATTGGATCACATGAAATTGAAGGGAATCTGAAAACCTGAAAACTGGACCCGAATTTTTTATAAGGCACATTGGATTGAGAATTCGCATTACAAATTAGGCAGACGTCAGCATCCCATTTTGGAACGCGAATTTGGTTTGAAATTCAATTTATTCAGACTTTTGAAGTCCAACGGAAAGGGTTCTTTAATGTTTTGATAGTTTAATTTTATGTATGATTTAATATATACATATGTTTTAAACATATGTTATATATATATCATATGTGAAATGAAAGGTGGGCCATAGAATTTAGTTTTAATTTTATTATTTTAAAAAGAGGGTTTATTATAATATGTTTTATATGTTACTGCATATAAAAATAAAAAGGACAAAAAAGATTGGTACTTTTTTTATAGACAGTAGGTAAATTTTTTATTACACAGCAGTGTGTAAAAAGTGAAAGACTGAGTGTAAATTTTTAAGTGTGTATGCACAACAGTGCGAAAGTGAAAAACACAGCAGAGTGTTTTAGAGACAGAGTATGTTTGTTTTGAACAGACAATGAGTTGGTTTTATGCACTGGGTTTTGTAGCAGTCATAATTTTGTAATGCCTCTCAGTGAGGAAGAAGTGTAATAGTTTTTTTTGAGTTATTGAAGGGAATAGAAGTTTGTTTTCAAATTATTGAAACTCTTTCCCCTATCAAATAATTTTTTATTTTCTGTGTGTTAGAGGAAGGGAGATTTATTCTCCATTCATTGTTCTGGAAATTTTCAATATTCCAACATGTGCAAGAACAACAGATGTTGTGGTTCCATCCCCAGCTAAATCATTTTTCTTTGTTGCAACTTGCCTTACCAAACTTGGCCTCAATATTTTCAACTGGGTCCTCTAATTCAACCAATAAAAAGGCCAAAACCATAGCATTGAGATACATTTAAATACACTGTCAATAACAATAAAATTTGACTCAGCCATGACCCTTTCCTTTTACTATTGTGAAAATATTTATGCATTACTCTAATGTGGCTAGTCCATAGGCCAAGTAGACCACTGGGTAACAAATATGTTTCCTTTCACCTTTGAGTTTTCAAGTTATGCCTACCAAATCTAAGACATTTAAGAGGGGGAACTAATACAACGTTATAAAGAAAACCATAGCACACATCTACAAGTTACCTCATTAGCTACTATCACACCATCATTAACTTTTTTCGGAGAACCATGCTTCCTCTCCAAGACAACATTTTTCCCTTCGCCCCAAGGGTGACTCCAACAAGATCAGCAAGTTTGTTGACACCGCCTGCAAGACAAATTGACAATGCTTTCAGTAAGTGTGCAGTTGAATGCCAGACCATATGCCAAAATAAACCTCCATGAAAAATTAAAATAACACATTAAAATCGAATATAAGTGGACAAGGAAAGATCCACCGCAGTGAAGTTTCACATGCAAGTGACCTTCCTTTAAACAAAATTTGTTCTCTGACCTGCAATTTTTTTGTCACTGAGCCATCCTTGTTGAAGTACAAATCCTTTTCCATAGCTCTTGTATTAACTACCTTCTCTCTATCTCTTAATCTCAGAGTCCCTCTTCTGCTTGAGCGATTAAAGGAAATGGGTGAAAAAACTAAAAGAGAAGACAATTGTCTACCATAATTATCAAACATTGCACCCAAATTCTTCCCCTTTCCATTGTTACCCAATAAGGTAGATGTGGCAATTGTTGTCATACTGCCCAAAGAAGAGGACATCTTCTCTTATGCTGAATATAGAATTACAAGATCTTCCTATTAGTATGAACCTTAAAAAACATGACTCCCATTGCTAAAAACCACTTTTAAGTTGTAACAGGCAAACTAAACAACTATCACAACTTTTGGCAACTTCTGGAGCATTAAGAGAGAAAGAACCAAAGAGAAATACAACCACAATCCTCATTTTAATTATACCAGACTATATATTCGCATTAAGATAATAGAAAGAAATCACAACTATATTAAGGCCAGCACAAAACAATCTTTAACTAGTGTCTCTCGCGGCCTTTAGGTTGCCATGCTAGAGGTTGCATATTTTTAATTTAAATTCTTGACCTCTCGTGCCCATCTATGAATGCATACAATGGGATATCTACATCAAATTATCCTTTATATCCCCAAAAAAAATTCCCTACAACAAGAGAACCAGTATTGATGGATCACCCCACAACATCCCATCCACTAGAAACGGTGAAAAAGGAAAGCCGAGAAAACTTCTGAAATATCTCAAGATGACTATATGGGTGGTTTTTATGAATCAACCAACCATTCATAACATGCTCATCAATCCAAACCATGAGTATTATGTGACAATATTCAAGTAGACACTGAATCATATTTCTGAAGCTATGTTAGAGAAACCCTAAACTCTCACTGAAAATAGGTGAAATGTGGCACCACTCAGAGATTGACATGTGCCAATTGGTACAAGTCGTAGAAAATTGGCATGCTCAAACAACAAGGTGATGCAAGAATTAGATGAGGGAGAAAATATCAGAAAAGCCCCAAATTTGGAGAACTAAAGCTCATCACCAACCTGAGATTGACAACTTTACATGATGTAACCTATGAAATCATAAATGGAGAAATCATAGTAACAATAAAGTAACCTATGTAACAATAAAGTCGGATTCATCCTGGGAGTGGTAAATGGAGAAATCATAGTGAACAACAAGAAACATGCAGAGTTGCTTACAATCAAATAGATGAAAAAACACATACAAAAAACCTAGATAATAATCATGAACAAGCTTAATATTGAATTATGAACTGTAAAGGAACTTAAAAAATGTGACATTACGAACTTGGTCAAGCGCACAAGCAAAAATATCTTGGACATGACCCTGGTTGACAAGTTGTATTGCTCATGATGCAAGAGGATTTGTACCTGCACTGCCAAGTCAATCAAAATCCATCATTATCTACACAATAAATACAAGTAATTGATGTAGTATTTTTTACTCTAAGATGCATTCTTATGATAATGTTAGAACATATGTTGAAAATGTCAAAACATAACTGAATAAGCTCCTCTTCGTTTCAAGAACAATTTATTGGAGTCGCATGAACTTGGAACAAGCCTCCCACGATCTGAAAGAGTAGCAACTAAGTCAACATTGACTTTTTTGTTGCTACGCTGGATCGAGGGAGGTTTGCTCCAAGATTAAATCACTCCAATAAATTATTCTCTACTAAACAGGGCCAACCACGTGAAGGTGGAAGCTCTTATGGCCTCTCCCCCCCCCCCCTCACATCACTCTCAATTCTCCAATACCCAATCTATATTTCAATTTTTACTTTCATGAGGATAAAAAAAATATTCAATAACTAATAAAAAAACAATTCAACAAAAAGTATGCAAGGAAACATTGCAATTAATGCTTGACATAAAAATAGTATGATAAATAAGTTTTTTATATAACGCAAAAAATGTTCCATGTATGGTAACGTTTGTCTTATAATAATACAATATTTTACATTATCAAAATTTATTTTCATTCTTCCTATTTCTAAAGATCCTAATTACATCATCAATATCATCGTGCTCTGCTCCTGTTTCATGCCTTTCGACCCACACTGTTGACCTAGTTGCATAGTCACGATGTCTGGTCTCATCCTGTGATGGGGCATCGCCTACAAAAACAGATAATATTAAATTTTAATTGTCAGTTTTTAAATATCATTGAACTAGTTCGGTAATATTAATAAAAAAAATTGCAATGATATTATTTACTTGGTGCACCAGTTGTCGCCGCTGACCTAGTTTCATAGTCACGATGTCTGGTCTCATCCAGTGATGGGGCATCGCCTACAAAAGAAGATAATATTAAATTTTAATTGTCAGTTTTTAAATATCATTGAACTAGTTCGGTAATATTAATAAAAAAATTTGCAATGATATTATTTACCTGGTGCACCAGTTGTCGCCACTGACCTAGTTGTGAAGTCACGATGTCTGGTCTCATCCAGTGACGGGGCATTGCCTACAAAAATAGATAATATTAAATTTTAATTGTCAGTTTTTAAATATCATTGAACTAGTTCGGTAATGTTAATAAAAAAAATTGCAATGAGATTATTTACCTAGTGCACCAGTTGTCGCCGTTGGGACTGTTTCCCAGTCTTCCTCTCTGGTGGTAAGATCCTCAAGGGAGAAATTCTCTTTCATTTAAACAAAAAAAGTTATAAGGACAACCATCAAGGTATAATTAGAAAAAATTATAAGTGGAAATTAATTACCGTCACGGCCCTCACTGATAGTAGCATTTTCGGCCTGATCCCCACTACAATGATGAGGTTGCACGTGAGGATCATCTACATCTGGCTCTAAAACTGGGTTATTTTCCTCGTCGGTAGTGCTACTCCCCTAATTTAAACAAATTTGTTATACATTAAATTTATGGACGAAAACAAAGATATTGAAAGTTTATTGTTTTACCTTATCAGGCATTCTGGATCTTGGGACCTGCCCCAAGCTTCTGCGACGTTCAACTACGGCTTGATAACTGAAATGGAAAGCGATATTTTTATCTTCCTCTGTAGTTTCTGTTCCAAATTCATCACCCTAAATTACATATTATTGTGTATTTTTAATCATATTTGATAGGATTACAAAAACGTTGGAAGGCGATACAATTAATTATAAGATGTTTAGCTACTTAATTACAATTCTTGTGGCTAATTTCAAGTAGCCGCCCTGGCCTAGGTTGTGATGGCCCTTTTTTTCAATCCTAGCTTTGGTTTCCTTTGAGGTGTCAGGCAACCTAGCATCAAAATATTGAAGTCAGATATGACGTAGCACACTTTTATTTTAGACATAGAGAAAATTAAAGTTGTAATTTACCTTGCAGGTCTAGTTGGCATTTTTCCTTCTTTCTTTGCCCTTTTCTCTTTTCCGTCATGGATGAGTGCTCTCCACTCACTCTCTGGAACTATGATAGGACGCTCATATCTAGGGTTAAATTGCAATTGCGTCCTATAGGTTTCCCTGGTATATTTCAAATATTTGCCGGCTACCCGAGCCACCGCTGTTATGTCAAATGTGTCGACCCCAAAAATGGCTTCTAGATAATCTAGAAGTTCTTTTTTCAGGTTGGAATTCTAGGAATTCCACCCTGTGCGTATGGTTGGGCCAAAAATTACCAACACATGGCTCTCCAAAAACCTATAGAACTCATTGTTTCCTACACAGAAAAAAAGAAGAAGATATTATCATTAATTTATAAATAAAAATCATGATAAATATGTTTTAGATAAAGTACATGAAATTGTTAAAATATTAAAATTTACCTGGGAGTTGTACATGCTTTATAGGGTCACCTTCATCGTTCACCAACAACATGCCATTAATGGTCCCTGTGGATCTGACACATGTAGCTCCAGGAAACGCAATAATGTAGTTGGCCATATCAACCTCATCATTGCCAACACGTTCAGTGGTTGGCTGGGTGTCTTCTTGGGCGGTGTTGTTAGGTAAACATGACTGGGGTAGAGTCAATGTGGACTAGGGTAAAAAATGGTGGTTTTTGGGGCACATGGTTTTGTGTACCCATGGTTTTGACCCATGGTATTGCATGTGATGGAGCCTATAAAAGGGCTGGAAAGACTTTCATTGTAATGTAGGCACGGAGGTGAGCGGTGGAAGGCTCACTTGGCGGATTGGCCAGGGTTTTGGCCAATGGTTAATGAAATTTCATTGGTTGGGTTTTTCCCCGGATTTGGGGTTTTCTTGGATAAAGATTGTGTTTATGTTTATGTGATTTGTTGTTGGGTTCTTTCATGGTTATGTTTATGTTTATTTCTCTCAGTAAATTCTTTATGTTCTCCGTAAATTGTTTTACTGCTGCGGTAAATTCCTAACAACTGGTATCGGAGCCAGGTTCAGGTTTTGGCTTCAGATGAACGTTTTCTGTTGCCAAGGGTTTTATTGGCTTGTGAATGGAGATATGATTTGTTGCATTGATGCAGATCTAGATCTCGAATGTAAGGGTTTAGAAGAGATGGAAAATGTTTGCCGTAGCCGAGAAAAGATAGCATGGTTGTGAGACTACTAGCAGTCAAGTTGTGACGGAGTGCTCATGGACTCGTTAGACAGATCGGTGTTGAATCTGTTAGTAGTTGGTGAGATGAACCATCATGAGGCTGATTAGTGATGGACTGTGGCATTCAAATATCTGCGTGGATTGTTGTGTGCAGATCGACCTGCTCTTAATTCTTGTGGGGCAGTAGCAGGTGGAGTAGATGGTTCGGGCGGTGATTGCCAAGCCATGAGTTGACTGCAGCGTGGTCGGTGACGGAATCTGCCGTGGAGTACCATGGACTGAAGATCTATTGCAGCACCGTGAGGTCATGTAATGGCTGGCAAAGGAAAAGGAGCCCTGTTTATGATTAGCTACATGTTTCCCGTGGCATTGAAGACCATAGAGTAGCGCTGGGCCCAAATAAAAATGGGCATTACCGTCCTGTGAGGTGATTCATAAGTGGACAACAATCGATGCTAGGCTCGGTGCCTGCGTTCTCCACTCCTGGACTTATGAGTGAGGATGGATAAAGGAAGAATAAGGTGTGAGCAGGGCCGCGGAGGAGGCAGTGCTAGCCGCTTTGAGGGCTATGAATACAAGCAAAGGATATGTCGGCGGGGGTAATTTTTTTTTTTGGAGTCGACCAAGGTTGTGGGTCTACCTCTGCGTGAGCATTTTCTCACTCAACGTGGTTGTTAGAATGTGCGACAGTGATCGAGGATAGATGCGGGGCAGGTTTTGGATATGCAGATGTGGAGGTTTGGAATTGGCCCGAATATAAATTTTTTGAGAACATGCGAAGGAAACTCAAAACCCGAGGAAAACAGATCTTGCCATGAGTGATACTGCTCGCAAAGGCAACATCCTAATTGAAGCTAACATGCTAAAAGGCATCTTTCAGCTAGTTCGTACATTAAAGGTGATTGACCACTGCGGAGATGGACAGAGAGTTTCAATAGATGTGTGGTGGACAAAGACAATAGAATGAGGTTTTCCATTCACGAGAGTAGAAGGGCGTGGTGTAGAGGAGAATTGATACAAAACCCATTGAAGGAATTCTTAGGAGAGAAAAGTGCTTGACAGAATGTGTCAATGAGAGAGGGTATTTGCAGGTGAATTAATTAATTGATGAACCATGTATCTGAAGAGAACTCCTAGAGAACTGGCGGTTACAGAGGCTGGTGACCCATGTAATCCGGTAGATGGATTCTTTTTATATGGACATTGATGTCATTCGGAAGATTGATGTACAACTATGATGTCCTCTTTGGAGAGGACATCATGTATGAATGTAGAGAATGGTCATACAAATACCAGCAACAATGAAAAAAAAAAACATTATTATAATGGAGTTAATTTTATTACATGTAAATGGGCATACTGTTGTAAGACCTGGTATGGCATGCGTACCCCTGGGTAATCACTGGTAAAGTCTGGGTTAGACCTAGGTGATAGGGGGGATGCCAAATTAACAATTACCCTGGGTAAAAATTTGAGGGGGGAAGAGCTAGAGTGAGCGGGGTTGTCTCACTTGGCAGGTTTGGCTGGATTTAGTCAAGAAGCCCCAAGTCAAGTTTAAGGGGGGAATTGTTAGGTAAACATGACTCGGGGTAGAGTCAATGTGGACTAGGGTAAACAGTGGTAGTTTTGGGGCACATGGTTTTGTGCACCCATAGTTTTGACCCATGGTATTGCATGTGATGGAGCCTATAAAAGGGCTGAAAAGACTTCATTGTAATGTAGGCCTGGAGGTGAGCGGTGAAGGCTCACTTGGCCGGATTGGCCAGGGTTTTGGCCAATGGTTAATGAAATTTCATTGGTTGGGTTTTTCCCCAGATTTGGTGTTTTCCTGGATAAACATTGTGTTTATGTTTATGTGATTTGTTGCTAGGTTCTTTCATGGTTATGTTTATGTTTATTTCTCTCAGTAAATTCTTTATGTTCTCCGTAAATTGTTTTACTGCTACGGTAAATTCCTAACGGGTGTGTTTCTTGGATGGCACCTAAAGGAGTAGAAGGTGTATGAGAGGGTTGCTTTGGGCAATCTCTTCCCTTACGTCACTACCCCTGCTTGGAGTTGACAAGTGCGGCCTTCATACAAAAGAACTTTTTGTTAGTTTAGTCAATGTAAAAATTAAAAATCAAAATATCACAATTCATCTCATGCAGAACAAAAAAAATATCCTTTTGACTTTTTATTATTACCTGATATATTTCTAGCTGCCTCATAAGATGTTGTATCCTCTCTTCTGTTTCAGGTGTTTGAGGCGCGTCTATCAAAGTATTAAATTATGACCTTGCATCTCGTGCCTTTTTTTGCAACAAGAACACTGGAGATAGGGATGAAGAAAGCTCTTCCTCAAAGAGGGAATCATCAGGCATACCATGGCTAGGTGTCTACATATTTGAACAAAATTAATATTATTTCAATTATGTAAATAGCTAAAATACCTGAAGATAGAGCAATGCTAGCACTTTACATGTTCTTCCGCTGGCCTCTTTCAGCGATCATCCCGTCTCGGGGTTGTTCCTGCACTGCTCTGATCAGTCTGCCACATTGCAATAAAATTATAAATGTAAAAACTTGAAAACAATATCTAACTTGAAAACACAAAATGAAAACTGAAATAATTTCTAATAAGACACCGGAAGACAGAGTTAGAGTTTCAAATATGCCTTTCATTGAATTCAGTCCTGGAAACATGTCATTGCACATTAAGGCACCCAAACAAGAGACGAGTTGACAATGAAGACCTTATTGAATATATTGTTGGAGCAACTTCTAGTAAACTTGTTGTGAAGACCTTGAGGATATTTTTGGAGCAACATTGTTGAAGTTGATGGTATAGCATTTTTGGAGACGATCTTGAAGGGCCTTGAAGTGAAGCTTTTGGAGCAACTATTGAAAAATCCTTGGAGCATTTAAGTAAGGCACTTTCTATCTTCCATCACCTTTTTCCTTTCAATATCCTTTAAATGATTTTGTTGATATTTAATGTTTGAAACTATGTTTCCAGGAAACGTGGGTTCGGGGATGGGGACGACATTTTTTGAAACAGGGTGCGTGGGTTCGTCTGGGTATTTTTATATTAATAAATATTATAATGTATATATCATATATAATACTATATTTTCTAAATTATAATTTATAAATTATAAATTTAATGACACTAATATAGTAATTTGTAAATTACTAATAATTTATAAACTTTAAACTTTAAAGATTTAAACATGCACATCATTCAACATTCAAGTTTCAACATTCACATGTGACATTTGTCATTGAAATTTCAAAATTTCTAGTTTGATAATATCATGATTCATATATGATATCAAGTGCAAATTGGAGCTCAGTTTACATATTAATAACTTATAATAAATTAGAATCATGATTCAAACTTTCAAAATATATGTCCATTGTCATACTAAATTCAAAACTTGCCTCAAGGCATCTCCAAATGGCAAACTGTAAACATGAACTAGGAAATTTTGATATACTAAAATAAAAATAGCTAAAGCCTAATAGTGAGCAATGGCTTCCTCAAGCCATATCATCAGCATCCACGTCTTCAGCATCACTTAGATCTTCACTTAGCATGCTCTCTAAGTAGGAATCACTCTCATCTTGAGGCTCTGGCTCATCCATAGCAATTTGAGGATGGATGTGTGTGGTGAGTATACGCTTTCGTTGGGTAAGTTATGAACTTATGACTCATGGATAGGTAGGTATGTTTTAAGGTTTAATTTTTTTTTTTTTAAGTTTTAACTTCCCCCTTTATAATTGAGTATACCCAATGGGGTTGGATAGGCTACTTTGTCCTCCCTTGGAAAATTTAATTATAAGAGAACATTACAATTGGAATATTGTTCACTTCCACTGTTGTTTTGTATAATATTTCATAGTAGTCCCAAGGCAGAAAATTCACAGAATTAAGATCCAGGAAACCTCTGGTTAAGAGATTAAATTTCTATTACATTTAAATTCAAAGCCAGCAGAAATTTCTTCACCAGTAACTACTCTGTCTAATCCATGCCTAGTATGATAGATATGCTATTTTTCCAGTTTTGCATCATAGTCATAGTAGCTATAGCACCTTTGGTGTGAAAAAATAATCCCTCTTGGAAATTAGGCTGTGTATGTCCAGATTGTATTCGATCAACCCCATGCCAATAAACCTGTAGGAAGAATTTTATACATCTACTATAACAAAGCCGTAACTTTAATGTCTAAGACTTCTTTACCATTAAAAAATAGATATGTTTATTTCTAAGGTTTGATCTTTCTAAATATTCCATACCAATTCATTTGAATCATTTAAGTTTTAACTCTTAAGTTTTAAAATTTAATTATAATTTGTATGTTTTAAAAAACAGTTAGAATCAATACCATTTAAAAACTAGGGTTCTCAATCCTTGGCATTCCTTCACCGGGGCCTAGGGGCACACTAGAATAATTTCACACTAAACCATGCAAACTTAAAATTAACTTAATAGATCCATAAAGTAATAATAATCATAATTCCTAATTTCCTATTGTACGATATGATGCAAATTATTCAAACATGAAGCAATGAAGACATGCAATGTCTGAATTTCAAGATTGATGAACCAATACAAGAAGTTAGAAACTACAACTCTGATTCAGTACTCTGTGTCCTAACTCCAGGAAGGAATCTAGTTTTTAGTAGAGAACATGCATCATGTATTATAAATTCTTAATTGACAACAACTAAAGGACATCTACCTCATCAATTCCTTCCCATTTTGTGTTTTTATCTTATATTCCTTATAAAAGTGTCAAATTTCTCTCAAAGTAAGCAATCGCTGAATAAAATAAAAAATAGTTGAGATATGATTGAGAAATGGTCATTTATTTCTTGAAAGGATCTTCACGATTTCTTTCATTTCTTTTCATCTCAAGAAACAAGAAATGACCTAAGAAACTATTGTGATGTAATATAAGAAACAACACGGTGCAATGGCCATTTTCAAACCAAATGATGTCCATTGAGGACATGGCCTTTATTTGGTTCCTGTTTCATAGGAGTTTCGGGTAGAAATGGAACTTTGTTGTACCATTTCTAGTAGTAAAAAGGGAAAACCTTCTTTTTTCCATGGGAAATAATTTACCTTTCCTTTTTCAAGATAATCTAAATCACAAAAAATATGAACTATACTGCACCCATTCTTAGATAATGTGAAAGTGGAAAAGGAATACCCTACACAAGTGATGAACACATGTACATTTGAACACTAATAGATTTTTGTAGTTGAAATACAATGCTTGTTTTCATTTAAATGTAGGGTTTTTAAAGTAAGGAGAAATAATGGCTGCCAAATTAATAAGCATTTATTTGGGAAAAATTTAAATCTTGTATTGGGTGATGAAGATAATAGAGGTTATTGAATCTTGATTCTTGACATCTAGAGAGAATCCTACAGCCTAACACAATCCAATGGAATTGACCAAAAAAACCCGAATAGAGTTAACCCTACTATAGGAGGAAGGGCCTGTAGTAAGAACTTACCATTTTGCAAGAGCCGAGGGTGAATGTTGTTCTACAAGAGTTGAGGGAGAATGCTAAGGGTGAATGCTATTCTACAAGATCTCAGGGTGAATGCTGAGGGTAAATTTTGTTCTGCAAGAGCTCAGGGTGAATGCTCAGGGCAAGTGCTGTTCTGCAAGAGCTGAAGGCGAATGCTGCTCTGCAAGAGCTGAGGGAAAATGCTGAGGGCGAATGCTGTTATGCAAGAGATGAGGGATAATGTTGAGGGAAAATGCTATTCTACAAGATCTGAGGGTGAATGTTGAGGGCAAATGTTGTTCTGCAAGAGCGGAGGGTGAATGTGCGTGTGATATCAGACGTTAATGTAGCTATTGCGATGGATATAAGTTTCGTATTTTTAATAAAATATTTTTATGTAGCATGAATATAAGTTTCGTTATACTGACAGTGGAAAAAGCGTCGCTATTGTGACAGATGCCTCCAAACGTCGCAATTGCGACACTTAGACATTGTGTTGCACTTGCGACGTTTGGAGGCAGTTGTCGCAATAGCGACGCTTTGGGGCATAGTGTTGCAATTGCGACGTATTCCTCCAAACATCGCAATTGCGACACATTGTACAAGTTTTGGTATTGCGACACTTTTCTATAAACATCGGTATAGTGACGGTTTCGGGCGGGATTGAAAAAATTTGGGGAAATTTCCGACATTTGGTCAAAAACTTCGGAACCAAGTGTCAGAATTTCCCCCAAATGTTGTAGTGTGTAACTTGGTAGTGGGCCATCTATGTCATTTTAGCTACTGCGCTATTTCCATTGATGGACTGCGTTATTTTAATATGAGGTTCTTTATGGTGTTTTGCTCACATTTTTGATGGGATATCTCGGGTGTTGGGCTTTGCCTTCAGTTTGGTGATGCATGGATTAGCTTGTTGATCAATGTTATGTCTAGATCTAATCTATTTTCATGTAATTTTATATTCATAAATTACTGTATCATTTTATAGATCTGCAACTTGAAACTCAGATCCACTCTTTGTTATGCATGATTTTGTCAAAACCCCAAGGGGATCTTGTAAACAAGACTATGTATTTTCCAGATCTAAAATAGATCTAATGTTTTATCCTGAGATCTGTCCTAGAACTAAGTTGTAATATTTAGTTGCTGAAGCTCCTAAAAAATAACACTGTTGAGCCATTTCTGCAAATATATATGTGTTACATCCCTCTTTTCTGAAGATTTATTGCTATATTGTCTCATGTATTCTACTGTATATTGAAAGGGATTCCTTGTACTTATGATTTGCGATTGTATACTTATAAATTAATAATATTTGATGGCATCCTTCTCATACTCTCAAAGACTGCATTATTCTTCAAGCTGCTTGTTGTGCATAGCTGTAGCCCCTCTTGTAGGGTGTTTTCCAACTCGACTAGGTGGTGGGAGATATGTTTACCACACATAGTTTGATTTGTTTTTGCTCCTCTTTTGGATCTAGACTCTAGATCTAATAATATAAGGGATCCAAGGGTTTTGAACTAATTTCTATACATAAATCTTCCAGGAAGTGTGTTATTTTACAAGCTTGTTGTGCAATCCCCATTCTGGGATATTACAGTGGTATCAGAGATCCTTTCTTGGCACAGCCTATGATTTCCTTGGAGTATCATAGACATGTTGCATTCAGAAGAAGATGAACCTCTTACTAAGAGGGAGAATATTTATGAAAACCGAAGTCACAAGAAGTATTATTATACTACTGAAGATCAAGACAAGAGTAAAGCCCTTGAGGCTACAAGTGAAAAAGAAGGGGAAGAGTTTGCAAGAAATCTATTGCTGGCCATGCAATATCTTGCCAGAGAGATCAAGGAGATGAGGATGGATAGAGTGAGGGAATCTTATGGGAGATTTCAGTCGGGAGAAAGCTTTGATATGTCTCATCATGGGACTGGTCAACCAGTGAATCTGCCACAAGTCCCACAAGCCTCACAATGCTCCACCATGGCCACCTTCTTGGCTGTGGAGAATGAAGGACCACAAGAGCAAGCCTCCCTTGAAGGTTACTTTGTGGAGTATGACTCTCAGAGTCATAGATTCAAGGATAACTTGAGTTTCCAAGATTTTTGTCACCATAATGAAAGAAGAAGACCAAGGGAGCAGTATAGAGATGGTGGATTATTTCATGATAGCCACCACTCTATGGGCGGATTATTTTTGCCCAATTTTGATGGACCATCCTCCAGCTCTACCAAGGCATGGGTAGAAAAGTCGGATATTTATTTTTAGTTCAACAAAGTCCCTGAGGTTGAAGCCATCAATATTGCAGCGCTGCACGTTGAAGTTAAAGCACACAATTGGTGGTTCCATGGGTTGTGTACATTGGGACACATCAATGTGAGTACATATTCTGAGTTTACTAGAAGAATGGTGGAAAGGTTTGACATGAAGGAACCTAAATTACCCTTCATAAGCCTTGCAAATTTGAAGCAGCCAGGAGATGCAGAGACTTATGTCTCCGAGTTTATGAGATTATCAGTCATGATCCCTGATCTATCTGTAGCAAGGACAATCTACATGTTCATCGATGGAATAGAGGAACATTTGCATGGGTTGGTTAAATCTACCAATCCCATCACTTTTCATGATGCCATTGATAGGTCTAGAGACCTCCAAGATGCCTTGCCAAAAGCAAAGGCAACTTTCCAAAAAAAGGCCCCTCACTTTTCTAAGGGGAGAGAAGCAAAAGATGTTCCTCCCAATGAGAGATCTTTGAAGAAACCTCTTGATATTTTCCTTAGGAGGGAATAGAGGAAGAAGAGACTGTGCTTCCCTTGCCAAGAGTGATGGGCACCAGGACATAGATGTGTTGTTGGAAAAGCACACTACATAGAAGTCTTCTCAAATTTTGAGGAGGAAGATGAAGGCAATGAACCTAGGAGGGGTCACAACATTGATGATGATGATGAGGGGAATCAAACACCATCTAGAGATGGGAAGGAAGCCTTTGCTCCAACAAGTGGGACTCTTGACTCTTTGAGAGGAGTGCCTATGTACTTGACCCTAAGAGTACAAGGTTCAGTGATGAATCAGAGAGTATCTGTCCTGATTGACAATGGAGCAACCCAAAACTTTATTGATGCTCACCTTGTGAAAAAAAGAGGAATCCCCACTGATACTTTTGAGGTATTTTCTATTTTGGTCCCAGGATATAGGACCATGCAATGCATGCAATATGTTCCATCACTTTCTATGACTATGGGATCCTACACTTTGGTGGATCACTTCTTTGTAGTTGACATACCAGACACCAACATCATCTTGGGTGTCTAATGATTGATTACCTTGGGGAAGGTTACCACTGATTGGAAAGCATTGCAAATGGACTGGGTGGACTTGAAGAGTGGGAAACCAAAAATTATTCAAGGCATGCACACTAATCCTTCACCTAATGTTTCCACACAAACAACAGAGATGGATTTGCACAGTGGAGGTAGATATCTTATAGTTCCTTCTCTCATGTTCATGAGGATGCTGCAAGGGACATTTTTATCTCATGGAAAGCCACCTGGAATGCCATCAGATTCAGATCTTGTGGGGAAATCTTCACAAAGTGCTTCTCCAAATATACATCCAGGAAGGATTGGAGCAATGAAAGATCAAGCTACATTGCTGTGGGAGGAGAAGAACGGAAGGATCAACCTTCCAAAAAAATTTTTTGGCATGTGTAATGTCAAAAGGGAAATCAATAACATGACAAGAACTTATATGGATGTATTAGCAGCGCTGTCATTCTCGAGCAGTGTGTATATTTATTGGAAATATCAACTGCTTGTAGAGTATTCCAAAGATCTCCACATCGGTATGATACTAGATGGCATGCATCAAGAAGAGGCCTACTTATTCCAAGGAGGAGTCATCTATTATAATGGTAAGGTCTTCTTGGCTAGAGCTTCCAAGCTCAAGCAGAAGATCCTACAAGGAGCATATGAGGAATTATTCCTCAGCCATATGCATTCAATGAAGATCTACACCCTGATCATGAAGAGTTTTGATTGTGAAGGCATGAGAGAGGACGTACATCAACACTTAGAAGAGTGCAATAGTTATGGAGGATTGGGGCAGCCAATGGGATCTTTATAAGAGTCATCTCAGCCAGCTCTTCCTTTGCTTGAGAGGAGGGGAATTCTCATGCACAACTCTATGTGTGTGAAGGACTATGATGGTAGAGGATTTTACCATGCCAAGCAAGTTGCATTTTCTGATCTGTTACATTCCTTTGCCATTTTTTTGTAGGATATGATTTGAAAAGGGAGTGAGAGATCATGTCGATCTCATAGTTTGTTGGGGGCCAATGGAAATTATAAACTTGGCTACTCCCTTGATGTGCAAAGGGAGATTCCTTTTCACGATGGGTGCTTCCCAAAGTCACCAAACTTATGTAACACCTTCAACCATGTTACGGTGACTCATGCAACAAAAGTGTGGTGGGAACGCCATTTGCCACACTTAGATCTAATGAAGACAAGAGATGCACTGCGCTGGCATCACATGTGGGATTCTGACCCACATCCTCAAGTGAAAATTTCAGTTTGCATTTATGTAGCCTTGCTTCCATACCTTCATGATATAGTTGTATTTTTTATGGGGATGTATGGATAGAGGATGAGAAATATATATGTACCACATGGTTCAGAACTTCAACCTATACTTCATGATACATGTTTTAGATGTAGCATTGCTTCAACCATGTTTATTTCTGTTGAGTTTTTCACTCCTGAAGGGATGGACTATGCACATATTATGTTGGCCTTGGAGGAACAATTCATGATTTATTGGCTTGTTGAGCACTTGGCTTATGATGAGGACTTGATCTTTGATGATGCCATCAATGGAGGAGGAGAAGGACTACAACTCTTACCCTATCATTTGCTTGAGGACAAGGAACATTTTGGAGGGGAGGGCTGTAATATTCCTACATAGCCTGAGCTAAGAGGAATATTCATTTTTTCTTTACTTTCTGTTGCATGAATAAATAAATAAAGGAGGACAAGTAAAACTCCTAAAAAGACTGAATAAATCAATGCCCATGTGAACACAAATAAATCAAGGCCATGTAAATAATCAGTTGCAGGTGTGAAAGGGGTTTGAGCTATAATACTAGTTCAACCTTGATGAAATCTGCAACGTTTTCTAGGTTCAATGCATCTCCAAAAGGGACAGTGCAGTTCTAGAAGGAGGCCCCTCATGTGAAAGGAGCCAACTCATCAAGGTGGTTTAGGGTTTGCAAAGGCTTTCGTCTTATAAAATGAAGGGAAGTGCAGCAAGAGAGGGTTTTTGATTGATTATATTTCTGAGTATCTTGTCTGCTTAGACAAATACTATTCTCTGCTGCTTAGAAGAGAATTGTGTTGCTTAGCACTTGGAGTTCCTATGTAGGGATTTCACCTCTTCCTTTGAGGATTCTTGGAGGAGTATTTGCTGATTTGATCCACTATAAGGCTTGAGGCCAAGCTCTACCTCCAATTGCAGCATAGATCCGGTGAGGTTTTTTCTACCTTTGGAAGCTGCAGCAAGTGAGATTTTAGATCTGCAGAGATCTAGCTTATTTTTGGGAGCCTCTTCTCATGGAGTGTGTCTTTTAACCTCCTAGAAGAGTGCCTCTCCTGTTTTCACTTTAGATATGTAACTTGGTATTGGTCCATCTATGTCATTTGAGCTACAACGCTGTTTCCATTGATGGACTGAGTTATTTTGATATGAGGTTCTTTATGGTCTTTTGATCATAGTTTTGATGAGATATCTCGGGTGCTGGGCTATACCTTCACTTTGGTGATCCATGGATTAGCTTACTGATCCATGTTCTGTTTAGATCTGATCTATTGTCATGTAATGTTATATTCATAAATTAATGCATCATTTTCTAGATCTGCAACTTGAAACTCAGATCTACTCTTTGTTATGCATGATTTTTTCAAAACCCCAAGGGGATCTTGTAAACAAGACTATGTAGTTTCTAGATCTGAAATAGATCTAATGTTTTATCCATAGATCTATCCTAGATCTGAGTTGTAATATTCAGCTACTGAAGCTCCTCAAAAATAATGTTTTTGATCCATTTTTTCAAATATATATGTGTTGCAGCGCTCTTTTTTGAATATTTCTTGCTATATTGTCTCATGTATTCTATTGTATATTGAAAGGGCTTCCTTGTACTTCTGATTTGCTGTTGTATACTTATAAATTGATTATATTTGATGGCCTCCTTCTCATACTATCAAAGACCGCATTATTCTTGAAGCTGCTTGTTGTGCATAGTTGTAGCCCCTCTTGTAGGATGTTTTCCAGCTAGACTAGGTGGTGGGAGATTAGTTTACCACACCTAGTTTGATTTTTTTTAGCTCCCCTTTTGGATCTAGACTCTAGATCTTCTGATCTAAGGGATCCAAGGGTTGTAAACTCATTTCTGTACATAAATCTTCGAGGAAGTGTGTTATTTTACAGACTTGCTGTGCAATCCCCATTCTGGGATATTACAGGGATTCCCGATCAAGAACAGCCGGTGGTAAAAAACACTGCAATATTAGCTAAATAGTTGAATAAAGCTTATATGTCTAAACATACCATATAATAAAAAACATAACATATCATAACATGAATATTATGGCTTCCATCCTCTTCCTTATATAAGAAATGAGCTTTCTAACCCTAAACCCCATTCATTAATGACACTACTTCCATGCAAGGTGTATCCATCTAAAACTGCATTATCTCTCCATAAATGTCCACTCCTCCATTTCAACACTGTTGATTTGATCAAAGTTGACCCAATACACATGCTCTAGCCCCTGTTCACACCTTAGGGGGCTTTATTACACTGAAAAATATGATCCACTTTCACATGAGAAGTGGTTTTATTATTCATAAAGAGATTTATGGGTCTACCTACCCACTTATTCACCTATCTAAATGACAAAACATAACTTTAATATTGCAATAAATTTTGGAATATTACATAACCGCATGCACGTGTGACCATATGTACAATCATGCATGCAACACAATATGTACATAAAACCATATTTACAACATCTACACAACACCACATGTACATTGCATTGCATGTAAAACATGTACATAGCACCATATGTGCACAACACCACATATCCAATATGTGCACAACACCATATGCACACAACACCACATATCCAATATGCGCACAGTACGGTAGGTTCACAACACCACATATCCAACATGTATGTAGCACCATCTGTACCTAGCATTGGATATGAAATATACACACAACCCCATATATACAACATGCATACATAATCATATGTACACAATACTATATATGTTACATGCACACATTACCATAGGTACAATCAATGAATATACAACATGTGTAACATATAAACAACAATAGTACTACACATCCATAGACCATCCATTAATGCAACAAGAAAATTTTCTTCTAGTTTCTTTCGACTATCCATTATTATCTTAGCATGTCGTAGATCACACTACTTTCACTTCGCTGATGTACCCCTCTGCATTATTTTTCCATATCATAAACATAGGCATAGTACAAGCATATAACATTAAATAATATCCACATGATACTGACCTCATGGAGATGTCTAGGATACTCTACCACTTGATTCCTAATAGTCAGGAACCTCTTCTTTCCATCCCCCTGCATAATAAATCATTCCTCCTCAAGAATCATCTTTTAAAACCCTGTCATATGTGGCATACATACACACATATATACATATAAACATTAGCATTAAACAATCATGGTCCATGATGACCTTGTTGGAAATGACATGCATACAAAAATACATCTATACATAAATTAACAAAAACATAATCATGATCACATCCTAATTTCTAGATAGCATAAGGTCTAGGTTAAGAGAACTTCCTTTATCCGTGTGCAACGTGCACAACATTGATAACAACAGTTCCCAACATAGACAAGGAATATAACACCTTATATCCATTTTCTTTACCTTTTCTATTACCTTTCTCGTTACTATTATGCCCCCCATCCATTTACCACAATTGACCCAACTATTCCAACTAAATTGTATATTCTTACCTTATGTTGCACTTACTCATGCACCAAGCTTCATCAAATTTTCTCTTTCCAAACCAATTCCCAAGACTCCCAAAACATAAAATGCAAGAACAAAACTAGCCAAGAAGAATACCATGAAAACTAATAATCATACGAGACCACAAAAAAGTGGTATGACCATACAAAAGACATATTCAAAGACACATATCAAGCATAACCAACCAAAAAAAACCAAAAGAACAAGACTGGAAACAAACACCATGACTCAATCGCCATGATTCCTAATGCTTCCAAAGGAAATTTCAACCTGATCCTTCTCCAATATTTCATGGCAGTCTCTTGCCATGAAATATCCTCCATCATACTACCATAACCACATAACTATCAACACATAAATAAATATATCAATGTACTAGTTATCATACCTTGTTGTGCCAAAGACATTGCCTTGTATTTGAACAAATACATATATCATCTCTCTAGGGAATCCAATCCCTTCATGAATCTATCCATAACTATAAACCAACAGATATACCTATCAAATACATGTTCATGACTATAGCACATATCCACATAATGTCAGACAAAATCAAGGTTATGAATACTTCCTATATTCAAAGCACTCATTCATTTGGAATTAGGGTATCCAAACATATCCAAAGGAATTCTTACCCAATTCCTTTCTTTTACCATTTACCTTGTTGCAATCAATTCCTACTATGTTTTTTCATAACAACCATATTTTAGCTATATAAACACATAAAATATTCCGTTTTCATGCTAATGCCACACATGTTGCACTGTAGTTGTTCAAACATGCCAACAACATGTTCCAAATATCAAGAAAATCATATATATCAATTTTAAATCAACCTTTACAAAGACTAAAAACCATGCCAAAGTCAACAATCAACTCACATTCATCATTCATAACACATAATGATACAACTATCACCTACTTACACTCAAGTACATACTGGATACTTCAACGAATTTGTGTTAGCACAACCATCTTAATGAAAGATCATTCCTTCATGCAGTCTTACAAACACATATACTCATATCCTGCAATTAATCAAACATTCAAATATCTTGAAAACATTACATGTTAAATGAATCAACTATATGCCATAATAGAAACCAAATCACTCAAACACCAAATAGAGGACGTAATAAAACATTCAAGCACCAAGTGCATGACATAAGGAACTCATACGTTAATTTATATTAGGGAAGTTTATCTTATCTACACAATCAATCTAGCTAGCAAGTTATAACTTTACAACACATCACCTCAAATACAAATAAGATAATGATATTCAATCAATAACTAGCTAATAACTAGCTAACATGTTCACATCATAAGAAATTGGCACTCATGCATAACAATCATATATGTATGATCAGTCAAGATTGGTACAACACAATGTCACAATAAGTCGACTCATACCTGAATGTCATAACCCTAACCATTTGCATAGGTCAATCCAATTTAGCATGATACATATAAAATAAATATATTAATGTTATAACCCTAACCATCAAGTTAACTAACATATAACAACAACAAGTTAGCATATAACATGCTCATCAACAACATATATCATAATCATCGAGCTAACTACAAGTTAACATATAACATGCTCCTCAACAACATATAACATAATCATTCGAGTTAATACCATGCTTGAATAACCAATGCATGTACATATGATCACACTAATTAACTAATATCTATCATGTATGTAACAATAGAATCAATAGAATGAAAGGCATACACATAACCATAATGCATATGACTACATTGGTCAACTAGCTTTTATCACATATCTAGCCATAATAATAATAGAATGAAAAACATATCTGTAACCTGAATTCTTACAACAACCATAAATCACATACCTACATTCCAATAATACAACTTTTATGATGATATGCTCTTACCCCAAAGTGCATTATTGCAACTTCACTTTAATGATTTGCATGTACTACTCTATCGTAGCCAACACTTTAGCACCATTACATACCAATATCATAATGATGACCTGATTGTATACAATGGCTTATGGAAAACAAATTTAACCATGAAAATGCATTCATAACAACATATAGACACTAACATGCATAAAAAATGCATATACAACCATACAATCATGATGACACATCCCACAACAACACCATCATCCTTCACATGGAGACATCACTACAACCATGATCAACACCATGCAGATGTAACAAGAACATGGACTACAAGCATAAGGAAAACATATGAGACCAGCTTGAATGCATGACCAACACACTGCCCACTAATATGAGGGTTTAACCATGATCTAATACCACTATGTGGTATCAGATATCAACCAAAGAGAATAGGAACTAGACATCACCCAAAGAGAATGGAAACTAGACACCTCCCAAGGATAGTGCAACCACGCTCTAATACAACTATGTAACACCTTTCTCCCACATCTACCCAAGTAACCTTCCAACCAGGGTAAACATGCAATGAGAAGCTACTATAGTGAGATTCAACCTCCTAGTTGACCTTAAGAAAATGGAACAGATGGAGACACATCAAACAAACCTAGAACAACAACATTAGCACCACCAGGATCCAACCCAACCACTTAGGCCTCTTACCTTTGGTACACCCTAAGCTTTTGGTGTCTTTGAGTTATAGACACAGGAACAAGATTGCATTCCAGCATCCACGAGGCTATAGACACAACTATAAGACAATAGGCTAGCATTTAGGGCCCCAAATATTTAGTTCTATGCTAGCATGCCCGAGATTTGACCCACCTTTTACGACACATAATCCAATGCTCTATGTATAACATCATGAAACATTTAGAGAAGATAAATAGAAACATGACAGTGATAGAGAAGCAATCAAATCAACAAGAACCCATCTCGACCCGTCCTAACCTTCACTTGCATTTTTTGAAACATGTCACAAATACTGAAACTACAGGTTTAAACAACAAATCTAAGCATAGGGATCTCCCACTTATCTAATAGTCGCTAAGAATAATTTATCCCTTAGATTATTAGATGCAGTACAATCTATTTTACTATATATACATTGTGGATTAATTTCCAAATAAAAACATAGGGAGAGCCACACATAAGCACTATTAAAAGACATGCTCATAACCAACATAATAACAACATAAATGTCTTGGTTACAATAGAAATATAATCCATACATAAACCAATACATTTTCATATCAAATACCAAAGGAATGACTTCTTTATTAATTAGTTTAAAAACCAACTGGAAATGGGACTTCCATGTTCCACCAAGTGATTGATTGGCTTAGCCAAATCTCTCTTCAACCGATCACCCCCATTCCATATTCTAAGCATGAATGTAGGACTCATAACCAAGCAAAAAGAACCAAACAAGAATGAATGCTACCAAATTTCTCTTCCTACAACGTGAGCAATTTGAGTGCCTCCTAATCTCTCACACTTTAGCATAATCCACAGTTTGATCCAAGGATAACTAGGCGGTACAATGAGACTCATTCTCCAGGATTTATTGTACATTCCATCCCAATACTACTAGAACCAACAGAGATAAATACAACTCTTTGCTTTACCGTATATCTCGCAATTCATCGGGAATGATTCCTAGGCCCACCGATGCACACAATCTAGCTTTATAGAAACCCATAGTTCGATTCAGGGTTACTAGCCATTGGCTTAACAATGACCCATAGTATAGTTTAAGGACCATTAGGCCATGTGTTTAGAATTTTGGAGATCCACCTCACTCATATTTGAATCCATTCATAAATCTAGCTCAACTGAAGTATGACAACCCATCTCTTTGAGGCTATATGAAAATGCCAAGGCTAGGCTAAAAAACACTGTCACACATGGAAAAAACCATGGCATGAAAAAAAAACCACTTGGAGATCCACCTCACTCATATTTGAATCCATTCATAAATCTAGCTCAACTAAAGTATGACAACCCTTCTCTTTGAGGCTATATGAAAATGCCAAGGCTAGGCTAAAAAACACTGTCACACATGGAGAAAACCATGGCATGAAAAAAAACCACAGGAAATACCATTCATGTTATATATGGCAAGGAAAGCATACATGAAAATTGATAACTGTCAATAATATTGTTGTAGTTACATGATCCACACCCCTCCTTGCTTGCTTCCTCCTTATTCTTTCTTTGTTGTTTATTTTGGTCCAATGCCAAAATTCTCCAAGAAACTCTAAGTTTCTAAGATTGAGAGAGAGAGAGAGAGAGTTGCAAAACTTAACTTACAAAAGTTTTGAGAAAAATCTTTCCAACTCATCCTCAAAAGCCTTTTTATCAATGAGGCCTATATTTTCTTCAATTTCCATTATTTTCCTTAATTTTCCTCCTCACATGAAACCTGTGACCTTTAACCTTCCTTTTCTCCTATTTTCCATTATTTTCATAAATAAATGTGCCAAAAATACATTTTTTCTCTTTAATTCCTTATTCGTTGCCTTTGCCAATTTCCTTTAGACATAATAACCAAATCAACACCTGCTAGAATGTTTTACCCAAAATTCAGCTTGGAATAGGTTTCCCATCAACCGTAGTTATTATTTTTCCTTTATTAACTTTTATTACATGAAATTTTCACCAAGAATGATAAATCCTGGCGTCTAAGTTCCACTTATGGAAGTGGGGGTTGTAATCTGAAACCTTATTGATACCCCTCCGAAGCATAGATCACCCAGAAGTTAGTTCACAACCTTCGATGACAAGATATTGAGCTAAAACTAAATTTCCAAAAGAATAATACCTTAATCGCACCCACAACTCAACATGCATGTGGCTATCAGGCTCCAACTGCACCGATAAGCCTATGTCCATAAAGCTATCACCCAAATATTCCAGTTTCGTTCATGCGGTTCTGGTATTTGTGCCACCTTTTCAAGCTAACCTAGAGACCGCTACCAAGAACTGCTTGCATATTTCCAGAATCATTATCAAAATGATAATAATTCCAAACATTCATCGAAAAATATTTTGATCTACACATGCCTAGTAAACAATAATATTTTTTTCAAATGTATGGTAAACTTCTAAGCTACACACCATGAATTCATATATGATAATAAAAATTTGAACATCTTTTTATAATCACCAAGAAGGTATAATACCCTCTTTAGTCGCTGCAACAACACTTTTTATCCCATTCATTCATCAACCATTCAAATACTTATCAAATGATGAACAAGAGCCAGAACTAGAGCACATCATAGGACCATGCTTATAACCAATAGATAAACTGAATATTAACCATGAAAAATCAAATATAAAATAAAAATAATAACACGTACAAGTGCTTATATAAAACAATAGGAAAATAACTCTTATTAACTTATACAAAATCCCACTAAGTGACGGAATTCCATGTACAACTCGACCATAGATTTGGTTGAACCAAATATTTATTTCAACCAATCAACCTCGTTCCATATTCCAAGCATGAATGTGGGATCTCATCAGATAAACCAAGACATAAACAACCAGGGAATCAAAAGGTTAAACCACATCAACCCTCAAGCTACTGTGATCTCACCTAAACCGGTCCCACGATCAGATAGCCAAACCAAGTTTAGATGCCTCAAAATTTCTTCACCATACCTTGAGGAATTTTCTTATCTCCACCACCAACCCCTGGAAATTTTCATGAGACCACCTCGCCAAGTGCCAAAACCTTCTGGAAATCCAAAGCACAAATAAGAATGAATCCCATGATACCATCTGGTTATCCACTAAATGGAAAGGTAAGGATGAAAAAAAATATTAAAGCAATCCCATGGCAATTAAAATAACAAATCAAATAAAAAAATGCATCTACCATGAATTCACATCCTATCAAGGAAATCACACATGAAAATTGTTACCTACAAGATATTGCAACTAAAGTTATTGATCCAACCTTCTCCTTGCTTTCCTTTAATTTCCTTTCCTTGTCCTTTCCCTTCCTTTGCTTGCTTTTCCAACTTTTTATTCTCCTTCCCTTTCTACAACTACTGCAAACATGGGAGAAATATGTCGACTGATTCTCAAGTTCATTTTTATCATTAATGTCTCCTTTTTATTCATTTTCCTTCATTTTTCCTCATGTTTCCTTAGCATGCATATTTGTGTGCCTTCACATTCCTTTTCTCCTATTTTATTTTATTTTCATAAATAAATACCAATCATTGCCTCTTTTCCTCTGCATTTCCTTTCTAAAATTCTCTACCCATTATTGAGCCACGGGTGATAATCATTTTAATATTTACCCAATATTGAACTTGGAATACATGTTGCATGACCTTGGTCTTATATTTCCTTTATTATCCTTTATTACATAAAAAATTAACCCAAGGTTGTTGCAACAACACTACTGCAAGTGGAGTTATCTTGCTACCACAATCTACTAATTTGGTTTTTCAGTATTGGAGTAGTTGACTCACACAATTATGTCCAAGACCCTAACATAAGAAAATGTTGGTATCCTACCAGTGAAAGAAACGATGAGTCTATTAGATTTTATTATCTCCTTGATTTTCAATGGTTGTCTTTTACAAAATTAGGATGCGACTTCGAACTTAGATTGTGTGATATAATTTTTCATAACCCTAATGCATCTATATGGAATTCCTTCTTTTTGATTGATGAATTCTAACTATAGGAGGGCAAGAGATTTTCACTTCAAAACACACAAATTCCTTCCTAAAATGAACCTCTCACTAATTACTAAATGCAAATCGTAATATGTATAATATTTGCGACCCAAAAACAAACAAAAAAGAAAAAACTGAAAAGAGGCCAAAAGAGTCCCCAAGCTAGAACACAAAGCACATCAAAAACATCATAGCTAGGAATCTAAATCCAAACTAGCACTCTCAAGTAGTCAACAAGAAACTGAAAAGTCAAAAGAGAAAGGCAATGCAGGAAATCTAGTGTTTTAGAACAATTCCTTAACAAGAGTCAATGTTCAAGAAAGGTCAAAACCAAATCGTAGTGGAAGGAAGGCCCAAACAAGAATAAGAGGGAGCGATTACAAAATATAAAACACACCCAAATAAACTCTTTTTTTTTTTCAGATGAAAATTGTACAATGAAAGATAAAACACCACCACTCACAAGAAATGAAGCACACAAAAGAGAAATCATTCAAGTAAAAGTGATGAAATCCCAAAAAATTCATTTTATTGAAAAAGTAAAATTCAAGGAAGCTCTAGACACTCGCTAAACCAAACACCTAAATTTGAATATGATATCCCAAAAAAGAAGACAATAGCTTCAATTTAAGCATAAAAGACCATGAAAGAAAACTTTGAAGAAGTTAGGAAATGGAGGACCCTAATGAAGCCAGCCTTAGTGGAATCATATTAGAGGTACAAAGAAATTGATAGTAATAGCAATATAAAATCAAAATAATAGAGTAGATCAAAGAGAAAGTGAACATTTGAATGCCAAAAATGTAGCAAGAAACCCTTTGAAAAGTAGATACTCTAATCCAATCAAAATTGTCAACCATGAGTTGATATGGCACAGATCTAGACAGGAGAAAAAATTCCAAAAAAAGTTAGGTATGAGGTAAAAGGTTTCAGAAGGATATTATAAGGTTTCTAGTGTTACTGGCTCAACCACACAGATAAGTCATACTCTGTCTGGTTATTACTACAGACTCAATAAAGAAAAATTTCAATTGAAATCTCACAACCACATTATGGTCCGTATTGTGAATGTGGATGGGAAGAAAATCATTTTTTCCTGAAACACCCACACACAAGACAACAAAAAAGGTCAAATATAGAAAAATAAACCCCAAAAATAACAACAAATGCTCATGATAATTCAATATATAACCAAGAACTATAATAGGAGAAAAATGACAAAGATTTCAAAGCAATGAGAGGAAAAAAATGAATTCTCTCATTGAAAGCACCATTTCAGTTGTAGTAAATTATACACATAAGGATTCATTGCTATGAAAGCCTATGCCCTATAAGGATCACCAGGAAAAAAAAGATATGGCTAACCCAAGAGAACAAAAATCAGCAAGCCAAATGATCATGCAAGCAGACTCCATGTAGTTCCTAATGTTACAAGGTTTGAGCAAGTACATTGCCACCTTGCAGGTTGGTGAAGGGTTTTGGGCCTGATGCGGAATTCCCTTGTTATAATTTGAAGAAGTCTTCCTTCCACTATGGATCTCTAGCCTGTTAGTCATCAGTAATTGTTACTATTTGTAGATGACTAAATATTTGTCCTAGACTTCTAAAAACAAGATTCATGAATATTGTGAGTTTTACAAGTCTCATTGCCTTTATTATCCTTAAGATAATTTTTTCACTTTTTAACTATTTTATCATGTCATGGTCAGCTTACCACTCCTAGAGGACCCCTCATGGGCTCATTCCACTCATATTTATCCTATCTTCCCACCCATAACCTCAGTACTCTGTTTTTCCTTTACCTCACCCCTCCACTTGCCATCTAGGATTACCAAATAGCCTACTCCTGCTTATGTTCACCAAATGTCTCAAAGAATTGATGGTCTCAAAACTATCTCTGTAGGCTCTTTAGGAAAATAAAGTACATTGGATCTTGGATCTTGAATACATCAATTTGTCAAAAACTCTATTTTCATACTTGAAGACCCCGAATCAAAATTTCAGTCAAAGAAAAATTCAAAGGAGTTTTCCACCAGGTCATTAGGGTTTCATAGGTTGTAGGGTTATCTTTGGTGTTCTAAATCACTATTTTTCACGTGCTAGAAGCTGAAACAAATGTGAAATAAGTTCAACACCTGTTTGTCCAATATAGATTAGAAAATTCTCCAAGGAAGATCTCCTCATAAAGTTCAAGTTCTGCAAAGGGAAGCTATTCATTTTTGACATTTCTGCAGGAGTGTCAAGGTGACTATCAGCAAAAAAATTGGTAAGGTAAGAGGCGTACTCCTCATTAAATATATACACAAGCAAATGGAGGAGGAAGCAACTTATGTTCAAGAAAAAGTAGGGTTCCTAAGACTGATTGGGCAAACAGTGTGCCAAGCAAGGAGCCAATGCAACAAATCACATAGAGGAGGCATACCAAATGAACCAAACATGGAAGATGTTTCTTAGAAATTATAAATGAAAAAGATAAAAATGTGAGGTGAATTTAATAAAAATTAATTAACTTCAAAGGGCTATAGAGAACTTAGAGGACAACACTAAATTGATTCTTCTCGAACAACTCTAAAACCTAAGGTTTTGGAAAGATAGTCAAGGGAGGTAAAGTGAAGCTGTTAGGCCTCCATGATGATAGCAGAAGGAAGATTTGAAGAGACTGTGTAGGTGACTTCCATAGTTTCCCTAGGTAACGTTTCTCACTACCTCAAAATGAAGAGAATGCAAAGAGTATTAGTCAAAGAAAGTTCAAGCTCCCATTTTCAGTCATTTACACTTAATGATCAAAGGAATAAAAAGATAGGGTTAAGCTCCAAGATGGAAAACCAAACTAATTATATGGTTTCTACTGTGTGACTAAATATGTAAAAAACCAAGAACATCAGAAAAGGCTAAATCAATATGTCAAGGCACCTACAAATCATAAGTGGCCAAAGAGGAGGTAGCATACATGATTGTGAAGACTATGATACTTGTCAAAGATGGATTGATCATGCCTAGAGATCAGTGAGTAAAAAGAAAACAAGTTCCTCAGTCACCCATAAAGAAAAAGGCAATTTAATATCCAAGGTAAAAACATATAAGTTTTAAAGATGCTGCCACCATGCAAGTGTCTGAGGTTGTCAAAGTGATTTTAGCATACTCCAGAGATTAGAGGGAAGAGTCACTTCAAGGTTTTCATAGCACTTATTGACTGAAAGTGGTTGAAATGCACGAACAAGCCAAAACACAGTAAATCATGTGACTCAAACAAACATCTGTAGAGCAAGTGTTAAAGGCATCAATAGGCCAAAGGAAGTAAAATTTCACCATGTCAGCAACCTGAAGAGAAACAAATAAAAATGGTTAGAAGGGATGAAGACCATTTTTATGTTTTTAAGTCACCTACTGCAAAAAATCAAAAGAATTATAGTTTTAAGATTTCTATGGTGTGAGTTTTGAGTTGTTGAATTGCACCTCTTTGGTTTATATTTATTGCATCTAACCTCCTCTCTTTTTGACAGGATTTGTCCTAATGATGGGTCTTGATCTAGACCCGAAACGTAGATGAAAAAATTCATACTATGGAGATTCCGAATTCAACAACTCAAAAGTTAAAATAATATCAGTGAAAGTGAAAAAGATACTAAAAACATTAGCAAAGTGGGTTTTTCTAAATTAAATTTATCTCCCAAGACTATAAGGGCCTTTTTTACCCTTCACTAAACTCAATATGCACATACAAAGACAACTAGAGCATCGAAGAGGAAAATTTGAGATTTTCAGTGAAAAATTGGAGAATTTTCCCGACGCTATGTGTTCGTGTACGCGCTACACTTTCAGTGCCCGAAGCTACACATTCAGGAGTTTTTACAGTGTAAACTTACACTATGCTATTTTTTTAGAAGAATATGTTGCGTGTTCATACGGGCGTTACCTATTCGTGCAGATTTTCTTGGTAGACATAGTGAACGTGCCCAGTGCTGCACCCAGGAGAACCCGACAGATAGGGCATCGTGCGGGTGTTGTGCTCAGGGAGCTCGACAGGCCCAAAAGAGCATTCATCATTCTGTGTAGGAAGCCTGACATGCCTGAATGCGTGCAGGTGTTGCGCCCAAGAGAGCTCGACAATCTTGAACGCTTTCAGGCACTGCGTCTTGGGCAGAGGAGACCCGACAGCATGTTTATGCACTGCGCCTTCACCAGAAGCCCTCCTCCACCTACAAATTTCAAAAAAATGATGAAAGGACACCTCCAAGATGCATCCAAGGACATGAAAATACATTGAAATTTGGCAGGTGGATGTTTTTCCTTGCCCTCCAATAGATTTGATGATTTAATGGTTAAAGGAAATTCGTCAAACTCTAATCACTAGAAACCCCAAGTCCTCATGACAAAAGCCCTGTTTTGACCTCCAAGCAAGAATTTATCAGTTTTCACTCCTCCTATCAATTTTCACAAGAAGACCTAGGGTTGTTTAAAGGCAACACTAATCACCATGTCAGGAGAAGAAGGGAGTGTTCACAGTGAAGAATGCCAAGTTCCTATGCAGAAAAAGCACAAGGGTGGGAAGGTTAATAGGTTTGAACCCCTAGACACTTTTGAGCTTAAATCCTCTCCCATGATCATCACATGCTTCCAAAATGTAGGATTTTTCTAGTTTTGTGAGAAGGTCCAACAAGTGCAAAGCCACCTAGAACTCACTAGGTTGTTCATCCTCAACCTATAAAATAAAAAGTAAATCTTATAGGGGGATACTTTGATCTGTCATCAGATTCCATTTCTAGTGCTACAGTAATATGCAATGTTGGTGAAAAGTGGTTCAAAAGAGAAAATTTGGACATAAGCTGCTATGAGCCATTTCTCAAACCTAGGTACAGAGAAGGTTGTAAACCTATCTTCCCTTTTTCACATCTGCTGGAGAGGTATGCACCCTTAATGAGGGTCATCATGAAATATTTTACATGTGAGGGGAGATAATCTAGGCTCTACTCGTATCATATCAGATTACTCATGCATTTTACTAAGGTTAAAATGCTTCATTTACCCTACTACCTGTATAGGAGTATCGATATGATGTCTTCTATTTTCCGAAGGAGGAACTATTCCCAGGAAATCCATAGTTTGTTCCACCACTCCTTGATCAAGATGGTTGTGCTAAATCAGTTGGAGCAAAAGGGAATACCGTGGGAGGTGTTTATTACTCATGAGGTCTTCACAAACCCAGAGCCCCATCATCATCCAAATTTACTGTCATCATCTCATCCTCCTCCCTCTACTACTCCATCACCTCCTATAGATCATTCCTCATCATCTACACAAGTATTCTCTCCTCAAGAAAACCTCCCTTCCTCGGCCTCTCGCAATGCATCAGATCAAGAAGGAAATGGCAGTGAACAAGCTAGTGACCATGAAGATGAGGGTGAAAATGAATCAAACCAAAATAAAGATGAGGGTGATGGTGAGTCAGGCCAAAAAGAAGCAGAAAACATAGAAATTGAGGGAGATGAAAAAAATGAAGAAAATGAGGAAGCTGATAGTGGAAATGGATTAAGAATTGATGAAGAAGAGGTCAGCAATGAAACTAAAGACATGGAGGTAGATGATAATGAAGTTGAGGTAGAAAATATTGATGAAGGGGAAGCCACTGAACCTAAGGGTAGTGAAACTGACATTGGGGACAATGAAGCAAGAATAAATGAAGAATAAGACATTCATGACAGTCATGACAACAATCAATGAAAATAGTCATGATAGTCATGAAAACAGTGAGCCCTACAGTAATAACAATGATACTAGGGACAACAACAAAACTCAGAGCTAGAATGACAATAAAAATAGTGAGGTTCCTAGTGGTGATAAGGGAAATGATGATGTTGAAGATGAAGAGGCAGAGATAAGCAATGAAACAAAAAACATGGAGACAAATGATGGAAGCCATGATGAAGATATAAAACTGATCACAATCAAACCTCTTCCATTGACATATCAGAGAGGAGAAAGGCATGTGTTTGATGCCTCTAAAAGGAAAGGGGCCATGCCTTCCTCTTCTGCCAAGAAGCTAGATAAAGGCAAAAAAAATGTGAAGAAAGGTAAGAATGGTAAGCATGATCTTGAGCAAGGATTTGATACCATCGACCTTGACAGACAAAATAAAGATAAGGAAAAGGTCACTAGCATCTTGCTCCAAAGCAAGGATGCTGACATCAGAGATATAGAGAGATTCCTTGGCATGGAAATGTTTAACATTGACTATTATTAAGATGAAAACAAGCAATTGAAGAGGGAAAAGAGGGACGTTGACCTACAAAAGAAGATGACCAAGCACTATGCGTTGCAAAATCAAAATGCAAGGGCAAAGCTCAAAGGAGCCCTTGCCGAAATAAAATAACTCAAGGAGGAAAAATTTCAAGAAAACCTTGTAATATTGACTCATGCCTCTGTAAAAGCCTCACAAACCCCATGAGGAAGATATCCACCAATTTTGGGAACTTTTTGACAAATTTTTGTTTTCTGCAAATTTTGAGGCTTGTAGGCGCAACACCCTTGGCACTACGTTTTCACCTCAGGAACCCTAAGGAAGAAAGCTTTACATTTTTGGAATCCTCGACCCAATTACAACATTATCACAAATTTTTAGAGCATTTGGACCATTTTTGGTTACTCAAAAGGCTAAATAACACTTCATTTTCCACCTTTCTGTCTCATTTTCAGGCTTGGCGCTGCGCCTAGAGAATATTTGGGAAAGTTACTTTTTGGACAGGTTAGAGAATATTTGGGAAAGTTACTTTTTGGACAGGTTAATGGAGCCCAATCAGAAAATAAATGGAATTTTTAGAAACTAGACTCAACAGGCTTTCCAACGGGCCATCACAGATCCAATTCCAACATCAGGAAGGTCATCAAAACTTGGTTGCAAGTGGGCCAATTTTTTCCCTTGCAGGCGCTACACGTTCAGACCTCTGTGCTGCGTTTTTGGCCGAAAGGTCAAAAAAACACACTCATTTATGGAAAATGATATTTTAGTGTTTTTTCACGCAAATCACTCCAAATTTATGTGCTAAGTGTTATTTTTTCATTTATTTCATGACATATTTTGTGTCTTCGGCCTTTCATGGTATCTTAGACATAAATGCCATTTATCTGTGTTTTTTACATTTTTAAACCCTGGTTAGGGTTTTTTCCCTCCTTTGATAGATAAATAGAGCACAAGGGCCTTATTGTAAAAGGTTTTCATTTGATGACTCTTGGGAGAAATACATAGCTTTTTGGAGATTGAAGAGAAATTGGTGTTGTGGAATTTGTGGATGGCTTGTTTTGATTGATGATAGAGAAGGCTTGCTTGTAGGATCCCTGAGCATGGTTAATGGTGATGTGATTCTATTCAGTTCTTGTTTTCTTATGTATCATTTTGTTACATAATTATATATTGCAATAGGACAAAGTTTTTAGACTAAGAAATGTTTTTCAAAGGCACCTTAGCTCTGTTTGTTCCTCACTGCCTCTATGTTTTCCTCTTCTAGGTCAGTTTAGAGAATTATTAGTTGCTCTCAAGACCCACCCAAGATTTTTTATCCTATGAATGATTCAATAAAATAGATATCAAATATGTTTTATGGTTATCCCTACTTGTTTGATGTCACTAAAACATTGTTCTTAAGATCTTTCTTTGGAGTATCACTAACTAGGTTTTGCCAAAGAGGCTATGTTTCGATCATACCCTTTGTCCATTCTTGAAAGGTTGGTTTTGAGGTATTTATGGCTATGATAAATGATGTTTAGGAGTTCCCTATTATTTTATCTATGTTATATGTCTATCTTAAATTTTTTCTAACCTTGAAGGTGAAATCACTAGAAGTTAAATAAGTTTATTGCCTTCTATAGTTCACTAGATTGTTTGTCTTAAATGCTTATTTGCTTGAGTTTAATCAAAGAGTTATTGGTGTGCCATGTCTTATGATTAATTCTTTATGCTAAATATTGTTTAAGGCCCTTCTTGTTAAACTATTTGACAAAGGATTATTAACTTCTCTTTGCCCTATTTTGTTCACAAACTTGATGTTCATTTCATCTCATACAAACCTTGAAAATCCATTTGACCAACTTAGATTTTCCCTGTGATGCACCCTAATTCATTATTTAAATTTCCATGTCTTTTTATAGACTCCATAGCCCAATGAATTGAATATCTCCTCACTCCTTATATTCTACATGATCATATACCCAACCAAAACAAACAAACAAACCCTAAACTTAACAACTAGCCTAAAATCAAACACTAAAAGCAAAAAAGTTCACATCCTTTGCAGAAAATAGAGAGAGTTCTCTCTAAGTCCAGAAAGGCTAGGTCCTAGGACTCCAAATATTGGTCTAATGTTACCCCTGTTCATTTTTTCTCAACAATCCAACAAATTACGGGGACCTAACAAAGCCTACACACAAACACAAACAAATACATAAGACATGTAGTCTTCTATAGAATAAAGCTAGCTCAAAACATTAAGAAATGCATGAATATATTTCACTAAAAAAACTAATATAAAGGAAGGGAATATGAATCTTTGCTAACCATATAAGAAAACATACATCAATACTTTTATATTTGGTGTTTCTCTCCCAACTCTAGCGGAGTCTCCCTACTATAATGGACAAGGACTCAAAGTAGCATGGAGCTGTCAAAAATAGAATCACAATAGCATCATATGACTCTCTAGTTGAAGCTCTCTCTCATAGATTCTAACTCCATAATTATAAATCACATGTTCTTCTAGGGACACCTAGTATAAGTAGGAGTAATAAGACTCCCAGAAGGATGAATGTAGATGCCGAGGAAAAAGAGAAGCTAGAGAATCTTCTCAATAATGTATCCCATACAACTCAGATAGATGATATAAGATCATGATTTCAATTGATCTCCTAGGAATGATAAGTCTATGGAATAAGCCCCCAAACGACATGGAAAAAAATATGAAATTTCAGTCATAACCACATGGAATAAGAGTCCTCCTTGCAGTTCGAGGGTTCCAAATGCACTCACAAGCTAGTATGTGTGTGGTTGGGGAGAAAATATAAGGAAAAGAGAAGTCAAGGCCAATGTAAAATGTCAACAACTTAGTGAATGAAAAGGACTAACCATAAGGATAAAAATAGGCTAATAACATTTTGAGGATGTGTAATTTCTTCGCGATCATCGAGAGCATAATTTCTTATTTTATCATCCCTTCTTATTCTATCATCTCCTCTTCGTCTATCATCTCTTCTTATTACATCATCATTGCTCCTCTCATCATTGTGCATGTTTCTTTTGTAGCTTCAGTTGGATCTAAGAACGTATCTACTTATTGGATAGTATAACGTATAGTAACCATACTTCTGAAAATTGTAGCATTTAATCTCCCTTAATATTCTACCAAATTCATTTGTCTTTTTTTCACTCCGTAATTTTTAAGATTGGAAAGAACAAATGACAGAGGACGACATAAAAGCACTTTGAAGTTCAGGACCTAGCCTTCCTAGAATCAGAGAGGGTTCTCTCTATTTTTATGATTGAACTTGATGATTATAAGTGCTGATATTAGGCTAGTTACAATAATTGGGGTTGTTTGTTTTATTGATTGTGTGGTTGGAAAAATAGGGTTGCAGGGACTGATCCATTGGGCTATGGAGTTAAAAGGTTGGATTGGCACATCAACATTCAAGAGCATCATAGGGCAAGCTAACTATGCTACATGGATCTTTAGAGCGGTATGAATTATGAGGTGAAATAAATAGTACGGTCCAGTAGTGACTAAAGAGAAGTTAATAATTCTTTAATAAAACATCAGTAGAAAACATTCAGATTGTAAATACAAACATAATTAAGGTGCTCCGAAAGCAAATCTTAATCTAAGATTTCTGATTTGCAATTAGATGAACAAATGTAGAACGAAGGAAACAATGGAAACATTTAAACAGAGAAATAGAACATCACCATTTTCACATAGCTCAAGAATCCTGTAAACGGTCTTTGATTATTGATGTCCAACTCCAAAATTACAGTGCTCTAATATAATAGTTCTTACAATGCAAGGGATAACAATATCCAACCCTTGATAATGAAAATTCTAGCAGTATTTAACTAAAATTGAGTCGGTTTCCCTAATCTAATTTGGCAAGCTCCATTTATTAAAAACAGCTAAAAATTATTAAGGTATGGTCATTCAAGGCTTGAACAAAGAAAATCTATGACAAAACACCTCCTGTGGAATTAATTTTGGTAACTCTTCATTAATTCAAAACTTAGGAGACTCTTCTTAAATAAAAAGTAGGCTTGAAGGTGGCATGTGATGTTCTCGAAGGGGAAATGAATGATGGCTCTGACATCTGGCCCTACTTTTCGAGAGATCGATGTTGGGAAATTAATTGTGGTGCAGTGCTAGCAACTTTTCATCGATTAGAGACTGTGTTGATGTGATTTTCTACTTTTTCCATTTCTACTATCATAACATAACAATTCTACATGAACGCCCTTTGCTTCCTGACTCGACCTGTGGTGTTTATTTGCTACCCAAATCCTTCTTGCCATGTTTCAACACTTTTTCTAGGAAAAACAGCGTAAAAAATCAATATAAAGGATCTAAAAACCTTTAGGTTTTAACTTGGAGCTACAACGCATCCATGCACTTCGCAATATTTACAGTTTGAGTTATGAAAAATGTAATTGATCTGATGCAAAGTGGGAGGTGGCATGGAGGGAAAGGTGGGACTGGATCGTAGCTCGCAGATTGTAACTCTTAAGTTTTAGTTTTAAGCGCAAAGGCAAACTCTAAAAGATGCTATGTTCAAAGTGTGGGGAGGGCGGCGATGTGGGAGGTAAGGTGGGATTGACCGTATCGTAAATCACATATATTAAGTTTTTCTTATGAGCATGGGGGTTAAATTCTAAAATTTGCAAAGTGAGAGGAGAGGGACCCACCCACATCGCAATCGCAAGTCAGGGAGGTCTCTATGGTAGGGTAAGGTTTCATATTATATGCTATCTATTACAAGTGGTGATAAGTGGGGGGGCAGAGCTGCTGTGGTGGGGCCAACTGCATCGCAAGTTAAATGAAATACATACAGGTACTTCTAATGGTAAGTTAAAAAATCTGCGATGTGATATATTGCACATTGATGATCGCAAAATTTTTACATTTAGTAGAATGGCATAAGTCATAATTTTCGAAGGAGAATGGCCCCACTTTAATTGCAATCGGGGGATAGGGAAAGCCTAAGGTAAAGAAATGAATAGCAGTGAAAAAATTAAAGTGTAACGATGAAGCGGAAATGTGCAGAAAGGGTAAGGTTTTAATTATTTTCAAGGAAAATAAAATGAAAAGGAAGTGTGGCAGGTGAGTGGGTCCCACTTCCATCGCGCATCATACTTCGACATATTTAGCATTTACCATTTGTGCCTATCTTGAAAAAATTGTGATCTGTGATTCAGATTTAATCTTTGTCGTCGATTGATGCTCACAACAATGGTCCTCACTGCTCCCTTGCTGTGGTTTGTTGATTTTGGTTACACCCATTCATTTCTTAGCTGTTTGTAGAATACTTGCCCCGTGTTCACGAATTAACCAACTTTAGCATTCACAACTCAACCCACACACGACTTGATCCAATCATGTTTAAGATTCTGCCCTTTCCTGTTTTTTTTTCTTTAACTGCTTCTATGTTGCCTTTGATTCTTTATTTGGAAAGTATTTTGAATATTTACATCTACGTACAGTATGAAATTTTTTTGAAGAGAAACTAGATAGTCACCTTGTGATACTATAAATTATAGGGTTTTAATAGTGGCTCTAGCTGGGGATAGCAACTCCTTTGGGAGGTGTCATGAACACTGCTGACTAGTACCCTGATCCATTGGGCTGACCTGAACCCTATAACTTGATCTGCTACAACTTTTGTGGCTGAAAAATTCAAGCTGTAGTCAACACTCTATGCAAAATGAAGTCTGACACATACTTGATCTGAAAACTAGAAAGCAATATAGAACTAAATTTTGAAAGATGCTCAGTGTGTTGAGATTTATTTGTACACCTACCTACCCTAATATAAATTGGAGATGATATATACACTAAGTGAAATCCTTTCTCCAATGCAAACAATTAAGTAAATTACTGCATGATTGATTCATGTTCACCCTTTTTATCAGGATGGAAAAACAAAAGGGCCACTCCCATCTTACTTTCCTTTGAACAACAGTGCGCAAAATTTTCCTTAAACTCTGCAAAAAACAATTCCTCGCATAGCATACTCCTTATTTAGATTATTCTAAGAAGCCGGCAAAAGGATCTTGGAACAATACCTGGCCCTGAGGATTTAAATAACAAACTTCATCTAGGGCTGCTCCTTGTTCCACATTTTCATGCTTAGGATCCTTTTAAAAGATAATATCTACAAATTATTTTTGGTCATCTGACATGGCATCCTCATTATATACCACTATTATTTCTTCAAGAAAACCTGATATTTCTTGACTGAGTTGGTTGAATTATGTTTTAAGGCCACCACTTTGATGAATAGGAGCACTCTCTGGCAATAAGCCTTCTTGAGGAAGTAGAACAACATGAGTATCAATCTGTTCTTTTTTTTATTCATGAAGAAATTCTTCAGTACATAAATTAGTAGTAGAACAAATAGAAATAATCTCTTGACTACATAAAAATTTGGAGGCTTGTTGCATGCCTAGAATCGGATTAATTTCTTCTTTATTAATAGGAGGACGTAGTATTTGTTTTCTTTGGACTGAAAAACAATTGTTTTCTCTCTTTTGTGAATATTTATCATGAGTTTGAATGTATTATTTAGCCTCACACAAAAGAGCAGATGAATTATCATTTTTCCCCATAGAGAGACCTTGTGGATATTCTTTCATTTCCTAATTTCTTTCATTTTCAACTAACTTCTCTTGGTTGTCATGAAAGTTAACTTGAGAATGAAATTCATAAATTTCTTCGAAGAGATCCTCAGGAATCCAATTTCCTAGATCTTGATCAATATTTACAAGGTATTGTATGAGATCCTCAGACTGATCACAATATTTTTCACTTAATGATAAAGATGGAGAATAGTCTTTATAATGCTCATAAAACACCTTCTAGAAATATTTTAAAGAATACAAACTACCAAGATTCAAACCTTCATACCATTCCCTCACTTTCCCTTCTATTTTTTCCATGAACATCTTCATGAGGCAATACTCATGCCTTTCGACCTTCAACTTGCATGAATATATATGAAATTCAATGAGATGTGATGAAGAATCATCAACATTCTCATCTTGAAAAATAGGAAGATTTATTTTCCAATCTACTTGAGGCATTTTGTGTGGGAATCTGAGAATGTGATCTCTGTTCATTGGAGCATACCTGTGTTGTATTCTTGGATTCATATTGTCAATAATTCAGGTAGTGGGGTCACTGTGTGTTCACAACTAATCTAGATTCTTCTACCATTGGAGTCTTTAGGTCAACTGAAAAACTGTGGAGTCGCCAAGTGGATGATTTCAAATTTCTTGTGTCTAGCTATTGTCCACGATCAACATCTAGATACCAATATGGTAACATACTTGAATCATACAATATTTTGATAAGGGTTTCTGAGTTCTGATGAAATATTAATCTTTTTCAATAACTCACTCCCTAGTATGGTCGCCATTATGTTGTCACTCTATAATTTTTAAGATTGGCATGAACAAACGATAAAGGAAAACATCAAACCACTTTGGAGTCTAGGACCTATCCTTCCTATTCTCAAAGATGGCTCTCTCTATTTTTATGATTTAACTTGATGATTATAAGTGCTAATATTAAGCTAGTTACAGTGACGGGAGTATTTTTTTATTGATGGTGTGGTTGGACAAATAGGGTTTCAGTCCATTAGGCTATGAAGTCAAAAGGTGGATTGGCACATCAACGTTCAAGAGCATCACAGGGAAAGATAACTGTGCTAGATGGATATTTAGAGAAGTATGAATTATGAGGTGAAAGAAATAGTAAGGTTCAGTAGTGACTAAAGAGAATTTAATAATTCTTTAATCAAATATCAGTAGAAAACATTTAGATTGTAAATGTAGACAGAATTAAGGTGCTCCGACAACAAATATTAATTTAAAATTTCTGATTTACAATTAGATGAACAGATGCATAGTGAAGGAAATAACAGAAACATTTAAATAGAGAAATAGCACACCACCATTTTCACGCAGCTCAAGAATCGTGTAAAGGGTCTTTGATTATTGATGTGTAGCTCCAAAATTACAGTGCTTCAATATAGTAGTTCTTACAATGCAGGGGTTAACAATATCTAACCCTTGATAATGAAAATTCCAGCAGTATTTAACCAAAAATTGAGTCGGTTTCCCTAATCTACTTTGGCAAGCTTCATTTATTACAAACAACTAAAAATTAAATAAGTATGGTCATGCAAGGCCCGAAAAAAAAAAAATATCTGACAGAACACTGCCTGTGGAATTAATTTTGGTAACCCTTCAAGAATGTAAAACTTAAGCAGCTCTTGGTAAATCAAAAGTTGGCTTTTAGGTGGCGTCTCATGATCTTGAAGAGGCAACGAATGATGGATATGACATCTGACCCTACTTTTCAAAAGATCGGTGTTGGGCAATTAAGTTTGGTGCAGGGCTAGCCACTTTTTATTGATTAGAGACTATGTCAATGTGCTTTGATGCCTTTTCCATTTCGACTGTCATAACATAAAAATTCTGCATGAACACCCTTTGCTGCCTGACTCCACTTGTGGTGTTTATTTGCTAACCGATTCCTTCTTTCCATGTTTCAACCCTTTTTCTAATCAAAACAATGTAAAAAATAAATATACCGTATCTGAAAACCTTTAGATTTTAACTTGAAGCCACATCACATCTGTGCAATTCGCAATATTTATGGTTTGAGTTATGAATAATGTAATTGGAAATGTGATGTGAAGTGGGAGGTGACCTAGAGGGAAAGGTGGGACTAGACCGAAGCCCATAGATCGCAACCCTTAAGTTTTAGTTATAAGCATGAAGGAAAACTATAAAAGACGTGAAGTACGAAGTTTGGGGAGGGCGGGGATGTGGCAGGTAAGGTGGGACCAACTGTATCGCAAAATCGCAGATATTAAGTTTTTCTTATGAGCACGGGTGTTAAATTATAAAACTTGTGAAGTGCGGGGAGAGGGACCCACCCACATTACAATCGCAAGTCGGGGAGGTTTCTGCGGTAAGGTAAGGTTTCATATTATATGCAATGTATTGCAAGTGACCAGAAGTGTGGGGGCAGGGATGCTGTGGTGGGGCCAACAACATTGCAAGTTAAATAAAATACATGCAGGAACTTCAAAAGGTAAGTTAAAAAATATGTGATGTGATATATTGCACATTGGCGATCGCAAGCTTTTAAGCTTTGGAAGAATGGCATAAGTTATAATTTGAAAAATACGATGGATGGTGGGGGAAGGGTGACGTGTCAAGGAGAATGGCCCCACTTTAATCACAATCGTGGGATAGGGAAAGGCGGAGGTAAATCAATGAATAGTGGTGAAAAAAGGAAAAGTATAACGATAAAGCAGAAATGCAAAGAAAGGGTAAGGTTTTAATTATTTTCAACGAAAATAAAATGAAAAGGAATTGTGGCAGGTGAGTGGGTCGCACCGCCATCGTACATCACACTTCGACATCTTTAACATTTACTCTTTGCACCTATCTTGCAAAATTTGTGATCTATGATTGCGATTTAATCTTTTTTGTTGATCGATGCTCCGATCAATGATCCTCACTGCTCCCATGTTGTGCTTTTCTAATTTTGGTTGCACCTATTCATTTCTTAGTTGTTCATAGAATAATTTCCCCACGTTCATCAATTGACCTGCTTTAGCATTCATGACTCAGCCCAAACGTGCACATGACTTGACCCAATCACATTCAAGACTCTGCCCTTTGTTGTTTTTCTACCTTACTTGCTTCTCTGCTGCCTTTGATTCTTTCTTTGGAAAATATTTTGAATATTGACATCTATGTACAATATGAAATTTTTTTGAAGAGAAAGCACATAGTCACCTTATGGTACTGTAACTTATAGGGTTCTAACATGTCTCACAAGAAGCCTCATTTGAACCAAATGGCCTTAATTTTTCATTGTTTTTCTTGTCTTGAATAACAACTGAAGTGGGCTCTCCTTTTTCATGCTTTTGAATTCTCCCTCTTTAAATATTCCTCAGTCTTTCTTGAGTGATTTTTCTAAGAAGGTCATCAAGAGAAGAGAAACCGTTGTTATTTATTATGTTGGTAATGAATATTTCCCAAATAGGAGGGACACCTATAAGGGTTACCAACACCAACTCTTCGTTAGGCATGGTTCCCCCAACTCTCTACAATTGATATCTAAGATGATATATCCTCATGATTTAGCATTTCACTGATTATCCTTTACTCATTTTCATATCTTTGAGTTGATATCTAAAGGAGATGACCTCATTCACATTGTTGACTTCATACATGTCATCAACCTTATCATACATATCGTTGGGCTTCCTCAAATTTCCAACATAGGTAAGTAAATTATATTTTAAACCATATACCATAATTTTGTTTTCTTTGAACACGTATTTTTTATTATTGTTCTTGGCAACAATGATAAAATTTTCTAGAGGCCAATGTACTTTTCCTTTTATGTACTCCTATATATCATTGTAATCTACTATCATTTCCAACCTAATATTCGAAGCAAAAAAAATTGAAGAGCTTCTCAGCTTCTCATCTTGGTTGAATAATGGGGTAGAAAACTTGACTTTATTAGATAAACCTCTTCATTGTTTCCAAATATGATTACTCTAGCTCTTGTCTCTTTTGGGTTTGTCATTCACCCTAGCTCTAGTTCCATGTTAATTTTCCACTACTCTATGCTATATCAATTACTTTAGCACAACTAATTTCTTCAATAAGAAATATTTTCCATAATTATTTCTTCCAAATATTAACAATAATTTAATATAGAACAATAAATTTAATGAAAAAATGAGATAATCAAAAACATCAGTAAGAGACACCATTTTTTTTAATGTCTAGGGAAAAACCCCACAAGGGGGAAAATCCTTTGAAAAAATATTCTTCTATTAGAATGTAATAAAATGTTCAAAAAAGAGTACAATGAAACAAAATACATAAACAAGAGTAATAATTAAGGCCTTGACTTATTAGTAAATCTACTTACCAATTTTCAATGTTCCAATGACAAAAATTATGAAAATGATGAATTGGTCAACTTTCATAATCTGCAATTTTTTCCTTCTCAACAACAGTCAAAGTGTGTCATAATGAGTCGAAAAAATCAACAATAAAACCTTTTAAACATCTTAGTAAAATTAGCAATAAATGTGGACTCAAGCGCTTTAAAGTCAACCAAAAAAAGTCCAAAATAGTCGAGTCAAACTCAATCAAAATCTGCAATTTTCTCTCTCGTCAAAGCTACGGTCAACACCAGTCAAACAACCCATATCTCCTCATTTTTTGTGCTAATCAACTTAGTTTTAGGAAATAAGAACTTTCCCATTTTAATTTAGTCAAATTATGAAGTCAAAAAAATTCAACGTAGAAAAATGTTGCGCTGGACCCTCACATGTGTGAAAGGAAAATTTTCGTAAATCTAGATGAACCAAGAAAGTTTCAGAGATAAAGAAGAAAATTTGTGATGTGATGTCCAAAGGAGCCTAAGGTCACTTGTATTTATATGCATCGGAGCATGGGCAATTAGACCTTAGGCCAACCTTGACAATTTGAGTACTTGTTGGCTTGTATTCAAAAATACACTTTCGTTTATTCAAATTTAGTGCTTCAAAGATCAATTTTGATCCTCTTAGAAAGAATAATATAGTCCAATTATTGAAATTTGTCAATGAGATACCAAATTAACACCTTGAAGTGAGAAGATAATTCTATTTCAATCTCATTTAGCATAGGTTTATTGGTCTCATTGTGTCTTTATTTGTCTCAATGTTCTCCTTCCTTATATAGGAGGGCACGATCCTATATTGTTCATTTTATTTCCTCACTCTCTATTTGTTAGTTTCATCCCCATCCTAGCCCCCTGAAAATATGGAACTCCAACCATATTCTTGAATTTAGAAGCTCTGCCTTGGCATCCAATTCAAGATTAATGACATATAAGACACCCTTCATCCCCTTCAATTTAGGATTGAATACATTGTCATCTAGGCTACCTCTTAAATGGATATTTTAATACAACATAGGTAGAAATTTCAATAATTGGATGATGAAAATGGCTAGTTTCATTGCAAATTGGATTAAATTACTTCCTATAGAAGTCCAAAATTGTGTTTTGTATCATCCTCTATGTGCTTGTCTTTTTTCAACATGTCCACTCAACACCTTTCCTTTTGGGCGTAGATGATGAAGCCCAGGTATAGAAACTAGAAGTTCAATTCGAAGTTTATATGTTATTTTATTATGTATTACTATAATATTATTTAAATTCTATATAAGTTTTGGAGTTTTATTTGATCTCTATAGCATTCAAAGCTTTAGGCTTCAAGAGACCTATTTTTTTTGTGTGCCAATAGACTCTATTTTTGTTCAAAATAGTTAGAATCCAACCCATACTATAGGCTATAATAGAAATGAAACCGTATTGTTAGCATTAATCATAGATTTTCATCAATACATTTTTGATCTATGGTTTGAAGAAAAATATAAATAATATTCCTTTTCCCTCGTGGTTACCGACATTGTTATGAAACATTTGGAGTCTTTATCTTTAACATTTTTTCACCATAATCCCAAATATTGGTTTGAATTTTTTCATGTTGCTTTACTGAGTGTGTTCGTTGACATTATTATTTCAACTCTTTAGTTAACCATCTCAACATCATTTCCATCCAAAGCCAATAAAATATGGAAATCAAAACTAAAATTTATTTTCCCTTTCTTATTGTTGTCATTTCACGTCAATGTGATGGGACCCTTACTACTATGTTTATAAGAAAAATATGCACATTTATAGAGATCTTCATGCATATTTTCATCATCATGGAATCCAAAAATATGCATCTCTTAAAACTTTGGTAATTAAATCATTGGTATTTCCACCCCCCATATAATTAAAAAGGAAAAATACCACCTCACTGAATCCCTTGGGGCCAAAAATTACTCTAATGTTTAAATAAATAAATACTTCTATTTAAACCTCTATCCTAAATGTAGAAACTATTAAGCTATTGATCCATGTGGCTCTAGACACCCTCAGGAGATAAAGAGGGCTAAAAAATGGTCAAAATTCAAAGTGGACAGATTTCTCTCGAATGAGGTTTAGATTGAGGTACTCGTCACCCTAATTCCAATGGTGTGAACAGATCTCCAATCCGAGCCTGTATGGAGAAGTTAGAGCGAGTCAAAATTTTGGTCAAAGTTGGGCACTAGGCCAGGTTTAAGTATCCCACAAATTCACCGTCAACCGACAGGGAACTTAGCTATTGAAAATAGGTGAAATTGTGGCCTCTTTAATTTTCCTAATAACCCTTATTTTCGTTAAATTCAAAAATTCACAATATGTTTTAAAGAAACGAAAAAATATAAAAATATAGGGGTGGCAAGCTACCACCCTCGCTACTCCACATGGATCCATGTCACAATAGGAGTTGCAGGCCATGACCCTCGCCACTCTCGAAGGACCTATTAATGAAGAAACCAAGTTGGGTCAGCAGGTCACCACTCACGCCGAATCCCCACACCAAATAACGGTTACAACATACTATATAAAGGATGGGAGGTAGATCATCCCCGATGGACCCACCTAGTCACTAAACCAACGAATCCATATATAAAGGCTAAAGCCAGATGGATCTGGTAGGATTTGAACCCAATGCTGGCAAGAGTGCCAACCATGTCCATGCGGGGGTCCTAAAATACAACGTTCAATACAAAACAAAACATACCAACATATATTCAAACCATTGTTAAAATAAATTGCTGCATATTCCATGGTGATAAATGTAAAATGTGCCAAAAATATATCGTTTAAAAAGACAATATGTTGTAGCCACCGAGTTATACAATGAAAACATGCTAATTATGGGGGTCGGTGTGGTTGAAACCCTCGACCACCCCTCACCCATTATGGAATTTTACCAATGTGCCAAACAGTCGGAGCTGGTAAAGTCTGCAACCAAAATATTATATAAACTCTCAAATTTGCAGCGCCCTGGGGGTAGAGTGGAACAAACCGATGCAAAGTTTTAGAAATATATTCTACTTGCAGGTGTGAAACCACAAGCCATGAAGACAGTGGAGCCATGCCCTAGGGAATCTTGAGGGCATACAAAATATTCCTTGAGGCCCCAAAGTTGTAGTTGTCAGAATTCAACAAATGTTATGTCCATTTTACACCTCTCAATGATAGGAATCCGATGGCAATGTCTGTTTTAGCAGCATAGCTTCCTATTTGTCATCCATTTTCCAAATTGAAGTGACGATGTCATATTATCAAGTGTGGACAGTCAATTCTATGCCCCTTGACACCGCGAATTCGATGGTGCAGATAGATTTAGCAGCTGAGCAACCTATTCTTCAGCCAACTTCAAGGGTTGAGGTATATTTAGTTTTGATGATGTGCCTCTTTTATCATTTACTGTGAGATTTATTATTATTTCTAGATCCTTGCTTCATGCATGTTGCAGGATCTTTATTTTTGCTTCATGTGAGATTATGTCACACTGATAGGAGGTCCATTGTGAGTGAGAGTTCTTGTAGAAGAACTTCTCATTGAGAGACAAGCCACTTGTGTTGACATCACATACCCTTGTCTAAAAGATAACATCATCCATGTACATCTCACAATTTCCAGCACTATACGAAATGACCTACCCCATTTTGAAACTGGGCCTAGAGACGTATCTGACACTGGGTGAACTCCGTTATCAACATCTCGTGTTCTTATGTTGCTGATAGTTGTCTTATTTCCTCTTTATTAAGCATGCATATGTGTTATTTTATGCTATTTTAAAATGAAATTCCAACAACATCACATAAGTAAAAGATCAAGGGTAAATCCAATAGCTGACAGACTCAGATAAAGTGGTATCAGAGTGCTCTTCTCGTTGATGTGAATTGCGAGCATGAACAATGATTGAACGTGAAGCAATGGAGGACAACAAAGAAATGTAATAGGCCATGCTGAGGATGTCCAAAATGATGGACATAATGTATGAAGCTTATGTGAAGAGAATAGAGTAAGAGGAGAAAGGAATATCATAGAATGATTCTTCATCCACATCTTCTAGTGCCTATGCATCTTCTTCATCGCCTTCATCGTCTTCTCATAATTTGAATTTGGAGATCAACTAGAGTATTCATGAAGAGAATGTTGAATTAATGAGGCTACTACGAGAAGAGAAACAAGAGAATCATAGATTGTAGCTTCAGTTGTTAGCTGCAAAAGAGGCCATGGAGGAATTGAAGTGCAACGAAGGCCTAAAGAAGCCATAGTCAGCAGTTATCAAAAATTGAGGTAAACAATGTTGATTTCTCTTCAGTTTCATCCTCACGTGCTATTATTTTTGTGGGAAACGTGGAGATACCCATTACAAGAACTAGCATGAGACTCCTTAAAAAATGGGGTATAAAGGAGGAGGACTTGGTGCTAATGGCCAAGGCATAACTCAGCCAGTAGAGGTTGTGCTGAGACCTTGATTCACAGGTTTGGGATACTCTGAAGAAAAATTCTCAAAGGTGTCAGAAGGTTCCAATATGTTAGCCACCTATGAATTTTGTTATACCAAAAGGTGGCTAAATCATTTTTGGAGCCTTCAAGGAACAAATTTTATTGCAAAAGGTGTTGGCTCTTGAAGACTCATAAAGGCCTCATGCCTTTGTACAAAACTTTCCATACTGTGCCCTTTCTTTGACTGTGGGCTCCATGCGATATTGATGTGCACCGTCTGATCTGAGACCGGCTCATCGGACAATGATGCGCTCAAAAGAAGCTCTGGGGATAAAATAAGGTATGACACATATATCAAAGCATCTCTGCTATCAATCTGATCTCTAGATTGACGGCCCAAAAATAGTCACTCTGATCCCCACAGCCACGATAGAAAATCCGCGGTCCCACGGAGCCGGTGGTCCCAAGCACCTAGTCAGCATCCACACGACATCAACGGATTGGAGCGGGTATTCATTGGTTCCTCACACATTCATCAAATCCAGACCCGAGGAGCATTATAAAGTGGATTTGAAAGAAATTTTGGCTCACACTCGCCCTGACGTCAGCAGGCCCCAAATCTGACTCGGGGAACTTTATAGGGCGGATTTCATAAGGATTTTTGGTCACAAATGCCCTTACGTCAACAAACACCTTTTGTGACCCGAAATGGTTATAAAGCTTGGCTTTATCAAAGTTTGAAGTCCGGTTATGTTATTTAATAAAAGGTGATAATATGGTTTTTCCATTATATACTGAAAAAAGGCAAAAGGTCGGGGTTTAACTCTCGTGCCTTCGATTCTTTAAAAAAGAGCCATACACGGTTTAAAATTGTCATGCCTTGCCAATACTCCAAAGGAACTAATGCCTCATGACCCCTACGCAACACTGCACACCAACAGAACACAGTAAATGAATCAGAAATCAAAGGGTATCAGTTTTGAAAAGCATTACAGCTAAGATGGATTATGAAAAGCATAATCCCCCTTTCAAAACATAGTTTAAAGGTAAATCATAAAGGTTCATCAGACAGAAAGACTCCACCACCACATCTGAGGCAAATTGATTCCTCCCAGCTACCACAGTGCCACATGTGCCTCAAAGCATTTAAACAGAGGCCGAAGTTATTGATCAAGATCAGGTATTTTCCTCAGCGCAGCCAGAGAAGTTAATTATGCAAATAAATTTAATGAAAAAATATCAACAGAGTTACTTTAGCACAACACTGAGCCTCAAAAGTCAAGAAGAGTTCCCACCGAGCTAAAATCTTAATGTAAATTATTTAATACAAAGGACACCTATGTAAGCTTCTTCATCGATCCCCCCAAAGGCCGAGAAGCCATTAAGTCTGTATTAATTATCTTTAGATATATTTTATCAAATCTCACCTCCTCATTCTTCTATAAATACTACTGCAGAAGATGAGAGAGGATTTGGTTGGTTGATCACTAGTTGTAACACTGAAACTCTCTGAAATAATACATAGTTTGTTGAAGTTGAAGAAGAAACTGAATTATTGGAAGTCTTGATGATGTTGTTGCATGTTTGTTCTTGAGAAGGCTCTATCATTGGATCCATGAGCTTATTTGTTGGTGAAGTATTATAAACTATTTAATGTTTTTCCCTTGTTTTCATTATGTTCCATAATTTCTTACTACAGTAGGATGAAAGTTTTAGGCTAAGAAATGACTCCTACAAGCACCTTAGACCTGTTTTTCCTTCATTGTTTTATGTTTTCTTCTGCTGAGGTATTTTAGAGTCTTTAATCTCTCTCTTTAGTCCTCGTGCTTGTTTATTTCCTTAATAGTTCGAATAGTTGGTTTCAACATGATTTATGGTTCTCCCTGCTTGTCTGCTACCACTTAAGAATTATTAGTGAAGTCTCCCTTTGAAGTATCTTTGTTTACAGTAAGCCAAGGAGGTATGTTCTGATCATGCCCTTTGTCCTTGCTTAAACATTTGTCTAAAGGTCTTTTATAGTTTTGATCATAGATGTGTTAGGTTTTCCCTCTTCTATGACTGCAATTATCAGTGAATATTTTATGTTTTCTAAGTCATTTGAAATAAAATCTTTGAGGAAATAGGGTGTTCCCCGAATCTTATATTTCATTTTGAAAGTTGTCTTGAAGTCATTATTTGCTTAAATAATGTTTGTAGAATTTATGGTTAGCCCTGTCTATCAAATATTTCTTTATTGTTCAAGTTATGTTTTCAAGTTCCCTTCAATGAAAATCAAATTTCTCTTTCCAAATCATTGATTTCCATCTCATTCCAAAAACAAAGGATCCGGCGGCCAAAATATTTTCCCTCTGATATCCCATATCCATTGATGAGTATGTTATGACCTATTCTTGACTCCATTGCCCAATGAACCAGATGTTTCTCCATTCTATATATCTTTCCTAGACCTTTCATGTTATGCTATATCAATTCAACGAAACAAATAAACAAACACGTGCACTTAAAAACTAGTCTAAAACCAATACTCAAAGCACACAAGATAAAACTTTGCTAACAAACGTTTGAGAGATCCCTCTCTGAGAACAGGAGGAATAGATCCTGGAACTCTAAATATTGGTTTTCATGTTGCCTTGTCTTTTGATTTTCCAAACTATCAAAACACGGGACACCAACATAATGGCGATCATGGTGGGACCCTGAGTAAAATATTCAAAAAATTAAACACTCACTTTCTAGTATATCATAAGTGACCTTCTTCAAGCACTACCAAGCATAACGGTAATCATGATAGGACTTATTTTGAATCAGTGAAAAACTAAGTAAACCCTTAGGATTCTCTTAGAACCTTATCAAACCTTGAAGGAATCAGTTACCAAGCCATAAGAGTGAACTCTCTACGTTTTGACACCCTAACTAAGTGTTAAGTCAAATTTAGGACACTCTCATAACCTATAAAATCAAGAAACTCAGAGAAACCCAAAAAAAATTCAGTTTGGCTTCATAATAACCTTGGTGGTGGACCATAAAACCTTTTACCTCCAAAAGAGCTAAAAATTTCCACCTGGTGACTCCACAATCCTAAGACAAACCTTAAGACTCCACTGGGAAGATCCATAATCTTTGCAACATCATACAAACTTAGTTAGAAGGCTTTAGGATTAAAGTTTTCTTCTTTTAAAAGATCAGTTAGCCTCTTAAAGATTTTCATATTTGGTTTGAACTTTTTCTTTTTTAGCTGGGTTTGAAAAACAAAGCATAGTGGCTCCTAGAAAGATTCATACTAGAGCTTTCCCTGACCCAAACCCACCAGAAATAGTTGAAAACCCTGAAAGTATACTTAGGGAGTCCTTTAAGGTTAAATTTTCAACTTTTTTCAGATCACCCTTGAGAGCTAATTCAGTTCCTGAAAATATTGCATCTCTACACCAATCACAAGTCGACTTAAGAAATCCTTTTAGAACTAGGTCGCTTGATGATATAATTCATATAGACTCTGAGTCTTCATTTTTATCCCCATAAAAAAGTGAACATCCTGGTAGTAGAGGAACCACACCACTTGATTTACATTTCCTTTTCAATTTAGGTGTCTCTCATCCAAGATCAGCTCAACAATCTATCCCTGGTACATCCACATCTATCCATCCAACATCCACTATCCAAATCACTTCATTGCAGCCCACTTTCCCTTTCGCAAACCCACCCCTTGTAAATCCGCCTTTCTTTCCAGCCATGGAAACATGGTACGCCCCATTAGTGTTACAACAACCTATGCTTCCCTTACCAAATGATTACCAATCCAAAATCCCTCATTTCAGTGGAAAAGAGTCTACAACAACTCAACATCATGTAGATAGGATGGAAGATGCTTTCGATTACATGGAGATAGAAGAAGAAACTGTGAAGATGAGGATCTTCACCCAAATTTTAGGAGGAGATGTAAAGAAATGGTTTAAAAAATTACCTCCTAACAACATAAATGATCTCCCTACCTTGCATCAAACATTCATCAACAAATGGGAACTCAAAAAGAATCCTCTCCAAATACTAGCAGAGTATAGAAGCCTCAAGAGAAATGAAGGGGAGAGTGTTCATGAGTACTCCACTAGGTTCAATAGTTTTTACAATTCTCTTCCACCTCTAATGAAACCTCCTCAAGGCATGGCCTTGGTAAGGTATCCCGAAGGCCTTGATGCTGAAATGACTTATCAGTTAAGGGAGAGAGATTACTTAACCTTAGAAGACATGAAGAAAGGAGCTGTGAGTGTAGAAGCAAACATAATTGAGAAAAGAAATAGGTTGAGATTAGAGAAGAGGGTAACTTATAAAGATGACCTACTACCCTCATCCTCAACTTCTGACACAAAAATTGACAACCTAGTGAAGGTTATGGAGAGGATGCTTGAAAAGATAAATTTGAATGAGAAAGTGCCACCAAGAGAACCTCAAAATAACCAAAACAGAAATAGAAATGAGAATTATGGAAGAGAAAAGAATCAAGATAAGAAAAAGGAAAGTGACCAACAGATTAGACCTCCCTTCCAATAGAACTATGTAGATCAATATGAGGAAGATAGGGAGTTGGAAAGGTTGGGAGAATCTCATGTAAACCTGATTGGATCAGACAGTGGAGATGATGTTTTCCTCACTGAGGAAGAACAAGGTTTTTTCTCTTATGATCAAAATACAAACACCTATGAAGATTCTGATGACTATAGATTGGGTTCTGAAAATGTAATCATGGAGGTTCATAAACAATACGATCTTAGGAGCAAGGGGAACCTAGATAATTCAAAGGATAAGAACACTAATACTGCTATCAAGAAAAACATAGAAACTCGGTCCAAAAAGACAGCAAAAAAAACCAACATTTTGGCCAAGAAACCAGGCATAAACAAAGACAAAAGTGGCTAGCCGAATGTTGAGCAGAGTACCCCTAGCACTTCAGCTAGTGGTCCTAACAAAATTGTCCCAATTACTTGTCCAAACAAGGTTTAGCAAATCAAAATTGCTGAAAATAATTCAATTGAAAAGATAGATGTAAATATGAACAAGTCAATTGTTCCTTTCAACCTTGAGGGAGAGATTTCTAAGATAAAAATTACCATTCCCCAAGATGAGCTAGTAACCCAAGAAGTGTATAAAAACTAAGTTTTGAAAGCTTTGAACTTAGGAGGTGATACTGACACCTTGAAATTGACAGATGACAAACCTGAGTTGTTGTTTGGTCCAGAAGTTGAAGGAAAATACCAAGAAGGGGCTATCCCTCCCTTCTATGTTAGCTTGAACATACACGAGAAAATTTTACACAATGCCATGTTAGATTCAGAAGCTTCACACAATCTAATGCCCAAGGTGGTAATGGAAAGCTTAGGCTTAGAAATTACTAAACCATACAAAGACTTGTATTCCTTTGACTCAAGCAGAGTCAAATGTTCGAGTTTAATTAAATATTTGTGTATTAACTTATCGCAAATCCCTGCTAAGATTTTAGTCATGGATATGGTTGTAGTTGACATTCCCCCTAAGTATCGCATGCTCTTATCAAGATCTTGGGGAGCCAAGCTTCATGGAAGCCTTTAAATGGACATGTCTTATGCCACCATCCCTTTTTTTAACCAAAACAGAAGACTATACAGGGAATCTCACATGAAGTACATGGTGAGAAATATAGACAAACCAAACAACTCTCCAATCTATTCTATTCAATCAAGTTTAGATTCCTTTAGCTTATGTAACGAAGATGAAATCACTCAGCAAGATAAGGAAAACATAGACCCAATCAGTTCACTAGAAAAATCAAGTCTTCCCTCCAATCAAATTCAAAACATTGACAATCAACAACAACAAGAACATGAAAATGAGCCAAATATACTTTGGACAATAAATTTTGATGGATTCTGTAATAAAACAAGTGCAAGGGTAGGTGTTTGGATTCAAAATACGAATCAGAGTTTTTCATATAAATTAGATTTCCCATACACTAACAATATTGTTGAGTATGAAGCACTTCTCCTAGGCTTACAGTTGCTTAAACAGCTAGAAGCCTAGAGGATATCAATCTTAGGAGATTCTGAACTTATCATAAGACAAATCAAAGGAGAATTCTTAGCTAGAAATCCAAGGCTTAGGGAATATCAGAACGCTGCCCTTGATTTATTAAAAACCTTTGAAAAGTATGATTTATTTTCATCCCTAGAGCACTAAATCATCTAGCAAATGAACTCGCCTTCAACGCCAGCAACTACCAAATACCTGAGATAAATGAACAGCTTAGCGTAAAGGTAAAACACAGACCCGTTGTTCCTGATAATGAAGATCACTGGCAAGTGTTTGATTCTGATAAACACATAGATGATTTCTTAAAATGAGAAAACAATTTTGACATGCCAATATCAGAAGCCAACCATAAAGAAAACCGTTTATATATTGAACAAATCGCAAAAGTTGAAAGGACATATTCCGCTGATATAAATCATTATGAGAACCATTTTTAAGCAGAGATAATTGACAAAGCAGACCAAGAAGACTTGGAAGTTTTACAATGAAAAAATGATAAAATTCCAAGAGGTCTCACACCTTTAGAACAACTTTTTGATTTTAACGATGTAGCCAAAGAACCGAGAATGGAGCCTGTGGAAACGAATGTAGAAGAGCATAACATACGCAGTCTAGCCGAACCCAAGATGATTAAACTATCCAGCACACTCCCATATCACATAAAATATATAGAGTTGTTCAAAGAGTTTAAAGATGTTTTTTCTTGGGGATACAAAGACCTAAAATCGTATGATACCAACATCATCCAGTGTAAAATCTCTTTGAAGGAAAATCAAAAGCTTTTTAAACAAAAACTAAGGAGAATAAACCCTATTATATTACATTTAGCTAAGGCATAAATTGAAAATATGCATGATGCTAGGATCGTTGTACCAATTAGATATTCAGAATGGGTATCAAGCCTAGTTTCTGTTAGAAAGAAAACAGGGGAAATCAGGCTCTGTATTGACTTCAGAAATTTAAACAAAGCCTCTTTAAAAGACAACTACCCATTACCCAAGATGGACCATGTACTTCAAAGGGTAGTTGGGTCAAAAACGATATCCCTCTCAGATGGGTTCTCGGGTTACAACCAGGTGTTAGTGCTTCCAAGTGATCAAATCAAAACTGCTTTTACCACACCTTAGGGCAGATTTATGTATGTCAAAATGCCTTTTGGATTAATGAGTGCAGGGGCCACCTTCAAAAGGGCCATGGACATAGCCTTTTCTAAAGATATTTGCTATTTTATAATCATTTACCTTGATGACATAACCGTATTCTCAAAAACTTATGAAGAACATTTGATTCACTTGAGGAAAGCTTTTGAGAAGTGTAGGAAATTTGGCTTGTCATTGAATCCCAAGAAAACACTCTTTGGTCTCCAAGAAGGTAAAATTCTTGGCCATATAATTTCAGAAGAGGGAATCAAAATAGACCCCACAAGGATAGATGGCATATTACAAATTAGCCATCCAAGAAGCCTCAAATAATTACAATCTTTCATTGGAAAGATTAATTTTCTGAGGAGGTTCATCCCCAACCTTGCTGAGCTATTAAAAAACATTACAAACATGCTGAAGAAAGATATAGGTGTAAAATGGACTTTACCAGCTAAAAAATCATTTGAACTGGTCAAACAAGCTCTTACTCAAACACTAGTCCTGATTAGTCCATATTTCACCAAAGAATTTTATATCTTTTCTTTTGCATCTCAGCATACAATAGCTATATTTTTACTTCAAAAGAATGACTTGGGGCAAGAACAACCAATATATTTCTTTAGTAGGGCCTTAAGAGATGCTCCTCTCAAATATAACATCATGGAGAAGCAAGCCTTAGCATTAGTGAAAGATTTAAAATAATTTAGGGTCTATATTTTACACTCTCACATAATTGATTTTGTTTCACATACTGTTGTCAAGGGCATTCTAAGTCAAGACCCTGATGGTAAAAGGGGAAAATGGATTGCAACTATTCTTGAGCATGACATAGAAATTAGGCCCACCAATATAGTTAAAGGGCAAGGATTAGCAAAACTTATGGCTGAGTCTAACTTCCAAGCACTAGACATGAATATGGTAGATGTGTTAGAAGAAATAGAAGAATCTACTGCTCCTTTGATTGAAGAAACATTTCTGAATTCTCCTTGGTATGCTGACATTATTTATGTGCTTTTATATTTAAATTCCCCTCCTTCTTTGTCTAAAACTAAAGCCAGATTTTTGAAACAGAAAGCTTTGAGTTTTTACATCTTAGATGGGGTATTATATTGGAAAAATGTTGTTGGAAATTTTCTTAAATGTTTACTTGAAGATGATGCAGGAAAAATAATGAATGAATTGCATGATGGAGAATGTGGAGAACACCTCTATTGGAAGGCCACAATGAATAAAATTATTAGATCTGGTTACTATTGGCCTACCCTTTTCCCAGACACTCAGAATTTTGTCATGTCTTGCCATAAGTGTCAAATCTTTGATGGAAAAAGAAAACTTCTTCCCTTACCCTTACATCCTATCAGAGTTGAGGCACCTTTTCAACAATGGGGTTTAGACTTCATTGGGGAAATTCACCCATCCTCCTCAACTCAAGATAAGTGGATCCTCACAGCCACTGACTTCTTTACCAAGTGGATCGAAGCTATACCTTCCAGAAATGATAATGAATCTATCATTATCAAGTTCCTTGAAACAAATATCCTATCCATATTTGGTTGCCCCAGAAAAATCATAGCAGAAAATGTTGCTGCTTTTAAATCTAAGAGGATGGTTGATTTCTGTTACAAATACCACATAACCTTGGGCCATTCCACTGCTTACTATCCCCAAGAAAATGGATTAGCTGAATATTCCAACAAGAGCCTCATCAATATCATTAAAAAACTGTTGGAACAAAATCAGAAATCATGGCACAGTAAACTGGTTCATGCCTTATGGGCTGATAGGTTAACTACAAAGAAATCAATAAATATGTCCCCCTATCAACTAGCTTATGGCATGGATGCAATATTTCCCACCTCATTAGGAGTGCCAGTCATGAAGCTCCTTCAAGAAGTGGAGGTTGAAGAGAATGATATGCAGAGGAGAATAAATCAAATCATCAATTCACAGCAGACCAGAGAAGAAGTTTATGAGAGAACACAGTTGGTCCAAGAAAATATGAAGAAGGTTTTTTATAAGAGAACTAAGGTAGACAATTTCCATGTTGGAAATATTGTTCTTAAGTGGGATTCAAGGAGAGAAGAGAAGGGAAAACATGGCAAGTTTGAGAACTTGTGGAAAGGTCCCTATATTGTTCATGCTGAAAGCGGTCACAACGCATTTTTCTTGAAAGAATTGAATGGAGAAGATCTGTATGGAGGTCCTGTCAATGGAAGAATGATAAAGCATTACTTTTTCCAGGAATCATAAGTTTCAAAGAATTTTATTTTTTCATTGTAAATATCATACTCTGAAAATTGCATTCAAAGTTATAAAAATAAAAATAGAAAAACAAATAAAGAAAGAAAAGAGGGCAGATTGTGAAAACAAGAAAGGTATAGCCCCATACCAAAAAAGAGAAACAAATCTAAAAGTTTGCAAGCTCAAATGCCACTCCTGAAAAACACACTTCTAGGTGGTCAAACAGCCTAATCTTGACTAATTAGTTTTAAATTTTCTGCTGATAGGATAGTGAATTTGATTTGCCAAAATATTTAAATCTTGGCTTATCAGTAGATAGTCTAGGGTAGAAATGAAAGGTTCAAAAATGCTCAAAATCTGAACCTAAGTTTCTAAAGAAACTGACTGAGATCTGTTTCAAATTCTGAGTCAAGAAAGATGTAAAGCTAGTTCCAATTAGCTCAAAATCTGAACTAGAGGACAAGCGAAGATAGCTCAAACAAAGGTCAAAACAGAGCTGTAAAAAAGATGAAGGAAGTACTTGAAATTTCAGATCTCAAGCCTTCCATTTTGATTTAATTTTCTGTAGAATAAATTTCTATGTGTAGCTTGTTTTTATGCCATAGATAACAGCAAGTCAAATAGCTTAATCTTGACTTGGCTGTTTTTAAATTTTTGTTGTAGAATTTAGTGAATAAAATCTGTTGGACAGTTTAACCCCAACAGATGGTAGATCAGGTAGATAATCATATGAGCTCAACAGTTTAATTTGAGTCCATGGAGAAATAAGGAGTATAAATAGATTATATTTCCTGCTTTCAAAAGAATAAAATGTTGTGAAAGAGTTTGCCAATCCAAGTTCACTCTAAAGAAGAAAAAATGTTAGATCTGTAGGATTGGGTAGGTAGAAAGCTTGTTGTTGAAAGGTCCATTGTTTTTATGGCTGCTAAGATGTTTTCAGAGAAAAATAAGATCATCCCAGCAAAGGAAGGGCAGCCCAATGGATAAGGCACTAATCAGCCTCCCAGAGAATGCAAGTATGAAGTTCTTGATGCCTTCAAGAAGGCACCATCCCCAAGTGGAGCCACTGTTAGACACCTATGAAATTTGTTATACCAAACGGTGGCTAAATCATTTTTGGAGTCTTCAAGGAACAAATTTTATTGCAAAATGTGTTGGCTCTTGAAGACTCATAGAGACCTCATGCCTCTGTCCAAAACCTTCCATACTGTGCCCATTTTACACTCTGGAGTTCTGTTGATTTCATGAGAAGAAACTGCTACGAAAATCACCTTTTCTCCCTTTCCTCACTTCCAAAACTAATCTCATTTTCACCCCCTTTATTCTCCATAAAAAATCCTTCACTTTCATGTTTTTCCCCTTTCCCCTTCATCAAAACCCGTTTGATAAGGTTTAACACCCTTTCTTTGCCTTATCGAAACCCTCACAAGCATTGAAAAACTTGGAAAATTTCATAAAAAATACATTTTTGTATTATAAACTTAAACCCCCTTGGGCTAAGTTTTAAGCCACTTCCATTCCACATGCCCACACCCTAGAACCAGGGCTAGACCCACAAAGCGCTCATCATATCGCAATTTCTTAGCACATAAGTCTATTTGCTGTGTTTAAAACCCTAATGCCAATTAGCCCTATATATTATAGCCCCCGATCATATGGCATTCCATACATCCAAAGGCCCCACAGTTGAGCGCATATCCACTTCGCATATATATAACCATGAAATCGTTGTTTTTATTAATTTTTGTGTTTTTTGCAGGGTATGAAAATACTTCCACAGGTGTGAAGCTTAAATCGCTCTCCACCTTCGATCTTATCTGCAGATCGATGGCCCACAAATCAATCGCCCCGGTGGTCCCCATGATCAATCACTGTACAAAATTAGTGGTTTTCATCGCACCACCTTTCAAAGGAAGGTCGTTTTTCCCATTTGGTCACGATCAATGCCACACACCGACACGTGGCCTTGAGCACTGTTGAAAAACCACCATCATCGCGCATTAAAGTTTGACTGTGGGCTCTGCGTGATATTTATGTGCACCATCCGATCTGAGACCAGCTCATCGGACGGTGATTGCACTCAAAAGAAGCTCGGGGGATAAACTAATGTACGACGCATCTATCAAAAATTTTTACAGTCGATCTGATTTGTAGATCGATGGCCCACAAATAGTCGCTTCGGTCCCCACAGCCACGGTAGCAAATCCGCAGTCCCACGGAACCGATGGTCCCAAGCACCTAGTCAGCATCCACGAGGCATCAACGGATTGGAGCGGGTCTTCATTGGTTCCTCACACAGTCAGAAAATCCGGACCCGGGGAGCATTATAAAGCAGATTTGAAAGAAATTTCGGGTCACACTCGCCCTGACGTCAGCAGGCCCCAAATCGGACCCGGGGAACTTTATAGGGTGGATTTCATAAGGATCTCGAGTCACAAACACCCTTACGTCAGCAAAAACCTTTTGTGACCCGAAATGGTTATAAAGCTTGGTTTTATCAAAGTTTGAAGTCCGGGTATGTTATTTAATAAAGGATGATTATATGTTTTTTCCATTATATACTAAAAAAAGGCCAAAGGCCGAGGTTTAACTCTTGCACCTTCGATTCTTTAAAAAAGAGCCATACATGGTTTAAAATTGTTGCGCCTTGCCAATAATCCAAAGGCACTAATGCCTCACGATCCCTGCACAACACTGCACACCAACAGAACACAGTAAATGAATCAAAAATAAAAGGGTATCAGTTTCAAAGACAAAATGCACCAGAACATGAGATTGAAGAAAGATCTATGGGGATTATAGCTAAGATGGATTATCAAAAGCCTAATCTCCATTTTAAAACATAGTTTAAAGGTAAATCATAAAGGTTCATCAGACAAAAAGCCTCCACCGCCACATACTTTTCAAGGCGATTCCTCCGGCTACCATGGTACCTTTGATCCTCCCGGCTATGGTGTTGCCTCAGCATAGCCAGAGAAGTTAATTCTGTAAATAAACTTAATGACAAAATATCAGCAGATTTACTTTAACACAACGCTGAGCCTCAAAAGTCAGGAAGAACTCCCACCGAGCTAAAATCTTAATGTAAACTATTTAATACAAAGGACACCTATGTAAGCTTCTTCATCGCCCCCCCCCCCAAAGGCCGAGAAGCCATTAAGTCTGTATTAATTATCTTTAAATATTTTTTATCAGATCTCACCTCCTCATTCTTTTATAAATACTACTGCAGAAGATGAGAGAGGGGTTGGTTGGTTGATCACTAGTTGTAACGCTGAAACTCTCTGAAATAATACATAGTCTGTTGAAGTTGAAGAAAAAAATGAAGTATTGGAAGCCCTAATTATGTTGTTGCATGATTGTTCTTGAGAAGGCTCTATCATTGGATCCATGAGCTCGGCTTTTGGTGAAGTATTCTAAATTGTTTAATGTTTTTCCCTTGTTTTCATTATGTTCCATAATTTCTTACTACAATAGGATGAAATTTTTAGGCTAAGAAATGACTCCTGGAAGCACCTTAGACCTGTTTGTCCTTCACTGTTTTATGTTTTATTTTGCTGAGGTATTTTATAGTCTTTAATCTCTCTCTTTAGTCCTCAGGCTTGTTTATTTCCTTAATAGTTCAAATAGTTGGTTTCAGCATGATTTATGGTTCTCCTTGCTAGTCTGGTAACACTTAAGAACTGTTAGTGAAGTCTCCCTTTGAAGTATCTTTGTTTACAGTAAGCCAAGGACGTCTGTTCTAATCGTGCCCTTTTTCCTTGCTTAAACAGTTGTCTTAAAGGTCTTTTATTGTTGTGATCATAGATGTGTTAGGTGTTCCCTCTTTTATGACTGCAATTATCAGTGAATCTTTTATGTTTTATAAGTCATTTGAAATAAAATCTTTGAGGAAATAGGGTGTTCCCCGAATCTTATATTTCATTTTGAAAGTTGTCTTGAAGTCATTATTTTCTTAAAGAATTTTTGTAGAATTTATGGTTAGCCCTGTCTATCAAATATTTATTTATTGTTCAAGTTCCCTTCGTTGAGAATCAAATTTCTCTTTCCAAATCATTGATGTCCATCTCATTCCAAAACCAAAGGATGCTGCGGCTAAGTTAGGTTTTCCCTCTGATATCCCATATCCATTTGGAGTGTGAGTGTAAAAACTCTAATAAACTTGATAAATATATATTATTATTGATGATAGATGAAAAGATGATTACAATGAGGGATCGCCTAGGCTTTAAATATAGCCTCAAGGTGTCCCTTGGCGAAGAGGCATGATCTTTGATCATGCCCTTTCCGTTAATAACCTAAGATAACTAAATCTAATTAATAACTAATAAAATATACATAACATTGCCCCTCTCTTAAAGATGCTTTGTCCTCAAAGCATACGTAATGATGGACAATGTTGACTAATGTCTGGTTTTCGCAAGCGGCGAGCTCTTGCTTCCCACATTTTAAAAAGTTCATGGAGCATATTCTCGAGTTCAATCTGTTGATGATGTGGACAGTGACAAGATCTGATATTGACAGAGTTGGATCCTGTCTTGACTTCTATTGGATGTTTGATTTTCCTATCGGAAGGCACTTTTATGGGTAGATCTTGGAATACTTTTTCATTTTTCCTAACTATTCCTTGCTCGTCTGGTGATTTTTTGTGACTCCTTTTTAGATTTAGAGGTAAGTTACCAACAATTATCGTTCGATGCAACTTCTCCTCATCATCAAATGCTTCATTCTTAACAACCATATCTGCTTCATCACCGTAGGCCTCAACAGCTTCTGGCACTGTATTAGTGGCTTCGGACGTGTTTGTCTCTTCACATTTTTCTTTCAATTCTGGGGATGAAACATTTTGCTGTTTATAAGCATCTGTATTTTCATGGTTTCTTTCATTTTCAATGACTGTGTCTGTTGTTGCCACTATGATAGCAATCACGTTAAACTCTTTATGTGGCTCCTTTGCCAACATTGTTTCTTTTCCTTCCATTAGATTTTCAGCTTCCATGTTAGGAAATATTGGGGATTGTGTCTGACTTAACTTATCTATCTTATCATTTAGCTTATTGAAGAGTTTTGTCATCTTTTTCATTGCTTCACTATGCTCTGTCATCTTGTTCATTGCTTCGCTAAGATTTTTTGTGGCCTCATGATGATTTAGCCACATTTGTCTTTCTATTCGATTTGTTGTATCATGAACCTTTTTGATGTTGTTGGAATTCCCTGCAACTGTACCTTCCAGATCGACTAATCTCCTTCCGAATTCTTTGGAATTATTATTAATTTGTTTCTCAAGATCTCCCAATTTCTTCTGGAATTCTGCCATCGACATTGACGAAGACATCGAGCATGTATGAGGTGAGGAATATCTTTCTGCCAGTTTCTCTCCTCTTTTTTCTTTAAAATTAATTAATTAATCTCCTTCCGAATTCTTCGGAATTATTATTAATTTGTTTCTCAAGATCTCCCAATTTCTTCTGGAATTCCGCCATCGACATTGACGAAGACATCGAGCATCTATGAGGTGGGGAATATCTTTCTTCCAGTTTCTCTCCTCTTTTTTCTTTAAAATTAATTAATTAATTTTTTATTTTTTTTAATTAATTAATTAAATAATATTTAATTAATTAATTAAATTAATATTTTTTTAATACTAATAATTATTATTTATTTATTTAAATAATAATAATTATTATTTTATTTGTATAAATTATATATATAAGTATAATTATATAATATATATATTATAGTTATATATAAAAAATTGTGCAACGTTATACCCGGCCGGTTTTTTATTTTTATTTTTTTAAATGTCAGATTGTTCCTATTAAACAATTCGTTCACCGCATTAAAATGTGCCCATTCCGATTTTTTTTTATATACGATGCTGATGGAATTAATGGATTCTTCTAATGTCGTGACCACTGTTCTATAATTATAACGAATCGATTTTATTATATATCGATGCTCAGCGCGTTTAAACGACACACCTGTTCATATAATTTTAACAATTTGAGTTTTTTATTAATATATCCGACAGCGGAAGATAGCTGACAGGTCGATTTATTAATATATCGATGCAGCCCATTTAAACGTCACCCTGTTTCACGAATTGCCCGTCCGTTTTGCAAACAGAGATCACGTACACAATTTCTTGAATTGCTATTTTCCAATTCTGACGTGTTATCTTGGCTATAGCTGCATTTTCTTGCTGTAGTATTTACCTTTTATAACTTAATTTAAAAGTAAGCAACTCTTATAACAATTTGAATACGAATTAATTGTGTTTCAAAGGGCACGATTTGTTTTTGTAAACGGACACAGCTTTACGGTTGCTCATTGTCTTAACACGTAAAATAGAAATGAACGGCGTAAGCTGGTGACAAAAGGGACGTGACGATGAGGGTGGGAGATAGGCAGGACAGGGACAGGACAAAGGCAGAAGCGAATAGGGCAATGCTACGTGGGCACGATGGTAGGCTGTGCGGCTCGATGGGAGCAAAACTAGTCGATGGTGGCGATTGGTGGCTACGCTGTGAGGTTCAATGGTGGTTCAACGATTGGTGCCTATGTATCAAATGACGACGTTCAGATATGCTAGTGTTGAGGTGGAAGGAACAACGGAACAACGGAGTCAGTTACAACAAGAGAGTCCGAAGAGCAAAGTGTGGGACAGTTTGGTGAGCGTAGGGAGTTGTGTGCAATTATGCACTTGGTATATTTTATTTATGGAATTCTGAAATGGCTGCAGAACTGTTTGGAAAGTAATTCTGTACTTGTTTAAAAAAAAACTGCAATTCTGGAATTGCAATTCTGGAATTCTGTAATTCCTGGGTGATCACACAGATCCCGAAGAGCGATGGCTCTGATACCAATGGAGTGTAAAAACTCTGATAAACTTGATAAATATATATTATTATTGATGATAGATGAAAATATGATTACAATGAGGGATCGCCTAGGCTTTAAATATAGCCTCAAGGTGTCCCTTGGCGAAGAGGCATGATCTTTGATCATGCCCTTTCAGTTAATAACCTAAGATAACTAAATCTAATTAATAACTAATAAAATATACATAACACCATTGATGAGTATTTTATGACCTCTTCTTGACTCCATTGCCCAATGAACTAGATGTTTCTCCATTCTATATATCTTTCCTAGACCTTTCATGTTCTGATGTATCAATTCAAACAAACATTGGTTTTGATGTTGCCTTGACTATTGATTTTCCAAACTATCAAAACACAGGACACCAACACAATACATGTTTGAAACCATTGGGGAAAGATAATGGTGGGAACACTTCACCATCATCCTATGATAGTGCGCATTGTAGAGAAAGAGCTGAGGTAAGCTCTTATCACCATGATTGCACCAGAGACCTACAAGAAATGTATAACAAGTCTTAGTATTCTAGTGTTCATTTTGATTACAAGCATGTTGCTAATAATGAACATAGATCATGGCATCAGACGACATGTAGTTTTTGTGGATTACATAACCATGTATTCGTTGAGTGGTGGAAGAGAATGGCAGCACGAAAGAGGATGAGGCGTGAAAGGCCTTCTCCATCGCAAGTTTGGAGGAAGAAAACTCATAGAAGTCATTGAGATAGAAGTGTCCATCAAAGAGCCACGTGTTGGAGGCTCCATCTAGATCAATGCCTTAAGGACAAAGGATCCATGCAGGAACAAGTTGAAACAATTGTTCGACAAGCAAATGCGCCATAGAGAGATGACCCATTCACTTTGATAAGTGAGAGATGGTTTTTATAGGTATGGTAGTGTGTCATGGGTTTATTTTTTAAATCATGTATTTCATGTTAAAATTTAAAAGTGATGATGTGTTTTCCATCACTTATAAAACAACAATGATATTTTGGCCTTGTATTGATAATTGGGGTATTGATTCCATTTTAATGTAAACTTGATCATCGAATATGTGTTTCAAACTCATGGCAAGTATGGGATGCTTGGGTCATAGTTTGTCATGTAATTGAGAATGTAGTTTGAAAAATAATGTACTACAGGTTTGCAAAGGATGTAGGTGTTGAATTATCGTTTATGGCTTCAAAGCACAAAGGTGAAGGAGGATGAAGGGTAACCTTTCATGAAAATTGTGGTGTAGACAAGGAACAAAGCAGCTACAAATTATGTTCATGCTTTTGGTGGACCAAAATATCCTCAGTGGGGAGGATTGATCTAGGTGGCTCAAGACACCCTCAGGAGATCAAGAGGGCTCAAAAATGGTCAAAATTCAAAGCGGTTAGATTGCTCTCGAATCAAGTTCAGATTGAAGTACTCATCGCCCTGATTCCAATGGTGCTAATGGATCTCCAATCAGAGCCCGTATGGAGAAGTTAGAGCGATTCAAATTTTTAGTCAAAGTTGGGCAGTGGGCTAGGTTTAAGTGTCCCACAAATTCACCGTCAACCGGAAGGGAACTTAGCTCCCAAAAATGGATGAAATTTTGGCCTCTTTAATTTACCCAATAACCCTTATTTTCATTAAATTAAAAAACACACAATTGGTTTTAAATAAACAAAAAAATATAAAAAATATGGGTGGAAGGATGCCACCCATGCCACCCACATGGATCCACGTCACAATAGGAGTGGAGGACCATGACCCCTGACACCCACGGTGGACCTATCAATAAAGAAACCAAGTTGGTTCAGTGAGTCACCACCCCCGCCGAACCCCCACACCAAACAATGGTTACAATGTAATGTATAAAGGATGGGGTACAAGCCACCCTCGGAGGACTCCCCTACCTACTAAACTTCCACCTCCATATACAAAGGCTGAAGCCCAATGGAACCAGTAGGATTTGAACCCACCGAAGAAAAGACTAGCGACCTGGCCGATGCGGCGGTCCAAAAATACAACGTGCAATACAGAATAAAACATACCAACACATATTTAAACCATTGTTAAAATAAGATGTTGGCATATGCCACAATGCTAAATTTAAAATGCATAAAAAATATATCGTTTAAAAAAATATATGCTATAACCATTGAGTTATACAACAAAAATGAGCTAATTATGGGGTCGGTGGGTTGGAACCCTTGACCACCCCTCGCCCAATATGGCATTTTACCAATGAGCCAAACAACTAGAGCTTGTAAGCTTCGGCACCCAAATTTTATATAAACTCTCAAATTCGTAGTGCACTAGGGGACAAAGCAGAACAAACCAATGCAGAGTTTGAGAAATATACTTTATTTTTTGGTGCTGAACCAAGAGCCATGGAGAGAGTGGAACTATGCCCTGGGGTGTCTTGAGGGCATCAAAAATATTTCTTAAGGCCCCAAAGTTGCAAGAGTCAGAATTTGATCCGATGGAAATATTCATTTCAGTAGCAGAGCTTCCCACTTTTCGGCCATTTTTGAGATTGGAGTGACGGTGTCAAATTCTCAACTGTGGACAGTTGATTTTATGCTCCTCAATGCCATGAATTCAATGGTGTAGTTGGATTCAACAGCTGAGAATCCTCTTCGTCAGCCAACTTCAAGGGTTGAGGTATATGCAATTTTTATCATTTGCCTCTTTTATCAGTTGTTGTGAGATGTATTATGATTCCTAGATCCTTTCTTGATGCATGTTGCGGGATCTTTATTTTTCTTCATGTTATATGATGTCATGCTAATAGGAGGTCCATTTTGACTGATATTTCATGTAGTAGAATTTCTCATGGAGAGACAAGCCACCCATGTTGAGGGCACATATCCTTGTACGACAAAGAACGTCATCCATGTACATATGAAGCAGCCTATATGAAGAAACCTAACCCATTTTGAAACCGAGCCTAGATACGTAGCCCACACTGGGTGAACTTCGTTATCAATGTCTCATATTCTTACGTTGCTCATGGTTGACTTGTTTCCTCTTGCTTAATCATGCATAGGTGTTCTCTTTTTCTCTTTTAAAATGAAATTCTAACAACATCATAGAAGTAAAAGATCATGGGTAAATCTGGTATTTGATGGACTTAGATGAGCTATAAACTTAGCCACACACTCAACCATTTATCTAAACCCACTATCCATCATTTTTCTCATTAACCACTTCCACATATTTTTATCTATCCCCATTTTTATTAATACTTTTCATTTTCCTTTTATTCCTTCTCTTTTTTGTTTTCTTCTTAACTTAACTCCGTCCAATTTTCAGATTACTTTTTTTAATCTCCCTCATTGGATTCCAGTGGCTTTTCCCCTCGGATATATAATAATAATAATATAAACTGAAGGTGAGTAGAAATACAAATTGGTGTATGAGATGACCTTATTGACAACTAAAATTTATATAACTCTACATATGCTACACCCACCCATTTGAACTATTTTAATCTTATGCTAAGAATTTTTATTTTTAATTGTTTTATTATTAGTTTATTTCATATGCTACACCCATTTGAATTATTTCAATTTTATGCTAACCCTTTTTATTTTTAATTGTTATATTATCACTTTATTTCATTTTTAGTTATCCTTATAAATCATTTTTTTATTTTTATTTTTGTAAATTTCGCACATCCTTACCATTTTCTATTTATCAAAAAAAGATGCAGATTTCCATACATATCCATAAGTAGTTAGTGGCCTCAACCTACCAGAAGGAAACCAAGTCTGTTGGCCACCTTAATGAGCTAAAATACAACCAATATTGGAACTGTTTCTTCCTTCTACTTGTCGCTATATCTACTTTACTATTTCCATAAAATTTTAAAACTAAACAGTAAAAACATGTCGCAAAAATCATGAAAATATATTAGTAATTTATGTCATCCATCATCCATCAGAAGAGTCAATTGGAGTTGGGTCCTTTGCAGTTGAACTTGGCACATATACCTATTCCATTTCTTGAAACTAGCTTTCAATTCTACCTATTCTGGCCATTGCATGGTACTGAGATATTCTGATTTGTTGTATTTTCTATTTGGTTTCTTGCAGTACTGAGAACACATTAGGATTTCCTTACATTTCCCTCATAATGGTCATAGATTTCACTAGAACACATTTGAGAATCCAATATGTGTGAATAGAGTGGTTAAAGAGGGATAGCCTCCCTCTTGTGTTCCTAGGGTCAGAAATAAAGTCAATGTTGGCTTCCTTCCATTCTATGTCTTCTTCTTTCTAGCTTATTTCTCTTTCCCATCCTTGAATTGTATTACAGATCTGTGGTGGGTTTCCAGGTGCATACAGATAAAAGATATTCTCCATGATTTCCTTTTTTTTTTTCCTAACACGCTTGCTTGGGCCCACGATCTAAGTCGGAAGCTTCTGCTTCCCTTTTCCCATACCTTGTCTTTTCCCTCTTTGGCCTTTCGCCATGTGATTGAGCAGACATACACTTACTGACAAATTCTGTATAATCTAAGTGAGAATTTGAAATAGGCCTATATATGGAAAAGAAATCTCAATAACATAATTCATTTTATTGATGGTGGGGCCCATTATTTCCATGTTGGCAGGTGGAACCACAAAATTTGTTCCCATTCAAATAGCATCATGAAGCGTAAACAAAATAGTCACAGGAACCATATTGCGTAGACAAATATTCCAAATTACCATGCTACAGATACTATTGTTATTGCTATTGGGGTGGCTAGGACTAGGATAGAAAAAAAAATTTACTCAGACGCCAAACATCTGAGCAGGCCAGCTATGGGAATTTGGTTTGTCATTGTTGGACATGAAGGCCCATTCGTAGGCTTGATATGGGTCAACCATATTGGTAATTCTCATAACCCAAACCAGGCTTTGAGCCCCCATATAGACGGAAAGGGGATTACTACACTAAAATCAAACTAGCATAATCCTTTGATAAATATTTTAGGATGGTGTAGACTCGGATGGGTCTTAAATAGGGTTCCTAACTAGTAGACAAATTTTGAGCGAACAACACAGGAGAGAGGGGCTGTCGTTCTGAAACAGGGTTCAATTGCCAAACCCAGAACAATATGAACCAACATGCAATCTAAATTTATGACCCCTTCCATAAAATTGGGATAGAGAATGCTCAATACATTCCCTGATTGATACACCACATGATCACTGACTCAATTGATTATATGCAAGACACTGTAACTACCCACGAAGAAGATTTCCCGTTTGTTACTATCAGACGGAGCAAGTAATTGAAAAATTAAAGTTATGAGACCCATAACATACCAAATTAACATTCAACACCACATACCTAATTCCTTCTTCCCATATTCCTCTGATAATCGCTTCTGGAGAACAATTCCTTGATTTTCCTTACCTTGTTGCCTTAACCATTCTCTCGGGCGACACTTTTTCCAACCCCGACCAGACCAAATTCGATGGCTGCTAGAAATCTCGCCAGTTGCCATAATGGTGAAGCATCTCGAATTCATATCAACATTACTGTGCTTAATGGCTAGGCAGGTGCGCGCTGCCGCATGACACCAGTCGTAGCCCACTTGTTGTTACGTGGCACCCCGATCGAGGGACGTTGGCTTTTTCTTTATCTCTTCAACTATAATCTGTAACAGATGTAGCTCAATGTTCCATGCCCTATCCATTTGGCAGATTTCTAACTGATGTCCCTCGTTATTGCAGCCATAGTTAGCTAAGTAGTCAGCAGCTCCGTTCCCCCCTCTGCAAACATGCAAAGGAATAAGATAGCCAATGTCCTGTATCACTCGGCCAATCTCCTAAATGAGCCTCGTTGTGTGCCAAATTTTTCTTATATTTTCCCAAGGTGTCCCTTGTTGATGTTTTTTTAGTATACCTATAACTATTGTTGAACCTCCTTCACCATGACCCGATGGTAATTTTCCTGAACTGCGATTAACAATCCTTGTTTAACCGCCATTATTTCAGTTTCATTGTTTGTTGCAAACCCAACCTCCAGCACATATACCCTACTCACTGAGCCTTGATAATTTCTAAATATGCCTCCTATTCTTGATTGCCTTGGGTTTCCTTTGGATGCCCCAACATAATTAAGCTTCAAGAATCCCACTTGTGGAAATTGAAAGATGTATGTTGGGTTTTTCCTGGGGGGCTTATATTTCCATAAAGGTTTTGCCAGCATTTGTGGTTTTAAATTGAGCATGGTTAAGATCCTACATTCATTACCATCTAACATCCAATCTTCATTTGACCATTTCTTTGATAGTATGGTTTCCCAGATATTTTCCAGAATTACCTTTCATAAATGATTTGTGTCCCTCACTTCCTCCCTTAAGATGCGGTGGTTTATTTCTTTCCAGATTCCCCATAGAATAAAACCTATGGACAACCTCCATGCATGATTCAGGACTTCACTTTTGCATCCCCATTTTCACCATTTTATTATAGTCTCATTTATACTTGTATATCTCAATCAGATTGCTAGAAGAGTGTAGCATTGTTCTTCCATATATTTCCTGTTAAGGCACAAGTGTTGAATAAATTTTCTATATTCTCGGTATTCTTATTACAAATTTTACAGAGTGAGGGACCCTGGATTATTTTGTACTAGATTTTTTCCCAAATAAGGATCTTATGATGGCTTAGGAGCTATAGGAGATGTTCCACTTTAGGCCAAACTTTTGCTCCCCATATTTTTTTCCATATTGGGACTTTCCGGTTTTGATGATTCTTGGATTCGATGAAATAACCTTCTTGTATGGTGAACATTCCTTTATTCCTATAAACCCATCTCGGTATGTTGTCACCATTTACCAATGCAAACTTCCTGGTTCTCATTTCCTTTTCAAAATTATTCCATTGTAGTGTTTCTGGGCATTGTGCTAGTGCCTTTTCTCCATCCATTTCTGCTATTGTCCCTCTTCATCCCGACACTAGTAATTGACTACTGATCTTTGGTTGGGTAGATTCATGAAGAGAAATATTTCTCCTAGATCTAAGCGGCTAAATAATTTCTCCCTTTGTTGCGATGAGTCTTCCCAAAAAAGAGTTGTTCTTTCTCCTCGTATTGTATAAAATCTATGCTATCTTATAAGCTCTCTGTTAGTTTCTTCTAGGTTCCAGATATTCGATTCTTTTGGAGTGACATCTCACTTCAATTTCCCTATAATGGTTGTAGGCATAACATATTTTCTTTCCCAGATAATTTTCCATAGGTCAGTGCCACCTTGAAGCCATTTCCACCACATCTTTGCGCCCATTACCTGGTTTAACACATAGGAATCTCAAAGTCCCAATCCACCCGCATTTTTTGTTTTGATGAGATTTTCCCATGTAAGAGAGCCCAATTCTAAGTGTCTTGCACTCCTTTTCAAATAATTTTTTTTAAATATTTTAACCATGTCATTGCAATTTTTTTTCGCACAACTATACCTGATAGTTGATATATGGGGATGGATTGAAGGACTAATCAGAGTAGGATAATCTGACTGCGGGCATTAAGTGTCCGAAGAGCCCAATTTTGAAGGAGTTTTTGGAGGTTGTTAAGGAGGTCCTTTCATCCTGCTATTCTGAGAAAGGAGAGATTGAACGGAAAACCTAAATACTTCATTAGGAATGATCCAAGTTTGAAACCCAACGATCTAGCTAGGAATCATTGTGTTACATTATTGGAGTTGAAAAAATAGAAATTTCATTTTTCATTGTTTATCAGTGTTCCTAAGGCTTCCATAATTTTTTTAAGGATAGTGAGAATATACTTTGCTTCCCTTAAGGATGCCTAAAAGAATAGCATTATATCATCTACAAATTGTTGGTGCAAGAGGGTGAGTTCTGACCCCCATAAGTTTAAGCCTTTGCGGTTCCCTACTTCTATTTCTCATTTGATGAGATGGCCCAAGCCTTTAGCTGCTATAATGAACAAGAAAGGCGATATAAGATCCCCTTGTCTTAACCCCCTGGAAGCATTAAATGGTTGAGAGGGGATACCATTTAGTAAGATTGAGAAATTAGGGGAGGAAATAAACGACATCAACCACTGTATCCATCTCTAATAAAATCCAAACGCTACTAGAACTTCCTTCAAATAAGACCAGCTTAGACGATCATACGCTTTTGAAAGATAGCACACATTTCACCTTTTGACTGCGGAGAGAGTGCATTTCTTGTTGAACTGTAACTATACCATCGAGGATTTGTCTCCCCTTCATGAAGCATGCTTGTTCTGGGGATATAATATTAAGAAGGATTGGTTTTAACCAGTTGACCATGATCATTGAGAGGATCTTGTAAATCACATTACATAGAGATATAGGCCTAAAATCCACAGGAGTATATGTATTTTCCTACTTTGGGATGAGTGATAAAAAAGTTGAATTCAGGGCTGGGTACACATATCTAGAACACCTAGATTCCTCAACCATTTCCAGAATATCCTTTCCCATAAAATTCCAGGTTTCTTGATAAAATTCTGCTGTGAATCCATCTGGGCCTGAGACTATTTTTTGGAAAATTTTTAACCACCTCTTCAACCTCCTCTAGGGTGATTTTCCTTAGTAATGCTAAGTCTTGTTCTCTGCTTACCATTGAGGGGATATTGCGAGTGATTCTGTCTATAACTGCTCCCCTTTTTTGATCTGGTTTAGTAACCATGTCCTGAAAATGATTTACTAGTAGTGCTTCCATTTTTTAAAGTTGTAGGACAGGATTTCCATTTTCATCCTTTAATGAGAAAATCATGTCATGCTGTCTTCTTTGAATCAAATATTTATGGAAGAAATTTGTGTTTTTTCCCCTTCCTTTAGCCACCAGACACGAGATTTTTGTTTCCATATTATTTCTTCTTGCTTTCTCTGTTATTCCAATTGACTTAAGAGATTCCCTTCTTCCAAGGCTAAAGCTTTTGTCCCGCCAGTAATGATGATCTGCTGTTGAAAACGTTTCATATCTTCCTGTAATCTATGCATATTAGTGTGAATGTTTCCAAATTCTATTTTGTTCCACTTTTTTATTTCCTTTTTAAATTTTTGTAGCCTTCATTGAAATGAATGCATTTTGTTCCTTCCCTGTATGACAGTGGATTCCCACCATTGTTTTTATTTTTCAAGGAATTATGGATCCCTTAACCAAAAAAGTTCAAATCTAAAGGGTCGATTTCTTGGGCATTCTTTATATCAATTCCCATTCAAATCGGCCAATGGTCTGACCCTAATGATGGGAGAATTTCTTCTTCATAAAATACATCTAAACTTACAAGGGATTTTGAGACTAAAAATCTATCTAATCTGGAAGGTATTTGATGTGCCACTCCTCTTCGATTGCTCCAAGTGAATGTATTGTTCACAGTCAGTATGTCTACCAGTTTTAAATCTATGAGGAGGTCCCTAAATAGCTCCATTTTTGGGTCCTCTCTTCTTATCCCTCCTTTTTTTTCCGCAAGGTTCAAGTTCATGTTAAAATATCCTCCTATCATCCAATATTTCTCTTGGTTTATATTTCTAAGAATTCAAATACTGTTTTGAAATTCCTCTCTTTCTCGTGGGATATGAGGCCCATATATCGCATAAATGAGAAAGTGTTTCTTCATACCTACTTGTCTAAAGCATCCTGTTAGGATTCACGGTAGACCAATCTAGCCTTTTGCTATTACTTCTGCAAGATTCCATAATATGGAAATACCCCCAACTGTCCCCTGTGAATCTATTGCCATTGCCTCATAATGAGGTTTAAATGTCTGCATTATTCTTTCCCATTTTTGGCTGGAAACTTTAGTTTCTTGGATCAACATTACTTGAGGTTTTTCATTTTCTAACATTTCTTTTAAATATCTTTTCTTACCTTTACTATTTAGGCCTCTTATATTCCAAGAGATTACTTTTATTGATAAAATTTTGGGGTTTGTTGGAATACCGTTGTTAACGGTATTATCTTTCCAGAGTTAACTAACATTTCCCCTACTAATTGAATTGAATCATGCAAATTCCTTCTTCATTTTTTCCTTTCCCCTTTTGTTTGGGAGTTTGATTCTTTAGAAGAATTAGTTTCTAGAGTACTTACTTATTTTTTAGCCTCGGATGTCATGTAGTGCTCGAACATCTCTTTCTACAGCTTCTTTTGATCTTCTAGGATGAATCGGTCATCTAAGTTCCTCCATTCATGCAGTAGTCATTTCAGCACCTGTTCTTCTGCACTTAAGTCGTCCTTCATCTATTCAATGTCCATTGTGATTTCTCCATTTCACTAATTTCCTCTATTTCAGTTTGTTCATATGGCGCCTTTCTCTTTGTAGATATTGTTTTTTGTTGCACTATTTCCTGATTTGGATCTAGATTTTCTTCGATGTCTTTTCATATTTCCCCATTTTATTGTAGAATATCATAACAATTTTGGGTATTATTTTGTTTTGATATAGTGGTCAGACTTACACGTTGCTTGCTCTTTTTTTCTTATCGGTGACAATTATGAAGCCATCTTCTTTTTCTTGCGGTCCTTCTATGTTCGCTAATGACTTTGCAATCTGTTGTTCAGGTATATTCAATGGGCAAGTTTTGTAGAGGTGGCCATATTCATGACACCTTCGAAAGCGAAATGGAAGATGTTCATAATAAAGGATTTGCTACCAAATATTTCCTTCACATTCAAGTTCAATGGATTCTGGAAGAGGTTCTAAAATGTTCATATACACGCAGATTCGAGCAAAAGAAGTATATCTACCTCAGCGTGTTGTTTCAAAATTTTTTACAAAAATCCCTAGGGAGTTTCCAATTCCTTCTAGAATATCAGGGTCCCAGAAATCCATTGGCAGAGCATAAAGTCTTACCCACATTGGTGCAGGAAAGAATTGTTCTTCTTCTGGGTTGTAGCATTCTTCCCATTGCCTGAGAAAGAGGTCTACATTGTTGTAGAAATAAGGACCCCCTTCAAAGATTCTTTCTTTTTCCAGGAGATTGGTGGAGATGACAGTGAAGAATCCTCGTGCTCCAAATTTTAAATCTAGGTGACCATTGGGTTGCCATTTTGCTTGGATCCATCTCAAAAAATCATTTTCTGTTGGCCAGATACCAATAAATTTACATATGAGAGCATGATGTTTCATATAAATTCTCTACTCATCCAACTTATTTGGCGGAATGATGAACCTGGGTTTCTTCAATGCCCGAGGTAGAAATTGTGTAGGATAATCCAACTGGGAGCATTAAGAGTCCGAAGAGCCCAATTTCGAAGGCATTTTTGAAGGTTGTTAAGGAGGTCCTTTCATCTTGCTATTCTGAGAGAGGAGAGATTGAGCAAAAAACCTAAATCATTCATTGGGAATGATGCAAGTTTGAAACCCAATGATCTAGCTAGGAATCGTTTTGTTACATTATTGGAGTTGAAAAAATACACATTTGATTTTTCATTGTTTACTAGAGTTCCTGAGGCATCCACTTTTTTTTAAGGATAGTAAGAATAGACTTTGCTTCCCTTAAGGATGACTAATAGAATAACATTATATCATCTACAAATTGTTGGTGCAAGAGGGTGAGTTCTGACCCCCATAATTTTAAGCCTTTGAGGTTTCCTACTATTTCTCATTTGATGAGATGGCCCAAGCCTTTAGCTGCTATAATTAAAAAGAAAGGCGATATAGGATCCCCCTGTTTTAACCCCCTGGAAGCATTAAATGGTTGAGAAGGGATACCATTTAGTAAGATTGAGAAACTAGGGGAGGAAATAAAAGACATCAACCAGTGTACCCATCTTTGATCAAATCCAAACACTACTAGAACTACCTTCAAATAATACTAGCTTAGATGATCATAGGCTTTTGAGAGATCCAGTTGGGTCAGCATACATTTCAACATTTGAGTGCGGAGAGAGTGCATTTCTTGTTGAACTGCAACTATCCCATCCAAGATTTGTCTCCCCTTCACGAATCTTGTTTTTTCTGGGGAAATAATATTAAGAAGGATTCGTTTTAACCAGTTAACCATGATCGTCAAGAAGATATTGTAAATCACATTACATAGAGCCATAGTTCTCAAATCCGCTGCAGTATCTATATTGTCCTGCTTGGGGGTGAGTGATAAAAAAGTTGAATTCAGGTCTGGGTACACATATCTAGAACACCGAGATTCCTCAACCATTTCTAGAATATCCTTTCCCATATAATTCCAGGTTTTTTGATAAAAATTTGCTGCGAATCCATCTGGGTCCTAGACTTTATTTTTTGGAAAATTTTTAACCACCTCTTGAACCTCCTCTAGGGTGATTTCCCTTACTAATGCTAGGTCCTATTCTCTGCTTACCATTGAAGGGATATGCAAGTGATTCTGTCTATAGCTTCTCCCCTATTTTGATCTAGTTTAGTAACCATGTCCTTAAAATGATTTACTAGTAGTGCTTCCATTTCTGAAATTTGTAGGACAGGATTTCCGTTTGGATACTTTAATGAGAAAATCCTATCATGCTTTCTTCTTTGAATCAAGGATTTATGAAATAAATTTGTGTTTTTCCCCCTTCCTTTAGCCACCAGACACGAGATTTTTGTTTCCATATTATTTCTTCTTGCTTTCTCCGTTCTTCCAATTGACTTAAGAGATTCCCTTCTCCCAAAGCTAAAGCTTCCGTCCTGCGAGTAATGATGATCTGATGTTGAACATGTTTCATATCTTCTTGTAATCTATGCATATTAGTGTGAATGTTTCAAAATTCTATTTTGTTCCACTTTTTTATTTCCTTTTTAAAATTTTGTAGCCTTAGTTGAAATGAATGCATTCTATTCCTTCCCTATATGACAGTGAATTCCCACCATTGTTTTTCTTTTTCCAGGAAAGATGGATCCCTTGACCAAAAAAGTTCAAATCTAAAGGGTCGATTTCTTGGGAATTATTTATATCAATTTCCATTTGAATTGGCCAATGGTATGACCCTAATGATGGGAGAATTTCTTCTTCATAAAATACATCTAAAATTATGAGGGTTTTTGAGGCTAAAAATCTATCTAATCTAGAAGGTATTTGATGTGTCACCCCTCTTTGATTGTTCCAAGTGAATGTGTCGTTCACAGTTGGTATGTCTACCAGTTTTAAATCTGTGAGAGGTCCCTAAATAGCTCCATTTTTGGGTCTTCTCTTCTTATCCCTTCTTTTTTTTCTACAAGGTTCAATTTCATGTTAAAATCTCCTCCTACCAGCCAATATTTCTCTTGGTTTATATTTCTAAGAATTCAAATACTGTTTTGAAATTCCTCTCTTTCTCGTGGGATATGAGGCCCATATATCGCATAAATGAGAAAGTGTTCCTTCGTACCTACTTGTCTACAGCATCTTCTTAGGATTCGCAGTAGCCCAATCTAGCCTTCTGCTATTACTTCTGCAGGATTCCATAATATGGAAATACTCCCTACCGTTCCCCGTGAATATATTGCCATTGCCTCATAATGAGGTTTAAATGTCTGCATTATGCCTTCCAATTTCTGGCTGGAAACTTTCATTTATTGGATCAACATTACTTGATGTTTTTCAGTTTGTAACCTTTCTTTTAAATATCTTTGCTTACCTTTACTATTCAGGCTTCTTATATTCCAAGAGATTACTTTCATTAATAAACTTTTGGGGTTTGTTGGAATACTATTGTTAACGGTATTATCTTTCCATAGTTAACTAACATTTCCCCTACCAATTGAATTGAATCATGCAAAGTCCTTCCTTTTTTCTTTGCCCCTTTTGTTTGGGAGTTTGATTCCTTAGAAGAATTAGTTTCCGGAGTACTTGGTTTTTAGCTTGGGCCGTCAGGTAGTGCTTGAACATCTCTTTGTACAACTTCTTTTGATCTTCTGGGATGAACCGGTCGTCTAAGTTCCTCCATTCATGTAGTAGTCATTTCAGCACCTGTTCTTCCACACTTAAGTCCTCCTTCGTCTGTTCAATGTCCATTGGTGATTGCTCCATTTCACTAGTTTCCTCTATTTTAGTTTGTTCATGTGGCACCTTTCTCTTTGTAGCTATTGTTTTCTGTTGCACTATTTCCTGATTTGGAACCAGATTTTCTTCCATGTATTTTCATGTTTCCCCATCTTCTTGTAGAATATCATAACAATTTTGGGTATTATTTTGTTTTTATATAGTGGCCGAACTTGCACGTTGCCTGCTATTTTTTTTTATTGGTGACAATTATGAAGCCATCTTCTTTTTCTTTTTGTCCTTCTGTGTTCACTGGTGACTATGCAATCTGTTGTTCAGGTATATTCAATGGGCAGGTTTTGTAGAGGTGGCCATATTCATGACACCTTTGGTAGCGAAATGGAATATGTTCATAATCAAGGATTTTCTGCCAAATGTTTCTTTCATATTCAAGTTCAATGGATTTTGGAAGAGGTTATAAAATGTTCATGTACACGCAGATTCGAGCAAAAGAAGTATATCTACCTCGATGTGTTTTTTCAAAAAATTTCAAAAAACTCCCTAGGGAATTTCCAATTCCTTCTAAAATATCAAGGTCCCAGAAATCCATTGGCAGAGCAAAAAGTCTTACCCACACTCGTGCAGCTAAGAATTTTTCTTCATCTGGGTTGTAGCATTCTTCCCATTGCCTGATAAAGAGACCAACATTTTTGTAGAAATAAGGACCCCCTTCAAAGATTCTTTTTTTATCCAGGAGATTGGTGGAGATGACAGTGAAAAATCCTCGTGGTCCAAATTTTAAATCTAGGTGACCTTTGGGTTGCCATTTTGCTTGGATCCATCTCAATAAATCCTTTTTTGTTGGCCACATACCAATAAATTTACATATGAGAGCATCGTGTTTCCTATAAATTCTCTACTGGTCCAACTTATTTGGCGGAATGATGAACTTGGGTTTCTTCAATGCCCGAGGTGGACATTGTCCCCTAGTCTCATGTGATTTCCCAGAAGATTTATATCTAATTGTCCCCTAGTCTTCGAGTACCGGTCGACCATTAGGAGGTGACCCACCTTGCATATTGGTTGGTCGTCTACTCTGTTCCCCAGTAATAATATTCCTATAGGAGGGGGTCGATGCCCCCCCCCCCCGCCCCTGCTCCAGGTTGTCACCATGCAGCCCTCCAAGCGCTCTGTTGCCTGGTTCAGTTCCTCGTGAGTCCTATACAATCTAAGGTCAAAACCCTATGCACCCATGACAATTATGTAAAGCTTGGATTTTCTTGGAGCTTAGCGCTCTTGATCCAAAAAACAATTTGAAACATAAAATAAAAAAATTTAAATGTGAAATGATTGCTATCCTTGTAATTCATTTATTTTGTTTATTCTATTGATAATTTTCACACTCAAGCTTAATTTATAATTGACATTTTAATTTATATTTAAAAATTCTTATTTTTAATCTATTTAAAACTTTGTAACATTTCTTTTGATGTTTGATTTCATTGTCGGTTTTATTTTAGTTGAATTAGTTTTTTAATTATTTACAATTTTAATTTTAATTGAATTTAATAATTTGGATTTGGAATTTTTTTGGAGTTTAGTAAATCTCTAATTAAAATGTATCTAAATTAGTTTAATCATTAATTTTAAGGATACTTATAACTTCTTTTAATGTTATTAAATCAAGTGATATCATAACAACACAATATCTTTTCACCGTCTCTAGTATGCCCTAAAACTAGTTTTGTTTGGCTAAGAGCTTGTCTTCGACCCATATGTGTCTAGAAGGAGTGAAGCCCCTTATGGCAACGGGTTATTGAGGTGGCATGATTTTCCTTGAATAACTGTGTTGAGTCCTAGAAGGAGTGAAAGCCCACCCCTTACTTACCACCAATGGGCTATTGAGGTGGCATGGTATTCCTTGAATAAATGTGATGAGTCTGCTTGCGGATGGATAGCAGCCATAGATGGATGTCCTCATTGTTGATTGAGTTATGATAGGTTTTCCCACTATGTGAAAATACCAAGACAATATCTCTTTCATATTAAATTAGAAAACCACTCTCAAGGCAATAGATATGTTTATGATTTTTTCATACATATAATTTCTTTTAATCATTCTATTCATAACTTTTAGATATTTCAAATAGATAAAAAAAAATCTATTCAAAATATTAAATAATATATAAATTTAAATTTACATTTACACACATTTTTTAATAAATTAAAAGCATATTAAATAAAATTTTAAAAGCTTGAATCTTTGTCTTAGAGTACATCATCTTATTATTATTATTATTATTAAATTTTCACTGCTAAATTTACTAAAAAAATATTTTTTGGTTGATTTTAAAATTTAAAAAATAAACCATTTTTAAATATATCTTATTATCATTTCTGTATTGATTAAAAAAGTTATTAGTATATTTAATTTATTAGTTAATTTTTTATACTCGTCAGGCTAAATTATTTGAATTCATCATGATAAAATTAATTAAATAAAAAAATATAAGGCTAAAAGAAGAAACAAATCATGGTAAAAAAAATAAGCGCATTTAGATTATAATTATTTTGAATTTGAGTTATGACCCTCTCCTTACATTCTCTCCCCACTAGACACACGTGCCTCTCATGAGAGTACATCCATGTCGACGGTGTTTTCTGCGAAAATTCGATTGGGATTTGAGATCGTAAGGGTTTTCATTGCATATCCATTGAAATTTGATGAGATGTCATTATTACATTCCAAGTAATAAATATGAGACTGAGATCAGTCAATGATTTTTGATTGATTTATATTCTTGGCTTTGGCAGCACGTCATTCTTGCCATACAAAATCATGACGGAATCGTGGTTTTGTATAGATGTCTAAAGTGCAGAGTAAAGAGAATGATCAGCATAAAGGGATTGTATATATTCTATCGACACCAACCGAATGATTTGTACTGATAAAACAAGGTGGGGAGATCTTGGTCTCTTGAAAAGCAGTGCCAATACTACGACACGATATATAGAAAAATATAGGAAAAAATTTGAGCATATGTACCCACAGATTAGCGATGTCGGTTCACTTGACCACTTCAGTAATGTATGCGCTTCCACAGCAAAATATTAGGTTCATTAAACCTAGAGAATAGAATAGGTGAACCGGTGGCATTTAGACAGGGTTTGTTTGGCATGCTCATAGTAATTAATACAATAACAGTCTTTCAGTTTTTAAAGAAGTTAGATTTCACATACAAGAAACAAAAGGTCTTATACACAGATTTAATGTTTGGTAAACTAGTAATATTTAAACAAAAATTATTTGACAATCTTTGTAATTTTAAATATATTATATCTAATGATATATCAATATCATATTTTTTATAAAACTTCAATATCCGAAATCTAATATACTAAAAAAATATAACAATTTTATCTTAAATAAAACATTTAAATATTTTTCATATAAAATAAGTTCAGACATTTCCATCTCATTTACACACTTCGTAAATAGATTTTCATTTACAAATCAAACTCCACGATTATATTATAATTTAAATATTATGACTGCGGCCTCTCACAGAGCTCTATTATTGTTAAAGAATATCTATTCTAAAAAGCCAACTGTGGTTGGTTTACCTTTTCAAACTATCAAAATCCATAAAGTTTACAAAAGAAATAATGCCAGTAAATTAAAGCACATACTTGGATTTATCTACTCACCTTTTTTCGCAACCAAATACAATATTCATAAAAGTGATATTCTCATTCTCTGCAGAAAAAGCCATTCAAGCTTTAAAAAACAGCTTTATCTTTGTATATATTCCTTCCATATGAGGTGACAGTCCATTCTTTGGGCCCGTCTTCCTTCACGGATTCTCCTTGTCTGTGTCTTGAATTATCAATTCTTAAATCCTCACCCTTTTCTTCGGGAGATTCGAGAGAAAAAACTCACTCTTTCTGCAAAATATTATATTAAACAACTGTTATTGAGCTCTTTTCAATATATTGTTATTCAATACAAGGATCACATGGTTTTGTATCGGAATTCCACCTGTTGAAAACGAAGGGAGGGTATTATAGTTTCATACCAGAAGGTAGAATGGAATGTAGTGGGCGTCCATCTAGATAACCATATGCGACAAATTACAATCATAAACTTAATCATATAAATAATATCCAACTCAATAATGTGCATTGTTAGATATGTTTACTTAATCATATAAATAATATCCAACTCAATAATGTGCACTGTAACATATGTTCACTTAATTATATAAATAATATCCAACTCAATAATGTGCGTTATAATATATGTTTTATTACACATCACTCCTTTTTCAAAAATCAACTTTATTATATTACGTATTTTATTTCCTATAATTGTTCCAAAATTCAAACTTTCTTCGGTATTCGATACAGGTAAATGTAAGTGGGAATGTTGTACAATATTAAAAGTTGTTTAGGAATATTTGGTAATATGTAATTATATGTTTAATATTTTATGCCTAATTTATTTAAGTGCTCTTAGGCATGGAAGTCATTTTAACAAAGTATAAGTCAACATTCAAGTAATAACCTTTAAGCTATGTTTATATTTATTATGGGAGTATGTTATTATATTAATGCATTTATGTCTTCGAGGATACTTTAAAGTGATGTAAAGTAAGAAAAGGAAAACTTGAATAAAATAAGAAATTAAAATTTTTTATTTTAAATTTAGTTTAATATGTAATTCATTTTTTTATAAAATTTTTAATTTTAATATTTTAAATCAAATTTTATCTTAACGTTATCAAATAAATATATGAAAGTAAGTATCATATTATATCACTAAATTAATATTTATATGAAAAAATCTTCGCATTGCAAAATATATATATATATATATATATATATAGCAAGTTAAGGTTCTATTTATATTGGAAAAAAAGAGTATATTTGGCCAATCAGAGAACATGTGCTCTCACCTCGACCGTGTTTGTTGATCAAAGTTTACACTAGATGAAAAAAATACAAATAATAAACTAAGGACATCATCCAAAAACGGCAAGGCCAGAGCCACCAAAATACAGATAGAACATAAAAAACACCAGAGAGCACACTAGTCTACACAAAATACTCATCGCAGAAGCCTCAAATCTATAATAACCATACTATTCGTCCGACATAATAGAAGCAGGGTTGTCCTGGGTTGTTCCTGGAGCAAGTGGAGGACATAAGTTGCATTGTACATTCCCTTCAAAGTGCAACAACCATGTCTCTAGCTTTTCCACTTTCTCGGTTAGGTGGTTTTGGCCTCACCAAACCACCGCCACTCTCTCCCTAACTTGGCACTAAAAATAGTGCATCCTTTCTAACATTTCCATCAGCTCAGGATGCTCTTCATGATAGACTCTCTCTTTTGTGTTGAATCTTTCAATCAGATTATGGGTAATTTCCTGAAAATTTTCCAAGCAACAATGTTGGATTCCCTGAGCGACACTAGCGTCAGCTCCTCGACAACTAGGCCCACAACTCCCCATTCTTCCTCGACTTCCTCCACCCCAAAATTGTGGCTTCTATACCCTCGCACGTCCACCCCTGCTAGAGCTTTTCTTACCACCTCTGTAGCCTCCATGCGCCCCAGACCAGCAAGCCATGAGCATCTAATGGTATTTCCACCCCAACAGGATGCAGCAACCACAATTGTTGTGTCCTCCTCTCCCCAAGAGCCAAGGATGGATCAGGAGGAGGAACGATGCGCCACACATGGGGATTCATGATCCTCAAAACAAGAGGATCGCTGCGCACAACAGCCGCAGACCAAACCACCCAGAAAACCAAATACAACCACCACTAGAAAACCAAACCCCAGTCACACCAAACACTCCTCTGAAAGCCACCTACCACATAAAGGAGAATATTGAACCCTCCCCCCAAATGACAACATTGTCGGCTTCTGAGCACAGCTTCCACAAGGTCGACGTCCATGAAACTCCAAATTATACCTACAGATAACACAGATCAAGCTACTAGAAACCATTATTACCTTGTTAGAGTCCAAAAAATTCTAAATTGGAACTAATTCTCAGCCACAACCTATAGATTCTCCTACGCTGTTGCTTTTGACTTCCCCTACCAACCTAAGAAACCAGACCTACCATAATCCAAGAGGAATTGAAATGGTATTGTACTCTTACCACTAGCCTCTAAACCTTACAAACGCTAAGAATACCATAGATGCCTTGAAACGAGCCACACCTCGATGCACTACACCAGAAATCTCCCTTGATGAGCACACAAAATCTACTAACACAGAGAAAATGCCAGTGGTGCTTCTATTTTCTCCTCGAAGACCACCTTGCAGTCCAGCACCAGACCAGAGAAAAGAAACAAATGTCAAGTTCCTTCATCTTCCTGCACCATAACTAGACGACACCCTTGAACTCCAACATGCTATGAAGACTTGCACGCTCTGCCTTAACAACCACAATACACCCATTATGGTGAAGGGACTAGGAGGGTTGTCCCCCACTCATGTGCCACTTGTGCTCACACATGAGACACATCTTCCACATGCTTTGAAGAATGTATCCTCATCGAGAAATTCAATTTTTATAATTAAAATCTACTTATCATGATATTATTCTAAGGAAATTTAATAAGGAAACAAAATATAGATTACAATGTGGATAAATCTTCAAAATGCTAACACATCATATTTTTGGGTTGTCATGTACCTGCTAAAAGGAAATGTCATATTTTGACATATTTTCATATTAACTCGCACTAAAATTACAACAAAGTTAAATAAGATATAAACATTTAATATACTATAAATATTAAGATACTTTTGATTGCAAAAATATGTCATAGGCCAAATGTTCTAATAAAATATTTAAATTTAACATATTTTACTAAATTTATTAATAATTATTTTAAAGTTACCAAATCAATTTTAACAAGTTCTCACTACTAGATCACTATTGTTGTAAATAAATTCATGGATAAATATAAAATATTTATCATAAACATTATTATGATAAAAAATAAATTATAAGATATGTCACTTGAGTTGCACATATATTTAATACATAAACCCAAACTATGCTACACTAATTTGAAGCGTGATAGCTTTTTCCATATATATATATATATTTATAATGTCTTATACTTTCTACCTAAACGAAAGGTAAACAACGTATCTTCCTAGATTTTTTTGAAAATATTATATATACATACATATATAATTTAATACGCACAATAATATTAGATTTACTAAATACAAATCATAGAAAACACATTAATGATATAAACAACACTGGGAGAGGGGAAAACACAAATCTATCTAAGATTACAATCAGTTACATCTTGTTTGGTCACAATAAGTGAAGCTCATAACCATATAATGACAAGAGCTTTATGGAATTTTTAACCTAACCTTTTGTATCGAGTTTTTTTGTTAGTTCCCCATACTGAAGAATAATTTAAAAAACAACGTAAGCCTTTAAACGGATTCCACTCCTCTCCAAAATAAGGATGTCTCTTTATGTTTTACGCTAGTGTCCACTTCCCTTAGCATGGATATTTAGTGGAGCTTCCATAGAGGCCTTGTGGCACATAAAGCAAGCAATTCAATGTTATAGCTAGGATTTATGGCATGTGAATTAATAAATTACAAGTAGTGTACAAGTATTATTCTTATGATGTGATTTTGTCACGTATTTAAGATGGGTTTTCAATTATGATGTTTTATTCAAGTTCCAGGTTGAATTATGAGCATTTTTTAAGCCATTATATAATTATTATAAGTTGTAGCTAAATTAAAGTTTATCATTGAAAATGAAATTGTTGTTATTTATAATTATGAAATTCTCATGAAATGATTATTTATTTAGGAAATAATTATGTGTTTTTTTTCCTATTTTATAAATATTTTTAAAATTTCTATAACATAAAAATACAAATATATTAAGTATTGATGGAGCCCCTAAATATCATAGAGCAATAAATATAAATATAAATATAAATATAAATATATATATATATATATATATATATATATATATATATATATATATATATATATATATTAATAGATAACACCAAACAAAGTCAATAAAAATATTATATCCATCGTAACACTTTTAATGCAACAACTACATTACTCTTTTTGCAAGGTTAGTATAAATAACATAGGATTCAATCACAAATCTTACCATATCAAATCACATACCATATACGCCCTATATTTTGAAAATATTTATGTTGATCTCATTTCTACTAATCACATAAATACACCAATTCCTACTATGTAAAGTTACATTTCTTAATGTTTTCCAATAGCTAGTGTTTCTTTAAAGTCTCTAGTGCCTAGTGTCTGCATCAAGTGTGATGTGTTGGTGCAAGCGCATTCACACAATTTTATAAATGTTATTAGATAGTATTATTATTTTTGAGGAAGTTGGATTCCTTATGCAATTATTTTCATTTCGTAATAATTAGATGGAATCTGCAAGCATTCTTATTAAATATTATGGATTATGCTAGTGAAAAAAAAGTAGTCTTAGTTTTGATTTTTCCAAATTAGTTACTGAAATAATGGGTCTTATCCACTTATTATGGATTTTATTATAGGATGAGAACTAGATTAGGATTGGAAGTATGACTACAAGAGGAGGAGAAAGATAATTTTTTCCATTATGAATCCTCTCTTGATTCATTGAAGGAAAAAAATATCTTGTTGTAATATGTTTTTCAAGATATTATATTATTTTCGGTTTTTTGGAGTAATGCAAATGAATGTACAAGAAGCGTACCTTTTGATTTGATGGATATTACAAGCAACCAGTTTGATTCTTTGTAAAATTTGTGTGTCAGTGTGGGAGACGTGTAAAATGTGAATAAATTACCAATGATAATGAGGTCAATATTATATTGTAAATTTTTTAGTCTTTAATGAATTATATTAAATTTTTTAGTGTAATTTTTGTACGGATTTTTAAATTCATGGATTATAATGTGTAGGAAGTTGCAACTTGCATCATGTTTGGTATTACAGAAGCAGCAATAGTTATGGAAGATCGAAGAGGAGAAAATTGGGGACCACGAGTGGGAAGGCCTGCAAAAAATGTGGCTTTGTAGGTAGAATTGTGGTGACTTCATGAGATGATGGAAAAAATGGTAGCTACAAAAAAAAGGAGAACTGACATGGGAGATTTCAATGACATTCAAGAAGAGGCTTCTAGTGAGGAATAAGTAGAAGAGACACCGGAGGAGAAATGTTGGAGATGTTTTCCAAGATGTCTCCTAGACCAAAAATGGAAGTACCATTATATGAAGGTAACGTTAATGATAATGAGTTAATGGATTAGATGCATGCATTAGATAAATACTTTGATCATAAGGATTTTGAAAAGGATAAGAAATTCAAATATGCAGTGAGTATACTTAAAGTAAATTCAACCCTATAGTGGGATGAGGTAGAAGTTGAACAAAGGAGGAAAGGAAAATCAAAAATTAAAGATTGGGAATGGATGTGGCGAAACTTAAAGGTAAATTTTTAGCTAAGGATTACTGCATTAATATATTTAAGAAATTACTTTACCTTAAACAAAGGAACACAATTGTTAAAGAATACAGTGAGGAATTTTACAAATTAAACATTAAGACTCAACATCTAGAAGAGAATGATGAAAAAATTACAAGGTACATTACTTTTTTAGTGTTTGAAATTCAGGATGAAATTAGCTCGTTGCCTTTGAAAATTTTGGAAGATGCATACGAGGTAACTTTGACAATAGAAGAAAATATGGACCCAAAAAAAAAAAAAAAGAGTAGAGGAATAAGTCCTATGAAGGATAAAGGACAAACCAACAAAAAAGAAGTCGAGTCTCCAAAAGGAAGAAGCATGAAGTTCTAGTATTCAAACACCAAGAGAAAATGATTTTAGAGGGAGGAGATCATTTTCGAGACACAGAGGTGAAGGAAGCAATTATTAACCCAAATTCTTCAATTATCTACAATTAGGACACATGTCTTGGGAATGTCTTGAACATAGATTAGAAAGCCAATGAGGTGCTCATGTGGCAGAGGAAAATGGGGAGGATGGAGATCTAGTTGTAGTTGTAAATTCTCTTGAGGAAGGTGAAGATTTGTTATTAAAAGAGTGTTTATCTAAGAAGAAAAAAAGACCAAATAACTAGTTCAAAGGAGGAGATTTTTCAAAACTATGTCTAAGTCCAAAGGTAAATGCTGCAAACTTGTGATTGGTAGTGGCAGCACTTATAATCTAGTCTTTGCTGAAATGGTATAAAAGCTAAAGTTAAAGAAGATACCAAATCCTACACCTTATAATGTCTCTTGGTTACAAAAGACTCATCAAGGTTTGGTTACTAAGAAATGTAAGGTAAAATTTCAAATTGGAAGTTATAAAGATGAAATTATGTGTGATGTCTTGCCAATGGATGTCTTCCATATTCTGCTAGGGAGGCCTTGGAAATATGACTGGTATGTACACATAATGGAAACCAAAACACTTACAATTTTGAGAAATATGATAAATTACATACACTTCTACCATTAAAGGATGCAAGAAGTAATCAAATATTAATGCAGGATAAAAAGGAATTTTTGAAGGATAAAGCATATTGCAAGGAATGTGAAACAATAATTGAGGTAAATCAGTTTCTTCCAGAAAAGGAGGATGTGTTTAATGAATATGAGAATATGATAATCAATGAAATGTTTATGGTCTAAAATAGAGATCAACCGAGAGAATCCATGGTAGAAATGGTTATGAATGGAGATATTTTAATAAATGAATAGGAGAAGACTTTCAAGGGGAAGGCTATTATGGAAAGTATTGAGAAGCTAGTGTGTGAAAGACAACAAATTCCAAATCAAGACAATCATAATGAATAATTTTTTGCACAAGAAAGGGAAATTGTCAACATAGAAAGTACCTTGCGAACCATAAAGAAAAAAATTCAAATTAATTCTGACATGCTTGTTTCATGCGCACGAAAGATGGTTTCAATTGTACAATTCCAGGTGCTTCCAAATAAGTTCGTCAAAGGATTATCTAGAAGAATTGAGAGAGATAAGTTTCTAAGTGCATACCAAAATAGACATCATTTTTTCATTGGAGAACCTTTGGATGCCATAGGAAATTTAAATCATCATGAGAATTTCAGCCAAAGACAAGTTACAACAAAGAACTAAAGACATACTTGAAAAGAGTCCAAGAATATTTTTTTCTTCGAAAGTCTAATGCAAGAGCATCGAAAAACTTTCATAAATGTTATTAGATATTATTAATTTTTTTGAGGAAGTTAGATTCGACATGCAATGATTTTAATTTTGTAATAATTAATTGGACTCTACAAACATTATTATTGAATATTATGGATTAGGCTAGAGAAAAAGAAAAAAAATGAAAAGTAGTCTTAGTTTTGATTTTTCCAAATTAGTTACTAAAATAATGGGTCTTATCCACTTATTATGGATCTTGATCCTAATTTAGATTTAGAATTATTTTTATAAATTAGTAATTAAGTGGAGAAATAGAGAAGGATTGGAAGTATTAGTGTAAGAGGAGGAGAAAGCTAATTCATTCCATTATGAATCCTCTCTTGATTCATCGAAGGAAAAAAACTATCTTGATGTAATATATTTTTCAAGATATCATATTATTTTGGTTTTTGTGGAGTATTGAAAATTAATTTACATGTAGTTTACTTGATGATTTGATGCATATTCCAAGAAACCATTTTGATGCTCTATAAAATTTGTGTGTGAGTGTGGGAGAGGTGTGGAGTGTGAGTAAATGGAAAATGACAATGAGGCCAATATTATATTGTAAATATTTTGATATTTAATGAATTATATCTATGTTTTCAGTGTAATTTTCGTGTGGGTTTTTAAATTTGTGGATTAGAATTTGTAGGCAGTGGCAAGTTTCATCATATGTGCTCCTCCAAAATAGCACTACAAGAAAATATACCATGCAAAAAACAATAACAAATGAATATAGATAATGTTGTCGTACATAATTCATTAATTTCATGAATATAGATGGTTCATTACATACATCAAATGGAATGAATAAACATTCACACAAATCATTTTTTATTTTTGCATGTAGTCTTAGGGTATCATCTTCTTTGACTTCAAATTTTTATTACCCTCATTTTAATCTATCTTGGTGAAATATTTTGCTTGCTACAAGTAGTCCAATAGGTCCTTGCTCTTACGAAAAGGGTACCTAATCTTGAGCATAATATTTTTTATTGATTTATATCCAATTAAAATTTGTCAAGCCTCATCCTTCTTTAGCATAGTTAAGATGAATGAACCACATGGTTAGGCAGTTGATTAAATAACACATTTTTCTCGTAGCCACTACAAATAAATAGCTCATTATTCTAGTAGATACTACATATACTTCTTCACTTTATTAGCTTCCAAAATCGATTACCTGTACAATATAATGTTTGGTAAAGGAGGCATTGTCAACCATTGGAACTCATGCTCTACTTCCCTCTTGGGTGGTAGCCATTTAGTCTCCTACAACACACTCTTATATTCCCATAAATACTCTTCCATTTGATTTCTCTATTCCTTTGTGTAACCATCCACTGGTTCCTTTATTCTTACTAACACCTTTATAGACTACCTTTTTCTTAATAATATTAAAACATATTGTTAAAACTAATCAATTTTCTAGATTGGTTGGAACATACCAATGAATTACTTACCTTTCCCTTATGAAAATTGAGGAAGAAGTATTTTACGCCCTTGATGAGGAAATATTTCTTAACTCTCTATTTGAATATTTCATCTTGAATGTACATGTAGGTTCTCACAAACATAACTCCACATACATGAGCTGGAACTCTATCCAATTATACTTCATTAATATAATAAATTTTTTTATAAAATTTAATTTTAAATTGTTTCATTGCCTATATATTTTCCTCTTTATTTACAATGTCCATTATTAAGGTCTAGGATGGCCATTGACCTCCAATCTAATTTTATTGACTAGATCACTACTATGAAAGTTTCATCTGATCCCGAGTCAATCTGAAAAGCATAAATTTTTATCTTATTCTTCTATATCTTTATTTGAAATAGCTTAGTCATCTCAACCTCCTCCTATATATTAATTTTAAAGATTCACCTCCTTTTTCACTGATGTATAGAAATATTATTTTCAATGTCAAATTTATTTTCGAACTCATTACTTGAATCTACAACTATGATATTTTTATTCATTGTATCCTTCTTGCAATTATTTGGCTTGAGATCTTGATGGAATTTCCATCACTTTTCCTTTGTGTCAAAATAAATATTACAACGAGTGCAGTAGTTGATATGATATTTTCAATGGTGTCTTGTTTATTTTTCTTCTTTTCCTTTCTGCATTTCTTCTTTCTCTTCCATTTATTGGAATCTACTTAGTGTTACTTCTTTTTAAACCACTTCACTAACCTATATTTGGGCATCTTCTTTCTAGGTATCATCCAACACAAAAGACTCATCTTCCCTTTTCAGTTCTAACAAAGTCACTTGCTTGCGCAAACCACTATGTAGATACCCCAGATACTTGAGGAGTAGATATGCATTCTTGAGGGAGATACCTATTGTAAATGGCATCTTCATAAACTTTGTGTGTATTATTTTACACTCTTCCCTTATTTCTTCCTAATGTAATACCACTAGATCCATTATTCATCTACATATTTGACAAGGTAAAATTTTGAATTACTGAAAGTCTTAAAATCCTCCCACCTCATTACTAAAGGACCTCCGTCTAGCCTAAGGGCTTCCATATTGCTTTCCCATAAAATTATGGCATGGCCCTCTAATTTCAAATGAACAAATAATTTTTGTGCGCATCATCTATATGGTGAACACGAAAATAAACCTTTATCTATTACAATTGATTATTTAATTTCAAAGCATTGAACTCACATAGATATAGCTTTATTTCCACATTTTATTCCATATTGATGAGGTATAGTGAATGTATCAGTGTTTTCAAAATTTTATACTCTTTTTTGACACATAAACTACCATGGATATTCCACTCAATAATTTTCCATAACAAATTTGATAAATTATACTTAAGAAAATCCAAATCTACACTATGAGGGTTTATTTCTCTTTAGATGTATGGACCTATAAGTTAATATTTATTACATATTCATGAAAATATTAGTTATGAAGAAAATATATAACAAAAAAAAGAAACTCGAAAACATCAATTGATGCCATATATATCTTGGGAAATACTTTTAGAAGAAAACCTAGTTGGAAGGTGAGTACGAACTACTCTCTTTCTTTGAATATAAAATTGTTGAAAATACAAATAAGTAAGGCCTATGGCTTAAGGGATACTATAGTGCATAAATATTCTCTATGTACTCTACCCCTATCCTTGTTATCTACTCTTATTATCTATGGAAAAAATAACCTTGAAATGAATGGAACCCTTTTTCCTCTTTGTGGCATAATTATAACATAGCTCGATATCCTACTAATGTTCGAGTTTGACTATAAATCTTAGATAGAGTTATAATATGGACTTTTATATAGAATTATTCTTCATTATCATGTGGATAACCTCTTTTCCATGAATAATTGTGTCTATCATGGTATCATCCTCCCAAATTATGGTGGCCAAAAGAGGAAGGTGAAACTTTGAGTGGCATCAGTTTTGTATACATACTTTAATTTAGGTGATTATTGGACCATTAGAAATATATTTGGGTTTATAATATTAAAAATGGTGCAAAACTAAAGAATATATTTTTTCTACCAAAACAAATTGTTTGATTCCTCAAAATGTTGGAAATTTTCAAAGACTATGTCTCCAAACTTGGTCTTACTGATAAAAATGGTACTCTTAGCTAATTTTTCTAATTTTACAGTTTGAAAGCATCGATATGGATGAAAAGAATATAATGATGCAATATTAATCAAAACTCCCAATTTTGCAGGGAGTTTTTCCTCAACTCTTATGCTGAACGAGGTGAGGATATTTTTCCTTGACCTTCTCTTGGGTGTATCATTTAGCCTTGCATTGAAGATTTCCTTCAAACAAAATATTCTAAAGTTCATGAAATCTATGTATTATACTTCCATACCCATGTATTAAAGTTCATGCAAATGTATGGGTGTATACTGAGTATATAGGAGTTATTTACTACCTCTTATATTATATTAAAGTGACCATACCACAAAGAATTTATTTTCTTACGAGGACCTTGTAGCCTCTCCTTATTCAACAACCATACTTTGTCTCACACATTCAATGATTTCATTGTTTCATGTTGATCGTTCCTAACCTTACATTTTTCATGTGAATTCTATGATGTTTTTTGTGTATTAATGAATTATATGAGTGTTTTTTATATACCATATTTCCATCACATGTTCTTCAATGTTTATGATTGTAAATCCTCAAATGTTGCACCAAAGTATTGTTGACTACATTTGTTTTCCCATCTATCTATAGATGGAATGATTTAGACCTGTTTAAATTCATGTACATATTCTCCCACAATGTAGTCCAAAAGGAACTGTAGAATCTTGTATCCATGTCTAAAATTATTCTCCTTGGTATCCCAAAGTGCGCTCAAACATGTCCAACCAAAAACTCTTTCCTTATTTCCAAATAATGTCCTTTTTATAGGGCATTAGAAGAGACATCCTAATGAGCCTTTCAACTTACACAAACAAGTAGTCATGTTTCTTCTTGATTATTAATAAAACTCCATGAAATTCAATGGAAATAATTTTCCAAGGATGAATGGGTACATGTAAAGGAAGATATAAACCTCATTTCATATTACTAGGCTTCTTGGTACAACAAACCATGTATCATTTTATGAACCTAGCTACATGTTCTTGCATATAGGGCTAATACACATACTTTGCAAGTTGGAAATTGTCTTCCCTACACCAGCACATCATGCAACCTTCGAGTTGTGAGCCTACCTAATCAACTACATTTTCTCACAATTAGGAACACATTAATCACCTTACCTATAGAGTAACCCATCTTGGAGTCAGTAGTCAACTATAATGGCATCATCAGTGCACATGACTCTGGCTCTGAAATAATTGAAACACCTCCTTGAAGTCCTCCACCATTGAATATACTTATTTGTATGAATCATGGGTAAATTTCTTCACGTGTATAAGAGTTCCTAAAGCTATGATTTTTTATGTGGGCGGCCTTGAGAACATGTCGGCTATGTTTTTTATGTTAAAATGAAACTATTTTAGAAATTCCATCCATTTGTAATGCCTACTCTATTGTAGCTTACTACGGTCTTGTTGGTGTAGTGGTTAGTGATTTATCCATATTACTATATTTTGTCCCATTATATAGTGTTTCTGGTTCATCATACCTTACACTAGATCTCCTTGCCAAAGGTAGGGTAGCTAAGAACTACATCATGTAATATTTCAAAATGGTAGCATACAAGAATTCATCTCTGCATTAAGGTTTCTCCCATAACATTCCCGTTCACATTTGTCTCCATGTCAGAGGGCTACTACAAGTTTGGTAATGCTAGAAATTGTGCTTAAATAATATTATTTACCTCCTTAAAGACCATATACTCACCCTTTCCACACTAGAAACTCTTGTCACTTCCTACAATGGTATGACATGTTGCTTCTACTTTTGAATATGATGCTATGAATTTCCTCAAGTATGATGTTACTCAAATGATATTTCCATCTTGGAAAAATTTTATATTCAACTCTCTTTCAATTATCACACATCCGAGATACACTAAATACTATTTTGCAAACTCACACTTCTTGAGATGTCCTAGTAGATATGCTTCCTTCCTGCGTCAACTATGGGGTGTGGTCCTCCCATGTAGAATTGTACAATAATATATCATCCAAATTAACTATAAAAAATGACTATATAAAATGGAATAGTATATCATTAATTACCTCATAAACATATATGGTGCATTGCATAAGAAAAATGACATGACTATCTGTGCATAGAAACATTTCCTAGTTTTGAAGGTCATATTACAGGTATGTCTTTCTCTAACTCAAAGCTAGTGATATATCAAATTTAATAACAACTCGGTGAAGTATTTATCTTACTATAAGTAATCCAAAATATTTTTTATTCTAGGAATGGGATACATATTCTTTAGGTTTTTTTTTCAAAAAATTATAATATATATACATTAGCCAACTACGATCCTTATTTTAAGCAATGATGATCGGTGTCCCACATGGTGATGTAAGCAGTTGAATAACACCCTGTTTTGGTAGATATTTTAATTTTTTCTTCACCTCACTTACTTTTATAATATACTATCTATACATCCTAATGCCTGGAAATAGTGAGTCTTAAAATAGTTGGATCTCATGCTCCAGTTCCGTCATGGGCGGTATTCCTTCAAGCTTGTAGAAAAATCCCTATATGCATATAACAACTATTCTATTCGCTGTTTTTTTTTTCTTAGTTCATACCTCGAAGGAAACCTTTTCTCTCACTAACACTTTTATACACTAATTCTCTCTTAAAAATAGTAAAGAATATTTATTTTTAGAACTGATCGATTTCTGGGCTTTGTTGGCACTTACCATTGAAAATTTTAACATGTTTTGTGCACATTGATGGTGAATTATTTCCCATCCTTAAAAAACTAGTACTAATTATCTCTCCACGTGAATATTTCATCTAATATAAATATGTAGGGACTTCCAAGCATCACTCCACATACATTAAGGGGAACATATATAGGTCCAACTCATTAATAAAATCAACATTGATAAAAAAAAAATTCACTTGTTACATTTATCTATATGCCCTTATTTACACATGCAAATGGATATAAGATTGGATGATCAAAAACTTCCAATGAAACAAATATTCCACCTTTGCAACTGTGAGATTCACTTGTGATATTTAGTCAAACAAAGCATTTTTCATCGTATTTATAACATGTATCTTATATAGAAGAGCTTGGCATTTCCATTCTCTTCCTATTTCTGAAGGATACTCAAATTCACTTCCTTTTACATTAATTTACAAACAATATTTTCATCCATATCTAAGATACTTTGAACCTAGTTGATCAAATATGTGGCCATGAGATTATTCTTATTATTATCTTTCATTTCTTTCTTCTGGTTAAGTTCTAGATGAAACCTCCACCACTTCTCCTCTATATGACCATCAATGTAACAATGCTTATAGTGGTTGTTAGGATGGTTTCACTAGTGTGTTTTGATCATTTTCCTTTCATATCCACCCCTTTCCACTTATTCTTACCCTCCTTAGGAGTGTCTTAGTTCTCCTTCAATTTAGATCCACTTCACTTCCCTTTCAACTGTAATTTTCTCTAGATAATGTGTTTATAAGAAATCCTCATCCAATATTGATATGGGCTTGAACAACATCACTTTCTTGCCTAGATGGTTTTATAGATGCCCTAGATAATTGAGGAGAAAATATTTGTTTTTTGAGAAGATTCCCAACATTATGCCCATTTTTGTAAATTTTGTGGGGTACTCGTATACACTCTTGTTTTGCTTCTTCCTAAAGTACTACCATTGGATCAACAGTTATTCTACATACCCAGTGGATAAAATTATTACTTTACGAGGGTCTTAGATTCCCCCCACTTAGACATTTGAGGATATTATTCTAGCCTTAAGGCCTTTGTGTGCATTTTCCCACCAAGATAGGGCATGCCCCTCTAATTTTAGCTATGCATATGAAATCATATCTTCTTCATCTATATTATGAAAACTAAAATAAACTGCTAATTGTTACAAATTTTGATTTAACTTTAGAAAATTTATTTCACCTTGACATGCGTTGATATTTACTCACAAATTTATTTTGTAAAGGGATCATGAATGGTTCACAACAGTGAAACTACGTTGATCTCCTTTGGGTTCTTTTTGTAAATCCTTATTTTATTCCTTATCTCCTTATCTCCCCTGTGATCATATTTGTATGTTATAACTCACATATTCTCTTAATAGCTCAAACTTAATGGTTAGGGCCTCTAAGAGGATATTTACATTAACATTTATATTTGTAAATTGTGCTTCTAGTTGTGGAAATTTTTCGTCTATTGGATTGGGAGGCTTATTCATAGATTCATCAACCATGAATGGGGCTTTAAGACTTTTATCTTAGTTGATCTAGATCCCATATAAATATCCATAATATTCCTAAGGAAACCTTCTATAATATAAATATGATCAATAAAATACCATGGATATTCTATTGGTAAATTAATCACAATAGTTTGAATAAATATACTTTGAAAAAATGCAACATATATAGTATGACGATTAATTTCTCTTTATAATTTTAAATTGGTAAATTAATACTTATTTTGTATGGAGGAAAATTAAAATTATGCATTAAATAGATAATAATGAAATAAAAACTCACAAAACACAAATGACACTGGGTATATCCTAGGAAAACCTAACTAGAAGGTGAGGTTTCTTTGCTCTCTTTCTCTGAATATATAGTGGATGTAAGTAAAAATGTTTTTTTCTTATGTAAAGTGGGATACTACAATGAAAAAATCCTCTCTCTATACTCTTTCCCTATCCCTACTAATCTATGGAACAAAATTCCCTCAAAAAGAAGGGAACATATTTTCCTCCTCATGGCTTGATAGCCTAACCTGTGAAAGACATAACATTTGCATACAAAATCATATTAAGTAAATTATTTCACCATTTGAAAATTATCTGTATGTACAATAGAAAAACAAGTCTAGCTCTAAAATGGTAAATTTTTACCTGACAGAAAAAATGGAAAGTATGACACTATTAAGAGGGGAGGTGTTGGAAATGGCCCAACTTGGTCCATTTTGTGTCAAAATAATCCGCAACTCAAGGAGTGGGGTGTGCAGTCCAAAAAATATAAATCAACCGCACATAGTTTAGGGTATTTGGGATGAGTCAAAGCCCCTCTTTTTGTAAATAAATCGGGTTTATTTTTTTATTTTTGAGTCCACCCATGGTATGTGGAGCATGTATTTTTTAAGATGTAAAGGCTATATAAAAAAATATCATATTCAGTTGAAGTAATTCATGGTCAAACAAAGGTTGTAGTTCTCTATATTTCGGTTTTTGGGCTTAGGAGAAGGCTTCACAACTGTTTTCACAGATGCCTTGAATGATATGTAGTTATGTATGCAGAGCACCCATAGTTGTGTGCCCAGGTCAAAGAAGTATTTTACTAAAGAAGACATATCATTAATAAATAAAATGTATTTTGAAGCATATTTGTGTATATCTATGTACTTTTCTTATTATCTCCATCTAAAGTTTTTTTTATGCATCACAAAGTACTTTATGTTGTTATATGTGTTATATTGTGTTGAATATTGCATAATATTGATAAAGGCAGAGTGCGCAATAGTATTAATTGATGAATAGGGCATAGAATTTGAAAGCATATAATGGCATTCGTGAGGTTCAAAAAACTATAACAAAGAAGCCTAAAAATAGATTGAAATCATTTTGTCCCCCTAGATGTAGAAACCTGGTTCTAACATCCCCTAATATTTCCTTGGGTGAGACTGCAATCTGCGCTACATGTCATTGCTGAAAGGGCTGGTAGTAGAGGGTTTTGTTGGTTGCACAACTACTTTGAACCTGGGTCAAAACCCCTCCAAGCCAAAAAATGGTTTGTTTTGCCGGTACTGGGATCTGATTGAGGGACATTTGGATGTGGCATCCAACAAGGAATGAAATAAAAGATTGGGTAGATATGAAAGAATGAGAGTTTATAGTTCAAGAAAACAGAAATCCATGATTTTCCTAAAGCTTGGTTTCACAGATATATTTTTACATATCAGAACAAGATTTTCTTCTCATCGTTTGTGAATGAACTACATGAATGGTTATCAATGTTGAATGAGAGTAAGATTTGTTTTAAGAACAATGAGCCTATTGTGTGGAGCCCTAAATTTTTATCACGACTCAAAGATACTAATAACAAGATCTCAAGAGATGTTGATTTCTGGATCGATAACATTCTTGGAGGATTTAATACTGAGTTCTCCACAGACACGTCTATATCTTACAAAAAAGATGAGTGAATATTTTTTAAGGGTCCGTGAGGTAAGTAATTGAATTCTTTAAAGCCATGGATTAAGATTCTTTTATGTGAAAAGGGTGTGTTGCGAATGCAATCAGATTGATGTTTCAAAGAAGTAATTCTGGGTCTACAAAAAGTGGAAAGAGGTACTGAGTAGATCAATAAATCTCCATTGATGCTTATTATAATCTTTTGTTGACTGGATCCAAAAATGAAGAAGGAAGAAGTGACCCTGCAACCACTAGAGTGTTGTCACAGTTAGGATTTGGAGATCATGAGGGCGCCTTAGGGATTCTCCATCATCCTACTCCCATCATCCCCCATCCACATCCACATACATTCCCCCCACCTCCACCTCCACCTCCCCCTCCACCTCCCCCTCCCCCTCCACCTCCCCCTCCCCTTACCCCAAGAGACATCGCTAGTGAAGTCAGGATGCCTATTTTTAGAGGTTAGAGATTGGAAGATCCTGAGAAATTTTGGGTTGTCATTGAAGCACATTTTTTCATAGCACTGCGAGAAAGGGTGTTGACATGGTACATGAAAAATTATGCGATGCATCAGGCTTCCACTTTGAATGAGACAAAGAAAGCATTGACTACAGAATATAAGAAGCCAAAATCATAGTCACATTGTATCACTAAGTTAAAGGAGATTAAGAAAGTGGTAACAAAATCTATTTGGGAATTAGATCAAAGGTTCAAGATGTTAATGGGACAAGTGAACTTCCAAATTCTTGAAGAACGGCACAAGGAGTGGTTTATAGCTTTGTTATTGCCACATATCGCGCTACCTTTGACACAACAGATTTTAGGTCCCTATATTACTAGTGTAGTCCCTTATTTTTGTTATTATAGCCCCATTATTGTTATTTTTATATTGTAAGCCCCATATTGTTTTTATTGTGCCCTTAAATTATTATTTTTATGTCAGCTAGGATTATATTGTGACCCCATGGACTCATATATATAGAAAGGAGGTTTTGTCATTTGTATCATCCAAGAATTGTTCATTTATGTAATGTAAAGGAGGTGGCCCACTCAAAGTGGCTTATTTATAAGGAAATGATCTATATTTTCTTCTATTTTTGGAGTTGGTTTCATAACATTTGGTATCAGAGATTTGGATTCTAGGGTTTTGGTACTCCAAAAAGGTCATTGTGGAATTTTCACTATACATTTTTTTTCTCTGAAGGTTCAGAAGTTGCAATTTTTACCACGAGAAGCCAAAATCCTGAGGAATTTCGTGTACAAATTTCATGTAGTAAGAAATATTTTTGAAGATATGTTATGTTTAAGTTAGGGTTTTCTAGGCTCCCAAATGTCATCTCAAAGAGGTGACCATGGGAAAGTCGTCATAACTCTCTCTCTGAGTATCAGATTGGAATTGTAGAAAAAGTGGCCAAAATTACATAGACTATAGTTTTATGTGTATCAATTGCAAATCCAAAGGAGGAAACAGTTACACGTGGAACTTCATACAAGTTTTCTCTAATGAACCAATCCATAATTAGGTCATTGTGGGAGATTAAGCATAACTTTTTCTCGAAGAATTCCAATCAAGTTAGGCCTGTGGCATTTGAAAGAAGATTCATTGTGCTAATATAGGACTGAATTTTAGATATTGAAGATCTGAAATTACAGAGATATATCAGTTTCAATATCGATCTCCTCAAAAGAAAGAAAAAGGTGAGTATTTTTTTTTTTCAAATTCCATAAGTCTCATTTGAAAAATTAGTTTGAAGTGATTCCAATGGTATATTGAAACATAGATATCAGTATTTGGTTCTTAAATCCCCCCAAAAAAGAATTCAACACCCATTAGGCCCTCAGAATACTCTACTATGACGCATGAAGAGGAAGAATTGCAACATGATATATCAAAATTACAAGAAAAAGTGCACCAAATTTCGCTCTCGCAAAGACCAACAAAAAATGAAATGGAAGTTTTGAAGAAAGGTGTGGAAGATAAGATGGATGGTCTGAAGAATGGCATGGAAGCTAGGATGGATGACATAGACGAAAAAATGAAAGACAACATGGAAGACATGAAGAATGATCTAAAAGTAGACATGGAAGGTTTGAAGGAAGATTTGACAAAGTTGTTACAAGAAATGATTCCTAATGGAGAGAAGATAGTAGAGGAAACTCATGATGAGAACAAAATAAATGTTAATCGTGATTTCATAAACTCTAATGTTGGATTGAAGACCCACCATATTCCAAATATCGATATGAGGAAGTTTGATGGAAAGAATCCCGTAACATGGATACTACAGATGGAGAAATATTTTGATCTCAATAATGTGCAAAACACACAAAAGGTATTCATTGTGACTTTAGATTTAGAAAAAAATACATTTGTATGGTATCGATGGTTTTTCTCTCGTAAAACAATTTTCACTTGGTCAATTTTTATGGAGTAAATGATATCACATTAGGAGGATACAAAGAGAAACACTGTATTTATCCAATTGATAAATCTCAAACAAAAGGGTTTAGTGGTGGAGCACATTGAGGACTTCCAAAAATTGAATATAAGGGTGACCAATATTATAGAATAACACAAGATTGATGTCTTCATAGGGAATTTAAAGGATAACATATAACATGAGGTTCACCTTTGGGAACCTGATTCATTGGAGAAGGAATTCATGTTGGAAAGAAAAATTGAAAGTAAATTTATGGCGACATGGAAGGCTACCACTAACATCTATAAAGATGGAAGTGTTGCTACTCCTAGACTTCCACAACCTACAAGGTTGACACCACAACAATTGGAAGAAAAAAAAGCAAGAGGGATTTTCTACAGTTGTGATAGAAAATACACTAAAGGTCATAAGTGTGTTGAGAAGAAATTATTTTACATATATTATGAAGAGGAGGAAGAATATGAACAAGAAATTTCAAAATAATAGGATATACACCAGGAACCAACCCTGGAGAAAGAAGAAATGATTCCTACAATATCCTGTAATGCATTGGTAGGAATTACCACTCACCAAAATCTCAAGATAGAAGGACATATCAAGAAGAAAAATGTAATAGTATTGATTGATTCAGGTAGTACCCATAATTTTATTCATTGTAAGGTAACCAAGGAATTGAATTGCTTCCGATACCCAACACCAGAGTGTCAGGTGATGGTTGAAAATGGAGGGACTATAAATTTCTCTGGAAAATTCCATAATATCAAGCTAACCATGGGGAAATATGTATTGAATATTCCAATGATCTCCATTCCAAAGGGAGGTGATGATGTTGTACTAGGAGTAAAGTGGTTACAATATTTGGGCATGGTAGATTTTAATTTTCAAGAACATTTCTTGAATTTTTTTTTCAAAAGGAAAGGAATTTGAATTATGGGGTATCACAGGGAAGCCGTGAAAGATAATAAGCTCTAATGTCATGAAAAATATTCTGAAGAAAGAACAATGAGGTGTAATTGCACAGTTATGCTCGCTAGAAGTACCAACATCAAAATTATCTATTTCTCCAGATCTCCAAAAGGTCTTGGGAAATAATTTAAAGGTGTTTGAACCTCCCAAAGGACTCCCACCTATTCCTGATCATGATCATGATATTCATTTGATTCCAAAAAGTGATCCTCCAAACATAAGGCCTTACAGATATCCTTATGTCCAAAAGAATTAAATTGAAGGTATGATTGCAGAAATGTTAGAGGGTGGTATAATTCAACCAAATCAAATTTCTTTCTATGCTCCAGTAGTATTGATGCACGAGAAGGATGGATCATGGCGCATGTGTCTGGATTATAGGGAGCTCAATAAGCTCACTATTAAAGATAAATTTCCCATTCCTGTGATGAATTATTGGATGAATTACATGGAGAAAATTATTTTACCAAGTTGGATCTTGATTTAGGATATCATCAAATTAGAATGAAGACTGAAGATATTCCGAAAACAACATTTCAAACTCATGAGGGTCATTATGAATTTTTGGTCATGCCTTTTTTCCTTACCAATGCACCTTCTACATTTCAAGGGTTGATAAATTCCATTTTCAAACACTTATAAAAAATTTTTAATATTTTTTGATGATATACTAATATACTACGGGTCTTGAAAGGATCATGTTAAACATGTTGACAGGGTGCTCAAACTATTGGAGGGACAGGGTGCTCAAACTATTGGAGGAGAAACAATTATATGCAAAAACCTCCAAATGTTTCTTTGGGGTAAAAGAGTTGGAATATTTGGGTCATATTGTATCTCACGAGGTTGTTAAGGTAGACCCTAAAAAAATTAAAGCCATTAAGGAATGGAAAGTATCCACAACCATAAAGAATTTCCAAGGATTTCTCCAGTTAAGAGGGTATTATCGCAATTTTTTAAAGAATCATGGGAGAATAGTAGCACCTCTAACAACATTATTGAAGAAAGATGAATTTTCATGAAATCCTAAAGCAACTAAGGCCTTTGAAAATCTTAAATATGCAATGTTCCTAGCACCGGTCTTAGCTACGCCATACTTCACAAAAACCTTTATTGTGGATTGTGATGCCTCAGGGAATGGAATTGGTGCTATTTTAATGCAAGAAGGAAGACCTATTTCTTTTGAAAGTTGTCCAATCAGAGGAAAACATTTACAAAAAGCTATTTATGAGAAGGAAATGTTGGCAATACTACATGCACTAAAGAAATGGCGTCCTTACCTAAGGGGAAGAGACTTCAAGGTAAAAGCTGATCCTTATAGTCTTAAATACTTTTCAGAATAAATACTATCTTGAGAAGAAAAGAAAAAATGGGTCAGAAATATGTTGGGTGATGACTTTGAAATCATATACAAAAAAGGGAAGCTAAAATTCTTTGTAGATGCACTCTCATGAAAGGATGAACAAGTGGAACCATTGCTTTGTTCCAATTCTACTATCCAATCAGATTGGATAATCGAAGCAAGGGATGAATGGAATAAGGATGAAGAAGTGTGGACACTCATTCAAAATTTGCAACAAGATCCTATTACATCTGATACATTTAGTTGTAAAATGTATTCCTTATGGTATAAATATCGTTTATATCTTTTTAAGAATTCCCAACTAAAACAAAATATTATTTTGGAATTGCACACTTCTCCCTTGGGAGGACACTCGGGATTTTTAAAAATTTACCATAGGGTGAAGAAAGAATTTTGTTGGGATGGCCTTAAATCTGATATTCATAAGTTTGTAGCAGAATGTTTGGTTTACTAGCAAAATAAAGTTGAGACAATTAACACCCCGGGTCTTTTACAACCTTTATCCATTACAAGTCAACGTTGGGAGGAGATTTCAATGGATTTTATCACAAGTTTACCTAAGTCCGAAGGAAAGAGTGTCATCATGGTTGTAGTTGATAGACTTACCAAGTAGGCACATTTTGCGTATTATCTCATCCATTTAAAGAATGTACAGTTTCTATTGCATTTATGGAAACAATTCAAAAGCTACATGGAAACCCAAATATTATTGTAAGCAACAGAGATCCCATTCTTAATGCAAATTTTTGGATGGAATTATTTTCTTGTTTGGGTACTCAACTAGCTCATAGCTCATCTTGTCATCCTCAATCTGATGGGAAAACTGAGATACTGAAAACATGTTTGTAAGTATATCTTCGTTGTTTTGTATCTGATAAACATACACAATGGGTCAAGTCATTAGCTTTAGCTGAATGTTGGTATAACACTTCTTTCCATACTGCAGCAAAACTGACCCCATTTAAGGCACTTTATGGATATCATGCACCATTCATCAGATCATATTTAAGAGAAAATTCTACGGTTCAATCAGTCGAATATCACATCGAGCATCAAAAACAAGTTCTCCAACTCTTAAATGATAACCTAAATTTCACACAAAATCAAATGAAACAATAGGAAAATCAACATCACAACGAGAGAAGTTTTGATGTAGGAGACTGGGTACTTTTACAGCTACAACCATACAAACAAATTTCCCTCAAGAAAGCTAAGAAGGATAATAAATTATTGCCAAAGTACTATGGTCCTTACAAGGTTTTACAAAATATTGGAACTATGGCATACAAATTGGAGCTTCCTGCTTCTTCTCGAGTGCATCTATTTTTCCATGTTTCATGCTTAAAGAAGATTATAGCTGACAAACTTCCAATTCAAAAAATATTTCCAGAACTTGATGAGGAAGGAAAAATCATATTCAAACCTAAATTAGTCACGGAATGAAGAACTCGATAGCTACGAAACCGATCAATTTCAGAGTATCTCATCAACTGGAAGAACTTACCCACTGAAGATTCTACATGGGAGGATGAGAATTTTGTACAGAAGCATCCAGAGCTACTCAAGCATTAAGGACAACACTTTTTTGAAGGAGAGGGGCATGTTAGGTCCCCATATTACTAGTGTAGTCTGTTATTGTTGTCAATACAACCCCCTTATTGTTATTTTTGTACCCCTGTAACCCCCATATTATTATTATTGAGAAATTACATTATTATTGTTAGGTCGGCTAGGATTATATTGTGACCCCATGGACTCTTATATATAGAAAGGGGGTTTTTTCATTTTTATCATCCAATAATTGTTCATTTATGTAATTTAAAGGAGGTTTCCCCCTCGACGTGGCTTATTTCTAAGGCGTTGATCTCTCTTTTCTTCTATTTTTAGAGATGGTTTCATAACAACAGAGTATCAACATAGGCTGAACCTCTTGAAATTACGATGAAGTTGGAAACTTCCCCGATCGCAGATACTCATGTGGGAGTACAACAGATTCAAGGCCAACTTGAATGCATTTCGAGCTACAAGTTCTGAAGAAGGGTAAGGAATTTAGGTCAGAATTTTGATCTGAAGTATGGTGTATAAAGTGGAAGACAAAAGGCTATTATAAGGATCAATGCCCTATTTTTAGAGAATACATAAAAAGTGGAACACCTAATCCCTTGAAACCAGGATCAATCACGTGGTGTGATATATGAAAGGTTGCAAGCCAACATCGTATTAAAGAATGTTATTTTCTACAAAATATATGTAGACAACGAAGCAATTGTTTTCTAACTTTTTTCAGTCAATGGGGCACGATGAAAAGAATGGTCGCAAATATGATTTGATTATGGATCAAACCATAGGCATGTACAAAATGCAAGTTGAAGGGTGCTCACGCAAGGAACACAGACAACTTGCAAGGCATGAAGGGTTCTATGGCCAAGGACACAGGCGAGGAGGAGGCACTAGTTGAGGATGTGGTCAAGGAATATGTTACAACTACGGATAAAATGTACACTTTGCGATGAATTTTCATTACCCCGTTTTCTTCCTCTTGAAGGTATTGTAGATATTTTGATCATGTAATCAAACATTGTCCTTCTGTGATAACAAATATGTAGGAAAAATGGAATCAGTAGCCTACGCAGAACCTATAGACGATGACTGTTGAGCCAAGCGAATGTTATCCATGCGTTAACATAGTAACAAGAAGTGGCGCAGTAATAAGAGATGATAAAGCTAAAGGAAATAATTCAATGCAAAAAACATGGGTTTGGAAGACCATAGAAAATACCTATGGATTCAACATGTAGATGGAAAAGGAGACATTCATGGATGTGGAGTGAAGCTTCATGGATCCTGGATCTTCCACATCTAAAATGCAGCCACTGCTAAATGGAGTTTCCACATGAATGATGCAAAACTTGTTAATGTATGAATATTGTTCACCATTGTAAATCAAATATATATCATTCTCATTCTCCTAGGGGAAATTTTACCTATGTTCCCTGGCATGGATGCTAAGATGTTATCACTCAAGAGTTTTTCTTGGTTGTGCAATGAAATTCTGAAGCTAACCTTTTCAGCCAGACCTTCATATTAGAGGCTATCCCCTCCAGCCCAGAGAGGGCTCTCTCTTATAGCTCAATCACCCACTGTCCGCTGAGAAACTGGATGTGTATTCAATACAATGGCTAGATCTTATGTGTAGTGGTGTTCAAAAAGGATTTGGTTGCACATGAGATAGAGTCTATTGGGAAATGGAGTCAAACAATATAGGTTTAATGTAATTTACCAAAATACTAGCTATATGATGATGGATTAAAAAATGAAGGATAGATGGCACTTCTTAGGCATTTCAAATTATTGTCGCAGCTGATAGAATAAAATAGAAAAATAATACACTACAGAAGGGCATAGAAGATGAATATTAATGTAGATTTAGAAAGAATGAGTGAAGAAATTTGAATTTATGGAACTGAACACCAAATAATTAATTTTGTAACATTTTATTTCATTTAAATATGAGAGGACATACATTTAAATGGAATAAAAGAGAAGGAAAATGCTATAACACATAGAGAATACAAACTAAGACAAACCATCGCATGAAAATTTATATAAATGATCAAGAGTCTTCTAATCTTATGAAACCGAAACTTGATAAAAAATTGAAACACACAGAAATAGCTATATATTCTTCAAAATCCAACCCTCTTCTAATACAATTCCTCTAATTTATAAAAAATTACATAAGTTTTTAGATCCACAATTTCGAGAAGTTTTTAATACAAAATACTAAAAATATAATCATGTCCTACAAAGATACAAAATAAATGGGTATGAAAACCTCCTCATCCATATTTATTTTGTTGTTAAGTCGAATTGATGAGGTGGCCCTCCAATTGTAAGTTGATTGCGCAATTTAAAAAAAATAGAAATAAATAAATATGGAAAATTTATGAAAGATAGGCTTCAAAGAGCCATTCAAATATCTCAAACCATAATAATAGTGTAAACAATTTATAAACAAAATTTTGAATGAGTTTGTTTTAAAAAAATTCCTCTTCTGTGTTTTTGAAATTCATCACCGCCTTCTGAGAAATTGTGCCCAAAGTTAATGACGGAAACATAAAATCATAAATATTTAAATATGGAAAAATGGGTTGTAATTATTCTTTAGTATATTCCAAATGATGAAATGTGAGTAAAACAAAGAGAGGTTTCTGTAAATAAACTCGTTTCGAACAAAGCCCTCTTAAAAAAAAATCATTTCCAATTCTTCGGAAACTCTGGTTGAACACGGTGACAGAAATAGGGAAAAAAAAGTGTTGTTGTAGGTTTTGAAAAATGATTTCGTACCACACCTGTAGGCACTATAAAATATTTTTCTAGCACTTGAAAAACACAATATACAATTCCCCTACTTATGAAACTTTCCTTGGTGTTTCTTTATCTTTAGAGAATACCATTGATAAACTCAAAACCTTATGATATCTCACTTATCAAACAATCTAAATATTCCTTATAACTCAAATCCCTTTAGAAAATGTTTGACATAATGTTATTTTCAGATTTCAAATTAATTTAGTTATATAAATATAGTCAACAACTGAAAACCATTTTGAATTCTTTGAATAGAAAACAAAGTACTAACACACCCAACCATATCTACGGAGAACTTTTCCCACTAGAACCCTTGATTTGTAAGAGATCACAAAAAGTAGAGAGATATACAAGGCAAGATGAGGAAGATCAGTTTCACATCCTCTCAATACTACTCATGGTAAAATCCACCAAGTAGAGTTACTTAGTGATTTAGTTTAGTAATTTCATATTCATTTCAATAGAATCTGGTTACTCGCGAAGTCTCTCCCTCTCATAGTCTTCTTCAAGTCTCTCGAACTCTTGGTACTACCATGCACCTCTTCTCCCTCAAGTGAGAAGACATGAGATACAGATATAGGAGGAGAAAATAATTATTTTCATAGAGGAGTAATATATATGCACTAATTAAGAGTAACATACTCCATTTAGAGGAGTGTAACTCATGCCATTAAGGAGAGTTAAGTGTGTCTTAGGTAAGGCGAGTGTAACATATGAATTAAAGAGAGAGTAAGAGGAATCTTTTATGGCATGCATGTAATGAGTGTAAGAGGAATATGCCACGTCTTTGATGAGTGTGTAAGAGAGTTTAATGTATCATTAAGAGAGAAATTTATGTATAGTCATGATAGTCATCAAGGAGAGAGGTGTGAAGTGATTGAGGTGATGAAAGTGACTTGTAATTTACTTTAACAATAATATCCTGAAGGATAATAGAAATAATAATAAATTAATTATATAAAAGATATTGATGATTAATTTGAGATTAAACTATTAGGATTTATTAATAATAAGTTCAGTGTTTTCCTTCAAATACACTTGATTACCAATTTATGCAAATTGATTTACTATTTTTATAAAGTCATAATTGAGATGCTAGATATGACTCTATATTTTTAGAAAGTCACTCTAGAATGGTTAGAAATGAGGTTTTAGTAGGGAAATTCATCCTTGAGTTGCGTATGAGTACTATTTTTCCTCCAAAGAATAAGGATTTGGCACCCTTATTGCATACATATCTATGCCTTTGTAGATTGAGGGCCTCACACCATTCTCTACTTGAAGGATCCAATATTCCACATCTTTATCTTTCAAATATTTAGGATTCAGCACCCTAATCCTTTTATTATAGATCCAACACTCCACCTCTTCGAATATCATAGATTTAAGACTCTCTATCCTAATTTCCATAGCTTCTCATATTCTCTTCTTTTAGACTCCATGCTTCACCTTAAGGTATTGATTGTGAGTTCATACATATATGATAGTTCTTTGGTAAGCTCTTGTTCCATGACCAAGAATTGTGCATGACTTTCATGGTAATTTTGGTTTTGAAGGAATTACTTCCACAGTCATTTATAATATGAACATCCTTATTTGAAAATAACCATATCCCATACCACATCCTGCATTGTACAATATTAATCCTATATAATAATACAACTCATGCATCATGAATTTTGTTGAAAATTGCACCATGGAAGATTATAATTTAATTTTCCCTTGAATTCAATTAGAAGAAAATTGTAATTCCATATCTCATGACAACTTGTACAAGTTAACTAAGTTAGTTTGACCTATTTGATTTAATTTATTACAATTGAGCATCTAAATTGAGTCATGTAGAGTGGATCCCACTTTTTATGAGACCTCGCTAAGTTTTTTTTGAGTTGTAATTAATTAATTCAGTTTATCTGAGTTAAAGATAATTTAACTAGTTCCACGTGTTGGAGGAATTAGTGGGAGATCCAGCAGTGGGGTGTGTACCTCAATACCAACCAGTTAACTGATAAACCAACCATAAATAACTCATGCATGTGTGATCTACGAGCTACCCAATTGAGATTGGATTTCAGGGGAACTGTACTATGGGTTGTATAATCATTCAAATTGTACAAGTGGTGCATCCAGTGAAAGGAAGGCCCATGATGTATTGAAAAATTCTAATTGAGGATTTTCCTAATTAATAGGGTGTAATTTCCAAGGAAAAAAACATGAAATAGGGACATGGGAAAGAAGAAAATTGGTTAAGTATTGGCCTAGGCTTGTGACCTAGGAAGTAGGGAGACAAATAGAGATAGTGCAACGGTTGTGCGGGCTTAAGAAAAGCATTATAATATTCTCATATTTTTCTAGCTAATGAAATATACAAATAGGTTACTTTTTAGTTGTGGATTTCCTTGGGAAATCATTATGTAATGTTTTTATTGAATTCTTTCTCTTTTATTCTTTGTGATTTTCTGATCATTCAATTGTATCTGCAATTGGTAGAGTAGATTCCAGTTGATCTGAAATTACTTGCTATTTAATGATATGCTAGTTTCATTTCAGATATAAAAATTTCTTTGCATTGTTTTACTTATCCTTCATGAGTTTGTTTAAGAGCATGTGATTGGAAAACAATGTAATTAGTGAAATTATGAATTTGTCATAAGCTTAAAAAGCATAATTTTAAATGACAAATAGAAGCAATAGTAAACACAACAAGCACATATAAGGAGTTCACCCCTCCTGGGCTACATCTCCTTGGTCCATATTCATAGCGTGACCTTTTAATTAGCTTCAAGTGTGATCAAATTGTTGTTACAAGCTTTAGAACCTATTCCAATGAGTTTAAAACATCATAATTGCCCATAAATGACTATTTTTTTGCTGAATTTGGACACTAGATGCTCATGCAATGACCCCAACACCTAGTGGCCCTAGCCTTCAAAAATATTCAAATGCACTAAAATACCTATAGATGACCTTTTCTACCTCTGCAACCTGCTTCATTGAGTTCCTAGCATGCTAATTAGCCTAGAATTATTCTTTCTGAGCTCATTTTGGTTGAAAATTGAGTGAGATATGACCAAAACCAACTTTTCCCCAATTTCTCCTCTAAAAATGGAGAAATTGCTAGTTTGTTTTCTAAATTTGGCATTCTCCCCAAGTTTGGCGCTGCCTCCGAATTCTCTGCTAGGTTAAATTTTAGGTTAGTTAATGCTAATTAGGATATGGCGGATAAGATAGTATTAATTTTTAAGTGTGTATTAAGTGCTAATGCTAGATTAACTTAACTAATCTGTATTTAAACATAATTATTCCGCAATAATAAATTCCCGCTGATTTAGTTTGTCGTAGCTCCCGATTCAGCGGTTGCGACCACATGGGGAGGGGGTTGGCCTGAGGGGTTGGCTCCCTCTATTGGCAATATGATGCAGAGTGTTGTCCTTGATGGCAACCCACTTGATGAAGATAATGGCAACCTACTTGACGAATTTGTTCTTGACTTGATGAACTTGTTAAATGATGTAAATCTGATGTATCTACAATAAGTACAAAAGGTAATGATGGAAGGAATGTCAGTATGTACCAGAACATGATGAAAAGAGTATGTCTCAAGGCATACGCGGATTTGTCTAGACAAAGTAGCGTATGCACATGGGAAATAACGTGCCAAGTCGTGTATGGGAAAAAGCGTTCTAAATTTGTGAAACTAGGGGTAACTACCATGGTATTGACCCATTGTATTGAATGATGGTTCACCTATGTGATCCCGTCCAGGAATACCATTGGAAGTTATGTGGTTTTGACTCATGGTATTGATGAAGGGTAACCCTATATAAGCAGAAGAAAATCATTGTGCAAAAGGTGTGGATGTGTCTGGGCATTGATGAATACTTCACTCTAAAGTATATATGTATGGTTGAACCCTATTCCTAATTGATAGATCTGAATCTATGATGCACCTATGAACATGATGAAGGCTCAAGATCTCTAGATCTAGAAATGGTGAATGTCAAGGATGATCTGAAAAGAAGTGAAGAAGACCTGGCGCAATCCTGTTGAAGAGATTGAAGAAATCTGGGTAAGTTCATAGATCTTGTCTGTACTGCAAAGTTTATCTTTTATAGATCTATAAGCAGGTTTGTTTCATGAAAAGCATGTGTATACGCGGGTCTGTGGAAGGAAAAGCGCGTATGCGCAGTTAGGGTTTTTCCCTGAAAATGCACTGAAGTATACACGGGTTCGTCTTTTGGAAAGCGCGTATATACGCGGGTTTGATTAAATAAAATCGCGTATGATTTCTGATCTAATGGTTGCTGAAGGTTGAATGTGTTTCTGCATATCTATTCTGAAGTCTGGGTTATATCTGATATTCTGGTTACAATGGTCTCACTGTTCTGTTTGAAGCAATGAGCAAGGTATGATTGTTGATAAGTGAAGGGTTGTGTTGAAGCTGTTTGATCCAGTTTGAAAATTGATGAAATGTGGTCTGCAGTGGTGCTGAGGGTCGAAGCCTTCAGTCAGGGGTTTGTAGCTCCCTTCCAGGAGAGGCTGGTAAATGAGTTCAGGGGGTCGTAGCTCCCTTCCAGGAGAGGCTGGTAAACGAGAGCAGGGGGTTGTAGCTCCCTTCTAGGATAGGTTGGTAAACGATAGAAGGTTGTAGCCTTCTGCAGGTGGGTGCCTGCATGCTGGTTTGAGTCTGCACCAGTACATGATTGTAAGAAGTTTTCTTAATAATAAATTTTGAAGGCTGAAACGACGGCAGCGGTGGTTTTCTCCCGAATTGGGTTTCCACCTAAAAATCCTGGTGTTCATGTGTGTTGCATATGTGTGATGATTATTTTGTTCTGTCTGCACCTGTTTACTGTTTCTGAAATATCTGATGAATGAATAATGCAATGATCTGAGTTAAGATTCAAACACATAATTAGATCTCTGGACATACGCGAGTTCTGTAAAGGATATCCACGTATATATGCTAGTTGCCTTCAGTAAAGTAGCGTATGGGTTTTTAGAAAGGAAAAAGTAAAAGTTTGATTGTCTGCACTAAATACTGATTCACCCCCCCCTCTCAGTATTTTTCCCAACAATTGGTATCAGAGCAGGTCCTTCTGAAAAAGCTTAGCCGCTAGAAGGAAGATCAAGCAAGATGAGCTATCAAGAAGGAACAACATCTATCAAGCCTCCGCTCTTCAATGGAAGAAATTTAATCTTCTGGAAAATGAGGATGAGATCCTTTCTTCAGTCTATGGGAGCAGATGTATGGGCCATTGTTGAACAAGGATATCAATATCCAGCTGCTACACCAACAGATCCAATTGAAAGGAAGAATTATGAATCAAATGCAAAAGTGGTCAATGCTATAATAGGAAGTTTAACAGAATCAGAATTTGTCAAAGTCATGCAGCTGAATACAACAAAATAAATATGGGACAAAATCATTATGAGTTATGAAGGTGATGCAAAGGTAAAAAGTGCAAAACTCCAAACTCTCAGAATTGAATATGAAAATTTAAAGATGCATAGTGATGAGAGTATTGCCAGTTTCTTTTTACGTCTTGATGATGTTGTAAATTGTATGAAAAATCTGGGAGAAACAATAACCGAAACTACTTTGGTTGAGAAAATTTTTAGATCGCTAACGGAAAAATTTGAGTCAAAAGTCTCTGCTCTTGAAGAAAAACGGGATCTTCAAAATCTTACTGTCGTGCAACTTCATGGCATACTGACTGCATATGAAATGAGAAGAGGAGGACCATCTGAAGTCAAAGAAGTTGTTTTTAAAGCTTCTACAAAAGGGAAAGAAGTACAAGAAGCAGAAGGATCAGGATATATTTCGGAAGAAGATGAGGCAAATTTTGTAAATAAACTTCAACTTGGTACAGGACGGTTTAGAGGTAAGCTTCCTTTCAAATGTTTTAATTGTGGAAGAGTTGGTCATTATGCTGCTAAGTGTCCTCATAAAGAAACAACTGCAAAAGGAAAAGAAGTAGCTAGAAACAAGAACCGGTCTAGCACTAGAAGAAGTTACTATACTCATGATGACAGTGATGGGGTATCTGATAGTGAGGAAGAATGTGAACAAGATCTTAGACTTCTCATGTCTTTTGAATCTAAAGAATAAAGTGATACTTTTGTGGATTCTCTAGAGGACAATGATTTTCTTGAAGAGAAAAATCAACTCAAAATACGTTTAGAAAAAAGCAGAATTCTCTTAGAAGAATATAAAATTCTCTTAGAAGAAAGGAAAATAACCATCGAGACTATGGAAAATCATGTTGAAGAGGCAAAGAAACACAATGAGAAATTAGAATGTGAAGTGGTAAGTGTAAGAAAAGAATTTGAGAAAACAAAGACTCTGAATTTCAGATTTGCTAAAGGATCTGAAACCTTAGATGAGATTATCAAGGTACAATGTTCTCCTCTTATAAAGACAGGTCTTGGATATATTGGAGAATCTTCTCAAGCTTCAGCACCAAATTATCTAAAAGCAGCTACAGCTGGTTTACAAAATTATGCCACTCAGCAAGGGAATAAAGAATCTTTACAGGTAAAGCATGATCATCTTAATGCAAGGAACACTAACAGGAATATCTTTCAAAGAAACCCCAATCAACAGGTAAATTCAGGTAGAAGATTTCATGATCGCAGAAATTTCTTCTTCAATGGACAATGTTTCTCATGTCACAATTTTGGCCATAAAGCTGCTCAATGTGTTTCATATAAAACCATCATGACAAGAGAAGCAAGAAAGAAAAGGGTTGATATTGAAACAAAGAAGAATACCTATAAAAACTTTTCTCCTCTTCTAAATGAAGTTGAATGTGCTTATTGCAATAACTATGGGCATGAAGAATCTGAATGCAGGAGCAAAGTTAAGCCAAAAGAGCATCTTCCTTCAAAATCCAAAATATGGAAAAAGACGGAATCATAGGTTGAAAATTGTGGCATAGAGTTATTTGCGAAAGGTGAAGAAAATCAATGGTACATTGATAGTGGATGCTCGTGACACATGACAGGTGATAAACACAAACTTTGTGCATATAGTGCTCTAGAAAAGGAAAAGAAAGTTACTTTTGGAAATGATACTCCTGTTGTAATTAAAGGAAAAGGGTCTGTGTTTCTAAAAGAAAAGGTGAAGGCTAATGATGTCATGTATGTGGATGGATTAAGGCATAATCTGTTAAGTGTAATTCAAATGTGTGATCAAGGAACTGAAGTTGTCTTTAGTTCAAAATAATGTGTGGTTCGTGATCTTGATACAGGTAAAACAATTATAAAAGGAAAGAGAACTCCAAGCAACCTATATGTATTGAAGAATTGCAAGGAACAATGTTACTTGAGTAAATATTCAGAAAACTGGCTATGGCATAGAAGGTTGGGGCATGTAAGCTTCTCTCAAATCAACAAATCAAGAAAACTTAATGATGTTCATGGTCTTCCCAATATTTCTCTACCTGAAAGTATCATATGCAAATCCTATCAATTCAGTAAGCAAACCAGAGTGCAATTCAATGCCAAGGAAGGATCGTGAAGTAAGCCTCTTGAACTCATTCATACTGACATATGTGGTCCTATGAGGAAAAAGTCACCACGTGGCGAAGAATACTATATCTTATTCATTCATGATTTCTCTAGAATGTGTTAGATTGGGTTGATCAAACACAAAGATGAAGCATTTGAAAATTTTCAGATCTTCAAAGCGCTGGTTGAAAATGAATTAGATCTAAAAATCAAGTGTCTTAGATCTGATCGAGGAGGAGAATATACATCAAATGAATTCTTTGAATTTTGTGAACACTATGGCATAAAAATATAGTTTTCTGTAGCAGGCACTCCACAACAAAATGGCGTAGCAGAAAGAATGAATAGAACAATTCAAGAAATGGCTAGAGCTATGCTTGATGATTCCAGAACACCTGATATTTTTTGGGGAGAAGCAGCTCACACAGCAGCAAATATTCTTAACAAGGCACATGTTCGGGTAAATAGTGACAAAACTCCATATGAACTCTGGTATGGTAATTCTCCCTCTGTGAAAAATTTTAGAGTTTTTGGAAGTAAATGCTTTATCAAAAATAATGATGAAAAGCTTGGCAAGTTTGAACCTAGATCAGATGAAGGAATAGTTCTTGGTTACTCATCTACAAGCAGGGCATACAAATGTTACAATAAAAGGCTTTGAAAGATTGTTGAATGTATTGATGTTGTTATTGATGAGTCTCATGCAGTCCCTAAAGAATAAAGACAAACAACAGAAGAAGATGATGGTGACCTTTGTCCTTCTACATCAAATAGAAATGATATAGACAGTGGATCCAATGAAGAACCTGAAGATGATTTATCTAGAAAGGCTCCATCCAGTTATGCTCAAAAGAATCATCCTGAATCTCAAATTTTGGGACACAAGGAATCAGGTGTACAAACAAGGAGGACTCTTGTGGGATCTCCTAACTATCTGGCATTTCTATCCACGATTGAACCACACAATGTCAATCAAGCTAGCAAAGATGAATGTTGGATTCAGGCCATGAATGAAGAACTTGATCAAATTGAAAAGTACCACACTTGGGAATTGGTATCAAGACCACATGATAAAAATGTCATTGGAACCAAATGGATATTCAAGAACAAGCTAAATGAGAATGGGGACGTTATAAGAAACAAAGCTAGACTGGTTTGCAAAGGGTATACTCAACAAGAAGGTATAGACTTTGAAGAAACTTTTGCTCCTGTAGCTAGACTTGAAGCCATAAGAATGTTTCTTGCTTTTTCAAGTTTTCAACAAATCAAAGTTTATCAAATCGATGTCAAATCTGCTTTCCTCAATGGTAATCTAGAAGAAGAAGTTTATATAGAACAACCAGAAGGATTCATATTGGGAAATGATCAAAATCTTGTTTGTAGACTTAAAAAGGTTCTATATGGTCTCAAACAAGCTCCAAGGGCATGGTATTATCGTCTTGACAAATATCTTCATCAACAAGGATTTTCAAAGGGGTCTACTGATAGTAACTTATACACAAAAATTGAAAATGATAAACTATTGATTGTGGTTGTATATGTTGATGATATCATTTTTGGAAGTAATGAAGAATCTATGATTCAGAAATTTGCTTCTGTCATGCAGCAAGAATTTGAAATGTCTTTACTTGGGGAACTAACATTCTTTCTTGGCTTACAAGTGCATCAAACTACAGAAGGTATATTCTTATCTCAAGCAAAATACCTTAAGCAAATTCTGAAGAAATATGGGATGGAAGAGTGCAAACCTATAAGTACACCAATGGTAACCGGATGTAATCTCAGTTCTCGTGATGATTCTCCCACGGTGAATCAACCAGAATACAGATCTATGATGGGAAGTCTTATGTATCTCACTGAGACTAGACCAGATATTATGCATGCAGTTGGGATTGTTGGATGATTCCAAGCCAATCCAAAAGAGTCTCATCTTCAGGCTGTCAAAATAATATTCAAATATCTACAAGGAACTCAAGACTTTGGACTATGGTATCCAAAGAATGCTGATGTTACTCTTCATGCTTACACTGATGCAGATTGGGCTGGAAATGTTGATGATCGGAAAAGCACAAGTGGTGGTGCATTCTATATGGGGCCCCGGTTGGTATCTTGGTTCGGCAAGAAGCAAAGCTCTATTTCCTTATCTACAACAAAAGAAGAATATGTGGCTGCCGCATCATGTTGCACTCAACTTCTCTGGATGATGCAAACCATACAAGACATTCAAATCAAATGTTCACCTCCTATCTCCATTATGTGCCATAATACAAGTGCCATCAGTATTTCAAAGAATCGTGTTATGCATTCCAAGACCAAGCACATTCCCATCAAGTATCACTTCTTACGTGAACAAGTGCTTGAACAAAAGGTGAAGTTGGAGTATGTTCCCTCCAAAGAACAAGTTGCTGATATATTTACCAAACCTCTGCCCAGGGAAGCATTCGAATATCTCAGACAGAAGCTGGGAATAGTCTCTGCCTCTCAGAAGATCATATCTGCTTAATTTCAGAAGATTAAATTGGATACGCGGGTTTCCTGAAAGACAGTCACGTATATACGCGAGTTCTTACACAGAAAACCGCGTATGGGTGGTTGCTGACAAAGTTTCTGGGTCAGCATTCTTCAGCATAAGCTATGGTGCTGTTTGGTATCTTTGATGTTGTATGGCTTCTCTGGTGATGTTTCAGCTCTTATATTTCTGTTTCATTCTCTGATATTGGGTGAAGATGCCTTGATGATTGGATACACAGTTTCAGGGGGAGCATTGGCCTAGCTGAGAATAATTCATTGTTGGCATTATGATGGTTCTGAAACTTGATCTCTCTCTTGAGGTATTTTTGGTTTTGGTTGTGAAAATTCATACTTGTACTTTGATGAAAAGGTCATGTTGAGACCCCTGATGTAATTTGTAATATTCAGTCTTGTTCAAATTTGTAAACCCACTTGGTTGGGTAGTTGAGTCAATTTGTGTAAACCCACTTGGTTGGGTATTTGAGTCGCATATGTAAATCCACTTGGTTGGATCTTTGACGTAAGTATGAGTCTTGGTGATAGGAAGGTCATAGAATCGTGTACTTCATTGAAAAATATGTTTGAAGATTCAGCATGAACTCAGGGGGAGCATGGTAACTTCAGTGCACATCAGATCTGCGGAGCTCTTATGTCTACATGAAGGGAAAACCCTTGTGTTGGTTTTGATCCGCCCTTTTCCCTTGATGCCAAAGGGGGAGAGTGACATGGTGTTTGAATATCATGAATAATGGTTGTGCTTAATGTATCTATCTGTTATGGTGATCAAACACCATCGTGATTTCCATCAAGTCCAAAGGGGGAGATTGTTGGCAATATGATGCAGAGTGTTGTCCTTGATGGAAACCCACTTGATGAAGATAATGGCAACCTACGTGACGAATTTGTTCTTGACTTGATGAACTTGTTAAATGATGTAAATCTGATGTATCTACAATAAGTACAAAAGGTAATGATGGAAGGAATGTCAGTATGTACCAGAACATGATGAAAAGAGTATGTCTCAAGGCATACGCGGATTTGTCTAGACAAAGTAGCGTATGCACGCGAGAAATAACGTGCCAAGTCGCGTATGGGAAAAAGCGCTCCAAATTTGTAAAACTAGGGGTAACTACCATGGTATTGACCCATTGTATTGAATGATGGTTCGCCTATGTGATCCCATCCAGGAATACCATTGGAATTTATGTGGTTTTGACTCATGGTATTGATGAAGGGTAACCCTATATAAGGAGAAGAAAATCATTGTGCAAAAGGTGTGCATGTGTCCGGGCTTTGATGAATAATTCACTCTGAAGTATATCTGTATGGTTGAACCCTGTTCCTAATTGATAGATGTGAATCTATGATGCACCTATGAACATGATGAAGGCTCAAGATCTCTAGATCTAGAAATGGTGAATGTCAAGGATGATCTGAAAAGAAGTGAAGAAGACCTGGCGCAATCCTGTTGAAGAGATTGAAGAAATCTGCGTAAGTTTATAGATCTGGTCTGTGTTGCAAAGTTTATCTTTTATAGATCTATAAGCAGGTTCGTTTATGTTAAACACCATGTTGAAGCACACACATGGTGTATGAGGAGAAGAATGCACACACACACGACTCAACACACAATGAAAGATAAGCGTGAGGCTTTCTTATTTTCCATTATACAAAGATGTACATTTATAGTACAATGGTGTGACTCTTGGTTTCACATTCCAAGGTCACTTGGAATCCATTGTGACTTTTCGCATTCCGCACCTACCCATGGAGGATTAGGTGTTCCAACATCCCCCCTTAATCCGAAGGGGTATGTGTGAGTCCAAGAAAAGAGTTGTAATACAAATTTGCAAAGTATACATGGCAGCACTTGGGCCGAATCAACTCTCTGAAATGTTGGAAAAAAGAGGTGGTTTTAGGATGACCACAAACACTGGAACGCAAAACTTGTTGCAGTTCCCGGAACTCTTCCAAAACTGGAAAGAAGTTGAAAGCTTCTGCTAGAGGAATTTTCCCTCATAAAAAAGGGAGACCTTCAACCTAAAAGAAGGGAGGTCTACTACCTGTGATGGTTTTAGTATTACCAACAACTCTGGAATGCTTGAAGCATTTCCTGGAACTCAACCAAGGCTGGCAAGAAGCTGAAGGCTGCTAACCTGAAGGCTTCTGCTAGACAAAGTGTTCCTCATATATGAAAGGGAGACCTTCGACCTAAAATAAGGGAGGTCTACTACCTGTGGTGGTTTTAGGTTTTCCACCAACCAAAGATGATGGTTTTAGGTTATCCACCAACCGAAGGCATGCTCATGGGCATCCATGTCTCTGGCTACATCTCTGAATCCGGAATGATGAATTGTGGCTTAGGCTCGCTTGAACTGCTGGCTACAACTCTGAACATGGAATGAGATATTGTGGCTAAGGCTCGCTTGATCTGTCATTGAAGCTTGTACATGACCACCATTTTCCCCCCTGTCAGGGACAAGGTGAGATGATGGTGAAAACTCAACTGCAAGTTTTCTCAATATTCGTGAACAAGTTCTAACATGTGTCGTAAACATCTTCTTGGCTGCTGATGCCCATTGCGAAGAAGCGATCCATCCAAGATGAATCTTGGTTCTTGCAGGAGGCTTATGTCTGAAGCATCTGTGTGAATAATGAGTGTGCCGACCATAGTGCTTGCATGGATGAAGATCAAAACAGTGATCTTTCATATGGCCAACTTGATCACAGTGTTGGCATTTTTCAATCTGATGTTGTTGTGGAACATGATCTGGAACAACTGTAGGTGAACTTTCATACATGAATCCGGCACTCTGAAATATGATGGGCTTTGTGTAGTCTGGAATATGAAAGGACACATCCTTGTCATATCCAAGACCAGTTCGGTGCTTGTTGTGGACAAGCTCTTCCCAAGGTCTGATGATGGGCTTAGGAAGTGCAGGCTGAACTGCTGCATCTGCATGTACATCTGCTGAATGTGAATCATCTAGACCTTTGTCTTCTTTCTTCTGATGAGAGTCCTTCACAATGTTCTGAACAGAAACAGGTTCAGAATGGTGACTCTTTTGCTGAAGTTCTTCTTGCTGAAGCTGAGATTCCAACTACAAAAACTCAATCTTTTCTTGTGCATCTTGCAAACAACTGTGAATTTTACAAAGAGCATCCTTGCTCATTTTTATCACATCATCAACATTTGAATGAATGAGGTTACTCAACAACATTAATGCCTCATTGATTTTAGCCATTTTCAACAACTTAGGCTCAAAAATGAAAGGGTGTCGGCTTCAACCGAAAATGCACCCATTTACAATGTGATGCAATAACAAATACAAATGACTCAAGAGAACTTCCAACTATGGAAATCTCAAAGTACAAAATGTGCTCCTCGAATGATGGAGGGCAATCAACAATCTTACATCAACAACTCAAATACTGATTGCAACTATGAAGAAGCTACAAATTCCACTCAAAATACAATGTCAGCTCAATACATATCTCTGAAAAATATTTGTAAATGTGTAGCTAAAAACACTTGTGCAAGAATATTTCTATGGCAGCTGAATTTTCTTCTTCAAATAGTTGTTTTCAATGATGGCAAACTTGTCTTCAAATGTGAAATTCTTCAAAAAATCACCCTTCAAATCAATGCCACAAATCACAAAATCCAAATCTGCAATGTATTCAATCTATTTGCTCCTCATATGCCACTTTCTTCATTATTTCTGTTGTTCATACTCTCTCTTCTTCCTCTCTTTCTACTCTTTCTCTCTCTCTGTTGTTTTTTTTTTTTTAATTAATTAAAAATTAATTAAAAAATAAATTAATTGGGATTAAATAAAAATGGAAAGAATTTTAAAAGGGAAGAAAAATTTTAATGGGGGATTTTTATTAGAGGGAGGAGAATTATTAAAATTATAAAAAAATGAATTTTATTTGGAGAGGGGGGGGGTAACTATATGGTGGGGGGGGGGGGGGTTTAAAAAAAAAATTAAAAATGAAATAGGTGAAAGTCATAAAGGGGAACGAATTTAAAATGAATGGGCGGGAATTTAAAATTAAGAGTGCATTTAAAATATTGGGTGGTATTGGAGCTGTTGTATTGAATGTTAATAAAAAAAATGGGAGGCGGGTTGTAAAAACCGAGGGCGGAATTTTGAATGGAGAGAGTTGAATAGTCATTGCAGCGTTTGAGAGGGCAGAGTAATGGCGTAGCAGAGTTAGTGTAAGGGGGTTTGGTGTGAGATAAGGCCGCGAGGTGAGGGCGTATATGTAGAGGGAGGGTGTAGAGCGGTAGGGTGGAGTGATAAGGGTTTCGAAATGGAGTGAGGGGTGATGTGAGAGGAGCGCAGATGTGAGAGGAGGCTACGAGTGTGAGATGCAGGGGGAGAGCGTGGAGTTTACCAGTGAGGAGTGTATGGAGAGCGTGGAGTAGTGTGGGAGGTAACGCAGGGTGGAGGGGTTTTATTAATGTGGGGAGGCGGTTTATACGCGGGTCTGTGGAAGTAAAAGCACGTGTATACGCGGGTCTGTGGAAGTAAAAGCACGTATACATAGTTAGGGTTTTTCCCTGAAAATGCACTGAAGTATACGTGGGTTCGTCTTCTGGAAAGCGCGTATATACGCGGGTCTGATTAAATAAAAGCGCGTATGATTTCTGATCTAATGGTTTCTGAATGTTGAATGTGTTTCTACATATCTATTCTAAAGTCTGGGTTATATCTGATATTCTGGTTACAGTGGTCTCACTGTTCTGTTTGAAGCAATTAGCAAGGTATGACTGTTGATAAGTGAAGGGTTGTGTTGTAGCTGTTTAATCTAGTTTGAAAATTGTTGAAACATGGTCTGCAGTGGTGCTGAGGGTCGAAGCCTTCAGTCACGGGATTGTAGCTCCATTCCAGGAGAGGCTAGTAAATGAGTTCAGGGGGTCGTAGCTCCCTTCCAGGAGAGGCTGGTAAACGAGAGAAGGGAGTTGTAGCTCCCTTCCAGGACAGGCTGGTAAACAAAAGAAGGTTGTAGCCTTCTGCAGGTGGGTGCCTGCGTGCTGGTTTGAGTCTGCACCAGTACATGATTGTAAGAAGTTTTCTTAATAATAATATTTGAAGGTTGAAACGACGACAGCGGTGGTTTTCTCCTGAATTGGGTTTCCACCTAAAAAATCCTGCTGTTCATGTGTTCTGCATATGTGTGATGATTATTTTGTTCTGTCTGCACCTGTTTATTGTTTCTAAAATTTCTGATGAATGAATAATGTAATGATCTGAGTTAAGATTCAAACACATAATTAGATCTCTGGACATACGAGAGTTCTGTAAAGGATATCCGCGTATATACGCTAGTTTTCTTCAGTAAAGTAGCATATGGGTTTTTAGAAAGGAAAAAGTAAAAGTTTGATTTTCTGCACTAAATACTGATTCACCCCCCCCCCTCTCAGTATTTTTCCCAACACCCTCCAACCCCAAAACGATCAACAGTTAGACTTCAAATGTATGTGGAAGTCATAAGGGGTAAGAAATATCTGGTGGATGAGATGGTAGGGTGGTTAGGGGTTCAAGCCCTGACTCCGCCATAAATTTTTATGCCAACTCATAAATAAATCTGCCTGCCAAATTTTTTGACTCGGCCACATTTAAATATTCTCCAGATTTAGGTAGAAGCTCCTCCATACTTGGTCAAGGCCGTTGAAATGTGATTTGAAGCTCCTCCATACTAAATCCTAGTCCGACCACTGATGTCATCACATAATTTGACCATTCGACCAAGGACCAGTCCATAAAATTTGACCCCATAAATAAGGATTTGGCCAACTAGAGAGGACATGTGATGCCCTCTAGTTGGATTTCACTCCAATCACTAAAAAAAATTCAAATTCCAACTTAGGAAGATTTGGGGGTCATTGGACAATTCTTCTCTTCACTTAACCCATCTGGCGCATCTGAAGAAGACACTTGTCACATTGTCACTGGTTGCAATCTGGAGAATATTCCTGCAATGCTGACTATACCTACCACATCAAAATTGTACCAGTTCTGCTCATTTTTTGCCTATTTTCAAAAATGAATAATAGACGATAACTCAGTCATATAAACTTGGATTTTTATGAAAGGAGTTGCACCAAAATCCTAGCGACGAACTCTATCCGGCCATTCAGGTTTGAAGCAATTTCAATCACTTTAAATTTTTAGCTAAAACTTGATCTTTAGATCATTCCTTCCCACTAGAAGCCTTTTGGACCCCAAAAGATATTATCAATTATTTAGCAAGTGAGGGTACAACTCCCTCACTTTTCCAATCTCCAACCATTTTTCCTTTGAAGGATTTTGACCTTTGTGTCCAACTCTAAGGTATTCAAAATTCCCTCTTCTTAAAGTTTAGATTCTTCTGTCAAGTATGAGATCTTGCGGAATTTCATCAAGATATTCTAGTGAGAAATAATCTATTGATGGTAATCAAAGGAGGCTCAAAAATTCTCAAATTCTCAACATTAATGACAGAATAGATTTTCATATAAGGAGGAAAATCTAGCTTGAATGCATTTGTACTGATCTTTTCTAGAATTTTAAATGGAACATAATGGATTGGTTTGAGCTTTTTACCTTCCCCTTACAATCTTTCTTTTCTTATGTACAACCAAAATTCATCTACAACTTGGAATTTGTGATCAACTTGATGTTTTTCTTGCCTTTCCTTGTAGCTGCTTTGACTCTTCTCGAGTTGCTCTTGCACTATGTGATGTACCAACTGAATTTTCTCAATGAAATTTCTTGCCTTATCTATGTCACTATGTCCATCTATAGCAACATATTTTTCAAAGATAAAGTCCAAAGGCGATCTTTGCAAGTATCCAAAACATGCCTCAAATGGCGATGTATTTGTGGAAGAATGTTTTGCTCGGTTGTATGCATGTTGTATGTAGTGTAATTGTTCATCCCACAACTTGGGATGCTTGCTGCAATAGCCTCTTAAAAGATGAATAAAATTCTTATTTAACACCTTTTTCTGACCATCTGTTTTTATATGAAATGATGTACTCTTCTTCAACTTTGTATCCATCATGTCCCATAATTTTGACCAAAAATTCCCAACAAATCGAGAATCTCGATCACTTAGAATAGAAGGAGGAAGACCAAAATGGATCCATACATTTTGAAAGAAAATATTAGTGGTTTTTTCAGCTATAATATTTTTCTTATATTCCATCAAAATACGCATTTTTCTAAATCTATCTACCACAACATACAAATAATCATGACCTTTCCTTGAAATAGGAAAATCTCCTACAACATCCATTGAGATGCACTCCCAAGGATGAGAAGGAACTGGAACTGAAGTGTACAAACCAAGCTTCCTATTGCTAGGCTTACTTGTTGCACATAAATAACATCCTCTAATAAAATGAGAAACACTTTCATTCATGCGTGGCCAATAACAATACTTTTGCAGATGTGTTATTGTCTTGCCTACACCGAAATGTCCTGCAATCAATGATGTGTCTGCCTCCCTTATGATATTGTTTCTTTCTCCCTGTGGTTTACATAACTTTCCCAAGTGATAAAAAAAAATGTTGTTTACATGATAATATAACTCTTCACTTTGGTTTCCCTTACTGAAATTCTCATACACATCTTGAAAATCACTATCATTCACATACTATTCAATGTAACTTTCATGCATAATAGAATCGTGCTTGAGAATAATAGCTAAATTTACAATAGGCCTATAGATCATATCAGCTACCTTATTTTAGGTTCCTTTCCTGTACCTGATAACCAAGTGAAATTTTTGTAGAGAACCCATCCACATGAAATGTCTTGATTGCTGCAATTTGGACTATGATTGTAAATACTGCAATAGATGATGGTCGATATGGATAATGGTCTCTTTTCCCATCAAGTAATGCTTGCATTTATTTACACCTTGTACCAATGCATATAACTCTTTATCATGTGTAGGATATTTAGTCACAGATCCATTAAAAGTTTCAGAATGAAATGAGATAGGCTTACCATGTTGCATGAGCACTACTCCCATAGCATAATCACTTGCATCTGTTTGGATCTCAAATGGTTGTCTTAGATCTGGAATTGATAGTACTAGTTCCAAACTTAACTTTTGATTTAAAGAATCAAATAATTTCTGCTAAAAATCTCCCTAGTGGAAAACTTTCTTTATGCTTGTCAATGCATGTAACGGTGCTGCACTAGAAGAAAAATTAGCAATAAATTTCCTACAATACTCTACTGCCCCTAAAAAGCTTCTTAACTCGATAACTGTATTGGGCTTCGGCCAATTCAAAATGACTTCAAATTTTGAAGGATCAATCCTCAATTCACCTCCTCCAACTATGTGTCCCAAATATACCAATGAAGTCTTACCAAATTCACACTTTGACATCTTAAGAAACAATTTCTCTTTTCTCAAAACATTAAGTACCTTGTTCACATGCATGACATGTTCTTCTCATGATTTTCTGAATATGAGTATGTCATCTAAGTAAACAATTACAAAATCATCCAGAAATGGTCTAAGTACATCATTCATCACTCTCATAAAAGTATATGGTGGATTTGTTAAGCCAAATGGCATAACTAACCACTCATACAATCCTTCTCTAGTTTTGAAAGAAGTTTTCCAAATGTCTTCTTCAACTATCCTAACTTGATGATAACCACTTCTCAAATCTAACTTAGTGAAATAATTTGCATGCTTTAACTGATCAAGAAAATCATCAATTTGTGGAAGTTGGTAGTGATTATTTACTGTGATTTTGTTTAGTGCACGGAAATTAATACACATGCGCCAAGTCCCATCCTTCTTTGGAACTTGTTGTGGATCATTTGCAATATCCTTTTATTTTCGACTCTGAAAATATAAAAATAGAAAATTGTCAAAAATATGTTAAAGTATTATTATCTTTATACTTTGACATAAAAAAATTTCTTTTCTTTGTATTAAAATCAAAATTTTAGATACTTTGAACCTGATGACATGGGTCCCCGACTTAAAGTTTAAAGGTCAATCATTATGTCAAGCGGGATGTGATGAAAGCTCGTACTTTAATCGAAGGACTCAAACTATGGGCACAACTAGTGCACTAATTAAAAAGAAGAGTGCCTCCGCAGTTGACCAGGTTGACTATGGGATAAACACAGATGTGTGGTGGAGATTGAATGCGGGGGGACAAGCCAAAATATTTCTCTGTACCCCAAGACCCCCTGCAGTGACAAAAGGCACTGAGTTGTTCATAGTTGTCCTCCATGTCAGGTGAAATCAATATTTCATTGGTGCATCATGTTAGCATTTAATTTAGAAGGTCATGCCACCTATTTAATCAAAGATTACATTTCCTCGAAGTCATTTCGGATTAAGTTAATGATTGAGAGTAATTTGTGTTGCGTCCTGTTTTGTTTTCCATCACCTTGTTAAAATTTAGCCACCTTGTAAGTCGCAGGTTGTTATAGTCTTAAATTATGGCCAAAATTTCGTCTTTGTCTGGTTCTACTAGTCATATCCCTCTCATGGATACCGAGAGGGATATCCAAGACACGAATTGTTCCCTGGTTCATCTTCCATTTTACCAAAAAGTCCTCTTAAATGACAAAAGCTTCTCCAGTGTATGCCACCATGGCCAAGTTTGGTTTGATGTCTGCATGTATCCCTAGAACCCATATTTTTCTTGAATTGATATCCTGGATGGTGTCCGTTAAGTATCTTGGAAAATGTTATGTGATGAATTGTCAGGGAGAGAATGTTCTACAAGTGTCAGCCTAGTTAATCCGCCAAGCCCTTTCTTACCATAATTCAGAGTCATGTGTTCAATTATCTGATGAATATATGGTAGCATGTTATGATAATCTTGTAGGTGAAGACTTCAATTAGCTGGTTTATTTTCTAAAGCCCAATGCACAACAATTTCAGCCTGACAGCAATGATTTTCCTATGGAGATTTTTGGTACTGAGATTCAGCCAGTACTGAGCAACATTGCTAAAATTCTGGGCAAGGATGATGAGAGCATGGTGGATTAAACGATGTTAGGAATGTTTGCCATGATGATGAAGCCAGGAATGGTGTTGGATATTCCATCCTATTGGCAGGAAGTAGTAAATTCACAGCTAATGAGTCTATCATTAACAGGTTCTTTTAGATTTCTTTCATTAATCATTTACTTGTTCTTATATCAAAATGTGGAGGAATTTATGCATCCAGGTCTGAATATCATGGATGTGAATAAGAAGAGGAAATATGTAGTTTTCTGGACAGATATAGTAAGGAGAGAACAAAATGAAAATGAATTATTTGATTTTGCCAGTTATTTCATGTCAAGTGCATATAAGGTTTTGAATGGAGTTTCTCCCCCTTGTTTTTTACCCAAAGCTCAATAATTCTTACATTTAGGAGCAAACTCTAAGTTTAGAGATTGGTTTGTGTTTCAGGATTATTTAGAAATTAGGTTATATGGAGCAGGTGTTGAGCCTTATAGACTTCCAGTATTTTTTCCCATGAGGCTATTTGCCTTGGATTTTATTCAACAAAGTCTGAGTGTTGATCAAGTTCACTTTGTGCCCATGAAAAAGGGACATATGTTTAAACTACCCATGATTGTAGGTCCTTTCATTGCTAATATGAGACATGCATTTGATGTAATATTCCTACCTAGCCTAAGCTAAGAGGAATATGCAATTTTGTCTCATTTTTTGTTGGATGAATAAAGGAGGACATGTAAAACTCCCAAAAGAATGAATAAATCAATGCCCATATGAACATGGATAAATCTGGGCCATGTAAAAAAATCACTTACAGGTGTGAAAGGGGTTTGAGCTATGAGACTGGGTCAAACTTGACCAAATATACAACGTTGTCTAGATACAATGCACCTCATGAAGGGATACCACAGTTCTAGAATGAGGCCCCTCGTGTGAAAGGAGCTAACTCATAAAGGTGGTTTAGGGTCGGCAACGGCTTTCATCTTATAAAAGTAAGGGGAAGGTGGAAATATAAGGTTGTTGATTGTCTATATTCTTAAGTATCTCATCTATTTAGACAAATACCATTCTCTGATGTTCAGTGGAGAATTGTGCTTCTTAGCACTTGGAGTTCCTATGCAGGGATTTCCCCTCTTCCATTGAGGATTCCTGGAGGAGTCTTACTGATTTCATCCACTATTAGGCTTTGGGACAAGCTATACTTCCAACTACAATGTAGATCCAGTGAGGGCTTGTTTGGTTTTGTAGGCTGTAGCAAGTGGAACTCTAGATCTGTTTAGATATAGATTGTATTGGTGCCTCTTCTCAGTGAGTGTGTCTTTTAACCTCTTGGAAGAGTGCATTAGTTGATTGAGCTTTAGATTTGTATCTTGGAATTAGGCCAACTCTGTTATTCAAACTACAGCACAATTTCCTTTGAGGGACTGCGTTATTTTCATTGGAGGTTTTGCAGGGTGTTTTTATCCCATTTTTGATGAGAGATCTCTAGTGTTGGGCTTTTCCTTTCACTTTGGTGATCCATGGATTAGCTTGTTGATCCATGTTCTGTTTAGATCTGATCTTTTTTAATGTAAAGTCATATTCAGAAATTTCTGAATAATATTACAGATCTGTTGCTTAAAACTCATATCTACTCTTTGTAATGCATGATTTGGTAAAAACCCCAAGGGGATATTGTAATAGAGTCTATCTAGAGTATAGATCTGAAATGGATCTGATATTTCATCCAAAGATATATTATAGATCTAAAGTGTAACATTAAGTAGCTGCAGCTCCTTAGAATAATGTTGTTAAGCCATTTTGCAGTTTATATATGTGTTGCAGCCTTCTTTTATGAAGATTTCTTCCTCTCTTATCATCTTATATTCTACTGTATAATGTAAGGGCATCATTGTAATTCTGATTTGTTGTTGTATATTCACAAGTTGATCTCATTTGATGGCCTCCTACTCATGCTTTCCAAGACTACGTTATTTCTGAAGCAGTTTGTTGTGCATAGTTGCAGCCCCTCTTGTAGGGTGTCTTTCATCTAGACTAGGTGGTGGGAGATCTGTATGCCACACCTATTTTGATTTATTTTTTTCTCCCACTTTGGATCTAGACTCTATATCTACTTATATAAGGGATATAAGGGATGAAAACTCATTTATGTGCATAAATCTCCCAGAAGTGAATTATTTCAGCAGGCTTGTTGTGCAATCCCTATTTTGGGATATTACAGTGGTATCAAAGCTCCTTTCTTGGCACAACATGTGCTTTCATTGGAGAACCACAACCATGTTGCATTCAGAAGAGATGAGCCTCTTACTGAGAGGGAGAAGAGGTATCAGAATAGAAGTCACAAGAAGTTTGATTACACCATGTTTCAGGGAAAATCACCCTAGAGGTTTGTTGGGTCAAAACCTCCATAGAGTAGGGCATGCCATTCAGAAGGACTCACACACAACCACACTTGGATGCAAAAAAATAGATAACAACGATAGCAGAACTCACCCGTAGTCCTACGTTCGATGTAGATCCCGCGGGGTCCAAACCCCCAGCAACCCTTCTTCCTCTCCGACCTGGAAAACAAGAAAGAACATGCACGGAAACCTAGTTGTACAACATATATTTCTCCTAAACGTTAGTGTAATCCATGTGAAATATGATATAAATGATAATAACTGCTTAATAATCAATCTTTTCACATGTACAAATAGATACTAACACAGAAGTTCAGGAACAAGATGGTTCTTCATTATTGTGAACAGCATGTATAGAAATAAAGAGTGGAGAGATCACTTGAATCCTTCCACGATCTTCGAGCAGACCATCGTCCGGATCCGTCCCGCCCTTGACTCACTAAGAAAATTTCAAGACTTGTGCACTCGAGATGGCATATAAATGGATGAACATCTCCAGGAAACAAGGGTTTCCTGTATAAATCTGGGAAAGTGTAGGAGGCACGGGAATTCAGACTTGAAATGGGATTCCGACAGAGTATAATGTCTATAAAATTTCTCTCTCCCTTAGGCCATGCACATGAGAGGCTTTTATACTCCCTCAAAGTAGTTTCAATCAGTTGGAAACAGTTGGCCATGTGTTGGGGTGGTTGAACTACTGGAGTAACCATCAACCCAGCCATGTGGACTCGCGTATACACGCGGAAAAGTTTGGGCATACCCGCGTATGGGAATTTTAACACTGTTTTTAATGAATTTTTTCAAGTCTGTGGGAATGGGTGCCCAAAGCCATAAAGACAATCATGAATCACCTGAGGGTGAAAAATGATGCTATAACAGATGTCCCCTAATATATGAGGTTAGAAGGGGTACATGATGGCCGAAATGTATTATGCACATAGAAAGAACTTCGCAAGGACAAGAGAGGACTTCACTAGATTTAAGCCTACCAAAAACCAATGAAATAAAATAGAGAGTCAACTCATGCTGAGGCAGGCATACCCATGCTCAGTCAAAAATACATCATATGGAAAGTACAGAATAGATCCAAAATGTATACAAGTATAACTAAACGGAAAGTACACAATGAATCCTCTGAGCATGGCCCGGAAGTACAAGTCTGAATCAATTTCCAAGTATCACATATATAGAAAAATGATCAATGATGCTGAAACTAGATGTATGATCATATAAGTAACTGAATCTCCAAGTACCAAATCATAAGGGGTGGAACACATGGTACAATCACGCAACTCGGGAGCCAACATATAGGATGTTGTTGTACTGACACTGCAACATATAAGGGTGAACGACATCACTGGCAGAAACTGAATGGACTATCAAAAGTGAACCGAGAAATGCTGATGCAACCCAACGTCTTCACCGATCACTATGGCACAATTCTACACAATGGGAATAAATGAGCTGAAGTCGACCATGTGAGAAATCGTTGGATTACCAGTCAATGATGTATACCGTTAACCAACGCAAGACAACCCACCAATAATGAAAATGAGTGTCAAGGTGCCCCAGTACAATCTAACAAGTGCGAATAAATGAGTTGAAGTCGAACACTTGAAAGAATCTACTAATCAGGAGGCAATGATGAGTCCCCATTGTCGATAGCGAAGAGTCTGCCACTGATGACTGCAAACCCTAAGGTACTGACAAAAAGACTCTAGACCTTATTCCCAGAGCAATGAGTCGGAGTCGATGGGAAAATATCTGCTGGAAGGAAGGCATTAAGGCATCCCACATCAGTCCAGCGCGAATGTAACCCGTAGGCCAAGATTTGGAAGGAATCGGACGAAGGAGAGTGACGGAACCGAAATGAAGTACGTTTCCAACGTGCACAAGATGTAGCTAGCGCATGGAAGAAACCCTCTGAACCAACCAGTAATGAAAGCTGACACAGAGGCGATATATCCACCGATAGGGTCAAATGGAAATCAAGGTACAGCACGAATCCCAAGTGTGATAATGTGTGCTGACGTCGAACGCAGGGGAAACCTCTCAGTCAAAGACCCATAATGATGAACAAATGTTGAGCACAAGGTCACCTATCAATGTTGGAAATAGGGCCAGGGTGCGGCTCTTGGTCTGCTCTCAGAGCAATGTGTCGTAGTCGATAAGAGACAAACCTGCTAGCAAGAATTCAATGGAGACCTTCTCAAACCAGCACGAGCAGAAGACCAAAACATCTGATGGGATAGAACAAGATACTGACAAGACCGGGAAGGCCGACTGAATAATGAGTCAAGAGACACCGCAGAATGGCCGACTCTAGTTAGACTTCCCTTGAACAAAAGCATGACTCATGATGACCATGGCAGTAAAAAGTGACAGTGTATAAGTCTGTTATGCAGGAGGCAAAACAAACTCTCCATATGATTGGAAGAGATAACCAACCGGGGGAGGACTGACAAGTGAAACAAGGTAAAGGCTGAACCTAGGTCAAAACTAAAACCATCCCAAATGTAGGAAATATATATAAGTGTATGTGCTTTGTTCAAGGGTGAAAAACTGATACTGTACTGCCATCAAACAACGAAGTTACATCTCGTTCCCACTCTTTTTGTTATATTTGATTTTTTTGTCTTTTTCATATAATAAGCCTGAAAAGGAATAAAAGAATGCTATGGTACAGTGGATAGAACGAGTATCAAGAAACAGATTCACTAGTTCATGGGATTGGAATGATCCTATGCTCAATGCAAGGTGGTGGAAACTGGTAAGCGATACTCAGAGGAATGTTCCATACATGGGTAAAAGGGTGTCAAGTCGCGATAGCTAAGTGCATGCAATGGTTAACTTGTACAGACAGTCAAGGTCAAAAGTTGGCTTAAACATTGAGTCCAAAATGAAGCCGGCTAAAGGCCAAGATAAACAAGTAGCCAATATGCAATGCAGTAATACAACTCAACAACACCAGGGAGCCTCTAGGGTAAAAGCCAGAAAAATGATAGTGAGGAAGAAGAAGAATGAAGCTTCAACACATAAGTCATGGCGGGACTAAAGAGGACTCCCAAGCCTACATAAAATGCAGCATGGGCAACAAGTGATAGCGAGGAACTAACTAAGAATCCCATGTAAAGGAAGGCTCTACCATCAAGTCATGATTAAATAATCGGCGAGTGAAATAGGTGTAATACTCATGACCTGATGGGATCAACCCTATGGCAAGTGATCAGTATGGAGGCTAGTATGAAAAATGCAATGGAAAGTGGATTCCCTAACCTATATGCCAGTGAAGACCATATACCTACCATGACGGGTTAGCATTCATGGATCAAAAACCGGGAAAAATCTCAAATTCATAAAAAATGTACCTAAAAACATACCAATCTGGGCACTTCCAAGCATCCGGGTTATGCAGCTTAAGATAGATTGAAAAAATAAGCATAACAAATTTTTGCGAAAATTTTCAACTTTTTGGGCATAAATAGATGAATTACCTCATATTTGGTTCATTGTTACATTGCCGATTTGGGAAAAAGTGCTCTGGAGAAAAAGCCTCTTTCGTTAACACAGGAGCAACCGACCATCAAATCTCACCGAATTTGTCAGGTAAGCTCATAAACCATCCTTGCTATTCATTTTTTCCGTTCATAAATTAAAATTTAGGAATTTTCACCATAGAATCTATTGCTAAAAATCAAAGTTTTGCGCATACGCGGGTTGGTAATGACCAAGTCGCGTATACACGCGATTGTGCACAAAGAAAGTCATGTATGCGCAACCCAAAAAATGAAAAATGTGTAGCTAATGAACGAATTATTGAAATTTTGCAGGATGACCATATCATGGAGAGAGCGTGAACATAGTGCTATTGATCAAGAAGTCATGCGGGACCGAGCATCACTAAATATTCTTCGAAATTGCGGATTTCTCAAGTTTTTCAAAATGCCAAATATGAAGAGTAATGTCCGGTTGCTTGAAATTCTTGTGAACTATTGGGAACCGGAAGAAGACTACTTCATCATAGATCAGATGCCCATACGCATCGAAGTGGAAGATATATATTTTATTACTGGACTCTCCCGGAGGGGGGAGCCAGTAGACTTGCACGGGAAGCCTTTGGGAGGGCTAACCGTGGAATATTACGTCCATGTTTACTGCGTAGAGGGTTCCAAGAAAGTGGGAACTCAAATTTCAATCAAATATTTAAGAGACTTGCACATAAAAATCCTCCCTTTTACCATTAGGAGAGTAGCAGGATCAGCTTCTCTACACCAGGCATCCAGGACGCAAATGAGTATAGCAGTGGAATGCTTAACTCATTTATATGATTGGTGCATAGCTCTTCTGATGAACATGAAGCAACAACTGACTTCAATCCGAAAGGCAAAGACAAAACATTTTGGATATGGTACAATTTTGATGACATTCTTCTTCGAGAAGATTCCAGCGCTGAGACCCAAAGTGATCTCTACCATCAGCAGCCTGAGAGACCCAAGAATTTCCCGCTGGGCAGACATGATGAAGAGATTGGGGGGAAGTGAAGTTCCCCGGACCACTTGGGATGATGAGTTCTTCCTTTGGTGGGGAGAAAAAATCATCGCTGTGGACGACTATCCCTATGTCGGGATGGACTTTCGTGGCGATCCAGATCTTGTCCTTCCACTAGGCACAGCATGGGGCACAATCGGTAAGTTTGCAATTTTTTGACTTATATAATTTTTTGGATTTTTTCAATATATGTGAAAAAATGAAAAACAAACATGTTTTTTATTGGATTCATAATGAATTACAATTTAAAAATGATCATGATACAGATATTGGACCAGTTCGACCTGAGGGTTTCCTGCGACATAAGCGTCGCAAGGGCAAAGCGGATACAGTAGATTCAGACAGGACCCTCCAGGCTATACAGAGGAACTTGGAGGGATTAACCCGCCAAGTACCTATGGCTGCGGTGGAAGATCTGCCTGAAGCCATCCAGAGACGAGTGGTAGGAGTGCCCCGAGACTGGGTACGGTTATTCCGCCAAGTTTCCACCGCGATCATGTTCTATAGGAACACAAATTCTGGGCAGGGACCTCAGGAGTAGATAGGTATGACATACCAGATGACTGTATATTTTTTAGACTGAACATGATCGGGCATAAGCCCAATTTTTTGTATGACTTATGGATCCAGATTTTGTATAGTTTTTTGAACACTCTGATGATATATATACATCGATGTTTGATGTGATGTGAAAAATGTATCAAAATGTATGATGTTTTTGATGATTAAATGTTATTGTATGGAATGATTAATATGCCAATCAATTTCTTGATTAGCTAATGAGTCTTCCAACCAATTGTCAGCTCGAGGAATATGAATGAAAGTTAAAAATTGAAATGATCTTTGTAAAAAACGTACCCTCAAGAACAACCGGAGTAAAAATGGATCTCGAACCTGATAAGTATTGTTCAACTGCGACACCACCAGCTGAGAGTCCAAGAAAACTACCAACGAATCAACACCCAAAGATATTTCCTCCGAGAGTAGATAAACAACTGCAGTGTATTCTGCTATGTTATTGGAAGCAGGACCAATGCAGACCCCTCTTGATACTAACAACTGACTGGATGGATAATGAAGTACCCAAGATGCGGAATCTAAGTTCTGGGTGTGTCTGCTAGCACCATCGGCGAAACCAAAATGACTCATGACATTCGACAGAACCTGCGAAAGCAGATCAAAAAACATCACCATCTCATCAAAGATAAAAAATCAACCAGATATGTACAAAGAAAAACTACTATATATAAAAGCAAAATGCCAGGCCGAAGCCTAGGCATAATACTTCTTTAAATAGAGCCCATTTCTGGGCTCCGGCAACTCGTTCCCTTCAAAATCAACCAAGGTATATGCTCCTTTCTTAAGGAATTTTTTAACGATGAAGGGGCCATACCACATAGACTTAAATTTTCCTGCCCCCAGGGCATATTTTTCTTGGGCATAGACCAAAACAAGGTCACCTTCCGAAAAAACCCTAGGTTTGACCGCCTTATCGTACTGAACTTTAACTCGACTTTTATGTGCTTCATTCATCGTGGCGACATCCCGACGCTGCTCATCGAGATGTTCCAGATGAAGGAGCCGTTCTTCAAGACTAGAAGTGTCAGGAAGAAGTTCAACAACTAACTTAAGAGAAGGAATCTCACATTCAATGGGAAATACGGATTCCAACCCATGCACTAGCTGAAATGGAGTAAAGCTAGTTGCAATTTTCACTGACGTCCTGTATGCCCAAAGTGCAGGATATAGCATAATATGCTAGTTGGATCTAACTTTATCAATTGTCCTTTGAATAATTGTCTTCAAGGATTTATTCACGGCTTCCACTTGCCCATTGGCTTGAGGATAATACGGAGATGAATGCTCCTGCCGGAAACCTAATTTGAGAGCCAACTCAGCCATCATGCTATTCTGAAAATGACTGCCATGATCAGTGACAATCTCTCTAGGAATACCAAAATGAGTAATAACCTGGTTGAAAAGAAAAAGAGCTGCAGTCTCACCATCATTCCCAAAAGTAGGCATAGCCTCGACCCACTTCATAAAGTAGTCTACTGCTACAATAATGTACTTGTGACCTTTAGCCGAAGGCGGGTTACAAGTAGTATAATCAATACCCCACTTTGTAAAGGGACCGAAAGTAATGACTGGAAAAAGCGGAGCTGGATGAGCGCGCATTTTTCCAGTATAGACTTGACACGGATGACACTTTTTGACCGACTCCATACAATCCTTGAAAATCGAAGGCAAAAAGTACCCAGCACGCAAGATCTTTTGTGCTGTAGCAAGCCCAAATAAATGACCACCACAAGCTCCACTGTGGCAATCATTCAGCACAGCCTCAGCTTCTTCGAGAGTTAAGCAATGTCTTAGGATTGAATCAACCCCACGATGGTATAAAGCATCACCAATAATCAAGAAATTCTTAGCCAAGTGACACAACTTACAGCGCTCATCTTTCGAAAAAGTAGACGGAAAATTTTCAGTCTGAAGATACACAATGATATCTCCATACCAAGGATCCTGTGGAGAGATAAGAAAAAAATGTTCATCTGGGAAGGATTCATCATAGATCATTTCTTCCCCACAGGGCAACTCGGAGATCAATTCCATGAAAACCAATGATTTCTTGGACTTGGCAGACATAAAATCAAGATCAAATTCCTGTAAAATCATGATCCATCTATTGTATTTGCCCCCAATCACTCGCCTACTGAGGACAAACTGAAATGGATTGGCTACTTCCAAAACATAAGTTTTTCGTAGAATGATGTAATGCCGGAGTTGCTGCACAGCATGAACTGCTGCTAAAGCTAACTTTTCTATCGGAGTGTACCGGAGCTCAGGACCTACCAATCCTCGACTAAGATAGTATATAACGTGCTCTGCAAGAGCATCATCCTCCTAAACCAAAACCATACCAATGGTAGATTCTGCTGCTGCCAGATACAAAAGGAAATCCCTGCTATAATCAGGTGGACTCAATAAAGGAGCAGAGGTCAATGCTTTTTTCAAAGCATCGAATGAGCGTTGAGCGAATTCATCCCAAAGAAATGGAACTCCCTTCTTCAACAATCTCATAAATCCCTTGGTAACTTCAACATAATTTACGATAAATCTCCGAAGAAAATTAGACTTTCCTTGTAGACTTTGAAGTTGACGGATAGAGGACGGGGGAGGCAACCAAAGTATTGCCTCAACCTTGAAGGGATCTACCCTAATCCCTTCCCTAGACACAATGAATCCCAATAACCGACCGGATGTAACCGCAAAAACGCACTTGTTCGGATTCAACCTAATCTTATAGAAACGACATCGTTCAAATATTTGACGGAGGTGAGCAGGATGATCCATCCTCTTTCGAGAATGAGCAGCTAAATCATCCAAATACGCCTCGATAATCTTTTTGATGTCATGGAAGGCATATGACATGGCCTGCTGAAATGTAGCCCCAACATTTTTAAGACCAAAAGGCATCTTCTTGTATGCAAAAGTAACCCAGGGACAAATAAAGGTAGTCTTATGCTGATCTTCAGGACGGATAGTAATCTGATTATATCCGGAGAAACTGTCCATGAAGGAGAAAATCTCGTTACCGGCACACTCATCAATGATCTGATCTATAAATGGTGTGGGGTAATTATCTTTCACACATGCTTTATTAAGGTCTCTGAAATCAATGCAAACTCGAATTGTTCCTTGTTTTTTATCTACGGGAACAGGGTTTGAAACCCATTCAGTCAAAGGAACAGGGAAAATGAATCCCGCCTTAAGCAGCTTCTCCACCTCAGCTTTGATAGCTGCTGCCTTCCTAGGATTGACCGGACGAAGTTTTTTCCTCACAGGCTTAGCGTTTTCGTAAGTCTTGATCTCATGCTGGACAATATATGGATCTATACCAGGCATTTCCTCATAAGACCAAGCGAATACATCCCTATACTCTTTAAAGAGCTCGGTGTAAATTTGAATCTCTTCATGGGAACATTCAGCTTTGATGAAGACATTCTCAATAATATTGGGATCCCTGGAAATGTTCACCAGGATAGTAGGAGAAATCACAGCCATGTTCCCTTCAGCATAAATCTGTGTTAGTGCTAAAGGGTTCAGGACTGGGCGAACAGGACCAGGAGACTGAGGACTTGGAAAACTCATTTCAACTTCGCTCAAATCAGGTAAAAAGTAAGACCGATGATGAAAATCATCCCACAGTCTATCTATACCAGTCATAGCTTCCAGGATGGCCTCTTCAGATGGAAGAGTGGTATCAAGGCAATCCTGGGCAGAAGAAGAACTATGTGTCCAAGCCGAAGCCACATCTCCATACAACTCTTCTGGTGAAAGAGGAGCTAGGATGGATTCTGCAGAGTCAACAATAGACTGATAAGCAATATCAGCTGCAGACATTGGAAATTCCATTCCACCCACTTGACCTTCCACTAATGTGGCAGTAGGGGAAGGTAAGGTCCAAGGGTCCGAAAAATAATGAGTTCTGAAGAACTCTCTTCGAAGAGGAGCCTTGGAGGATGAAATTGCATTTATATGAACCGTAGGAGGAGGAATATCAAAAGTATCCATTAAGGAAGAAGACATTCCAACCCCTAAATTCTCAACAGACGCCTTGGTATTATCCAACTTTGGAACAGATGAGTCAGTAGACGCATTCGGGTCTACAGGAGGATAGTCCAATTGGTCCACTGTAACAATCCTCCCTTCGTGAGGGAAACAAATAATCTGAAATAATGAGGATGAAATGGAATCCATCTCATAAATCCAGTTTCTCCCCAATAGAAGGTTGTAGTCCAAGCTTGCATCAACTACCTCAACCTCTATATTCACAGTTTTTCCCCCAACACAGATAGGCAAAGCTGGGACGATACCATGCGGTCTATGAGAATGACCATCAAACGCAGTCAGAAGAGTGGTATATGGAACAGCTTTGGGAGATCCAATCGTCTTCCAACATGTGAGAGACATCATGCATGTGGAGGCACCCTCATCAACAACCGTCCAAAAGATATTGCACTTCCGGTACGATGATTTAATATGAAAAGCCATATGATGGGGGAGTCTCTTCTTAAAATTAGTCATATCAAATGTAATCAGAAGAGAATTTTTCGGATCAATAGCCCCAATGGCAGTGAGAAAAGCACTGCGATGAGCTAGACAAGACTGGAGCACCTCTAAAACCGACATGGCACAAGGACTCTACGCCAGATCTTCCACAATAGAGTAGTTCTGGGCAGCCCTAGCATTTGGATTAATCGTCGAACGCTTAGTAGATGCTTTGGGCATCCGAGGCATAGGCTCAACAGTAGGCCTTGTAATGTGAAGTGGCTCAGTAGCATTAGGAGTATCCTTAGCTTTTGAAGACTCTTCTCTGCCATAATCATGGGATCTCGTAGCGACATCCACGTGAGCACTCATCATGAATATGTTCGATGGAATTTCCCCTTCCTGGGTGCCCCCAGAGGAAGCCCCAGGATTTTGAATCATGCCAACAACTAGTTTTTGCCCTTGGGGAAAAGGGTTTTTCAACACAGCCTGGGAACTAGAAGAACCCTACTAAGCTAACAAGCGCTGCGCATCCTAAATTTTAGGGAAAAGGTGCGTAAGATGGTCTCCAGCACATAACTTGCATGGAAACTTCACTTTCTTTTTATCCTTTGCACCCTCACCAACATGCTCGTTGGTTTTATTCGCATTACCCTTCCCATTCTTGCCCTTTTTCTTATTATTTCGTCCCTTCTTCTTCCCTTCGGATTGTTGATTCCCTTTGGGATCAGAAGCTTGGACAACATTTATCGACAAAGATTGGGAAGGTGATGACTCAACAGGCACAGCCTGACCAGAAGGAGCAGATTGTATAGACAACTGCTCCAATTGAGTAAGCAGGCTAGCTGCACTACTATTGATCGACCCGATAAGTCCATCACCATGAGGACCAGGCTTAGTTTTGGATAAATCTAATTTGGAGCGAGGAGCATTGGGCAAATATTTATGGAGGACCCTAGACTGAGAATATATTAGTTCCAACTGCTAGGCCCTAAAAATGGTCTGTTCCTCAGAAAATACCCCTGATAGGGATACATCTTTAGAAATGTCTGACTGCAAAGATTTCAGAAACCATTCCAAAAGGAATTCTCCTGGAATATGAGCTTTAATAATCCTCTTCCTTCTCCTCCGTTCCTGAATATGGTCAGAAATGTGGGTTGCATCATCCTGCTTAAAATTAGCTAGGAGTTCAGTCCCGGCATCATATCGGACAGGTAACTGGAAATGGTTTAGAAATGTAACAGCCAGTTCTCCAAATGTAGCAAAACTGCCCCCAATTAGCTCAATATACCATTTGGTAGCGTTTCCAGTTAGGGTGCGTTGAAACAATCTCAACCTAATCGAATGATCGATCAGGGAGTTAGAAGAGCACCATAAATAGAAAGTGGTGATGTGGTCAGCCGGATCCTCTCCATTCTTTCCTTCAAACTTTGGAATGTCTGAAGGAAGTTTGGTCAGGACCGGAGGCCACCCCGGACTATAACAAATCGGATCATTCGTCACTTTCGACAGATCTGGCAAGTTTAACATTGCCAGAAAAGGTAAACGAGGTGGAGCCTGAGGATTCCATCCTTGATAGGATGAATTCCCAACATTCTGAAAAGAATACCCTAGATTTGATGAGGCACCAGGTTTCCAAAAAGAACCCGTAGAAAAAGGAGAAGAACCTCCTCCCAACGCAGAGTTACCAAAGACCGGACCAGTTCCCCCTCCTAAAGTATTAAATGAAGAGGAAAGCCCCTGATAGGGGTTCCAGGCATTAGACAGAGGGGAAAAAGTCTGATAAGAACTCGACGAAGGGAAAGAAGCATTCCCTTGGTGACCAGTGTAAAACTGATTCCCTGCCCCCGTTGTAGTGAATACAAGGTTCCATCTTGTAAAAGTAGTCGAACTCTGACCTCCAGACCAAGGGTTGAAACTCTAGGTCTGAGAAGTAAATGGAAAGGACCCTAAAGAAGGATTCGAACTAGGAATATGTCCAGTTTCGAAGGGGAACCCTTGAAAAGAACCTGATCCACTAGCCATGGAAGACATGGGTGTAGATCCAGCTACAGCAGCGGAAAAGAAAAAAGAAGGAATCCCACTAATGGGCATTCCAAAACAGAAGGGACCAGATTGAGAAGCATGTGCTTGGGTGAAACCAGAGACAAACACAGCGGCACTAGAAGCAATCGAATATATAGCAATAGTGCCCCCTCCATCAATAGAAGCAGGAATCTGAATGCCTGCAGCACTCACAACAAAAGCCGCGTTCCCAGTCGTGACCATCGAAAGGTATGTATAATAAGGAGGATCTTCTGGTCTCTCTGACTCAGGTCCGATGTATTCAACAATGAACAGATAATCAGGAGGAAGAGGAGATGGAAGTGACTCTGAGGGTTCAGACACTTCTTCTACCTGTACTTCTTCTTCTTGCAGAAATAATACTCGCGAGGTGAGCGAAGCGCTCCTCTCAGAACCAACACCAGAATCAGCTACGAAACCTTCAGACCCTTGTGGAGGATCTCTCTCCACTGCGTCAGATGTCACAGGGTGGTACCCACCTGCTAAATCACTCCTACGCCTTCTTGAAGAAGGCTCTGGACTCTCGGGAGATAACCCCCGGATTATCCTCGATCGACGAGGCGCTTGATCAGCCACTTTAACAGATTTTAATTAGACTCAAAAAGTATAAAGCTAGGAAAGCTATGAGCAAAGAGCACTCACTATGAAAAATAATCCCTGAGATACAATCAAGCAAACAACCTTAAGGTATTTCCGCTCCGGGTGATTAGGACCGGACACCAAAATACAAGTAAGTGAAGAATAGGACCTTCCGAAAGTAGTCTGGGATAATTACAGCCCAAGCCTACTAGCGAAGGTAACAGAAATAGTTACGCCAACCTCCTAACGACAGCCTTTGCCGACACAAGTACCCAAGCTTCGCAAGGGCACCCCCCGGAAGTACTGCTGAAAGTGATACGACGTCTGCCTCAGGTACCACGGGTATTCCCCCCCGCAGTCACCTATGTGGAACCTAGGAGTGGCAACTATGGGCACCAATCCGTGTCAGAAGTCGGGCGGAACGGTCTTGAGGTCAGATTTAGCAAATCAGAGAGGGGGTATCTCTCTTCTCAGCCTTCTCTTCCCCTCGCGCTTGACTCTCTGGAGGTGAGCTTTCCCAGTCCACCTAATGGAGTTGGATTTCGCTCAATTAATCAACTTCTATGTTTTGTTTGAGTGACCTTGGAGAGTTAACTCTCCACTCACCTAATCCAAGGCCCTACAACCTAGCTAGTTGGTGTATGACACTTAAAAAACTTGCTAGTTGCTTTTAAATTATATCGCTTATTTTAATCGGCTGTTATGTTAAGTCAAAGGGATATGGAAATGAAACTTGTGGTGTTTTGACGCAGAAAAGAAATTAATAAAAACCAAACTACATGCAAATGCAGTAATTGTCTTTCGATGAAAAGAAACTTCTACACAGGTTCTACGAGACTAAAAAATTTTATTTTTCTTTTCAGATAACAAACTTCACACTCACAAAAACTATGAAAATGACTAAATGCTTAAGTGCACCTGATGCAAATCACTAAGAGCATGCAAATTCTAAGATGCAAAATCTCCTAAAGCAGAGAGAAATTTCCCAAAGATCCTTCAGTTTTATCTCTTTTTGGTTGTCCATAAATCTAGTTCCCAAAATCAAAAACTCTTAATATAAAGACACCAAAAACGCTTGAAACAAGAGGAAGAAACTAATGACAGTTCCTTTCCAAAATCAAATCGAAAACCAAAGGCAAGAAACCTCAACAAAGCTTCAAAAGATGTAACGAAATGATAACAAAAATGCAAAAACAAAAGCAAATGACAAAAAAAAATGTTTTTTGAGCTTTTGAATTTTATAAAAAGAAGAGCTCGGAAAGACCAAGAAAAACTAACAAATCCCAAGCCAAACAACCCTGAATTTCAAGAAAAAACTTCAAAAATGCTCCAAATCTTACAGGGCTAACTAGTAGCAAGATTTATATGAGCAAAAGAAGACAAGAAACTCAGAAACTTAGCCTAGAAGAGTAGTACAACCTTGCAGCAAACAAAAACTTCAAAGAACCAAGAAAGACTCTTCAAAAATTGCAACAAGACCTAGTCAACTGAACTCAAGAAAACCAACCAAGAAATGGGCAAAAATCGAAGTGCAAAGCAAGAAACAAAGGTAGGAAAGAGTAAATGAGCAGAGGCTCTCTGTTCTAATAAAGCAGAACAGCCAAGAATCCCCAGAAAGAGATCTTGGTACTCAAACCAGAAATGCAAACACAAGAAACAAAATTTGCCAAATAAGCTAGTTTTCAACCAAACAGGAGAGAGAAATTACCAAAGACCACTTTCTACACAATCCAGAGGACACAAAGACACTGTAGGAACAGGTATCCACAGGCAGACAGGACTAAAAAGCCAAGAAATCCAAAATTTCAAAATTCACCCAGGCATACGCTACTTGACAGTTTGGAAAAAAGCGTGCATACGTGATTGTGCTAAAGGAAACCTACATATACGCGACTCCCTTTAACAAAAACTGCGTGTATACGCGTCTGTGTATATACAATCCCGCGTATGAAAAGGTAAATAATAAAAAATATCAAGCCTAGATAAGGAACCAGGTCTTTAGTCTGACTGAGAAAGAGTTAACTGGACTGGAAATAAAAGTTAAAACTGTTGGAAACCTTTCAAATAGCTGAAACCACCCTACAGGGGAATCACAAAAATGTGGTCCCCAGTGGAGTCGCCAGTTCTGTTTCGGGGAAAATCACCCTAGAGGTTTCTTGGGTCAAAACCTCCACAGAGCAGGGCATGCCATTCAGAAGGACTCACACACAATCACACTTGGATGCAAAAAACTAGGTAACAACGATAGCAGAACTCACCCGTAGTCCTACGTTCGATGTAGATCCCACGGGGTCCAAACCCCCATCAACCCTTCTTCCTCTTCGACCTGGAAAACAAGAAAGAACATGCATGGAAACCTAGTTGTACAGCATATATATCTCCTAAACATTAGTGTAATCCATGTGAAATACAATATAAATGATAATAACTGCTTAATAATCAATCTTTTCACATATACAAATAGATACTAACACAGAAGTTCAGGAACAAGATGGTTCTTCATTATTGTGAATAGCATGTACAGAAATAAAGAGTGGAGAGATCACCTGAATCCTTCCACGATCTTCGAGCAGACCATCGTCCGGATCCGTCCCGCCCTTTCCTCGCTAAGAAACTTTCAAGAATTGTGCACTCAAGATGGCATATAAATGGATGAACATCTCTAGGAAACAAGGGTTTCCTGTATAAATCTAGGAAAGTGCAGGAGGCACGGGAATTCATACTTGAATTGGGATTCCAACAGAGTATAATGTCTATAAAATTTCTCTCTCCCTTAGGCCATGCACATGAGGGGCTTTTATACTCCCTCAAAGTAGTTTCAATCAGTTGGAAACAGTTGGCCACGTGCTGGGGTGGTTGAACTACTAGAGTAACCATCAACCCAGCCCGAAAATAGGGAATTTTATATATATATTTAATCATTTTAATGGCATACACAGAAAATTACATGTGGACTCGCGTATACACGCGGAAAAGTCAGGGCATACCCGCGTATGGGAATTTTAGCACTGTTTTTAATGAATTTGTTCAAGTCTGTGGGAATGGTTGCCCAAAGCCATAAAGACAATCATGAATCACTTGAGGGTGAAAAATGATGCTATAACACACCACTAATGATCAAGACAAGGGTAAAGCCCCTGAAACTGCAAGTGATAAAAAAGGAGAAGAGTTTGCAAGAACTCTTTTCATGGCCATGCAAGATCTTGCTAGAGAGATGAAAGAAACAAGGATGGACATAATGAGGGAATCTCTTGGGAGATTTCATCCTAGGGAAATCTCTGACATGTCTCACCACTGGACTGGTCAACCAGTGAACCAGCCACAAGCCCCACAAGCTCCACAATGCTCCACTATTCCTACCTTCTTGGCTGTGGAGAATGAAGGACCACAAGAGCAAGCATCCCTTGAAGACTACTTTGTGGAATATGAATCTCATAATTATAGATTCAGATACCACTTGAGTTTCCAACAGTTTTGTCACCTCAAGGACAAAAGAAGACCAAGGTAGCAGTATAGACATGATGGGTTCTTTCATAATCATGATAGACACCACTCTATGGGCAGATTCGTTTTGCCCAAGTTTGATGGGTCATCCACCAGTTCTGCCAAGGCATGGGTAGAAAAGTTGGATATCTACTTTTAGTTGAACAGAGTCCCTAAGATTGAAGCCATCAAGATTGCAGCGCTGCACCTTGAAGGTAAAGCACACAATTGGTGGTTCCATGGGTTGTCTACATTGGGCCATGCCAATGTGACTGCCTACTTTGAGTTCAATAGAAGACTATTGGAGAGGTTTGACAGAAAGGATCAAGAAGCACCTTTCATGAACCTTGAAAAGTTAAAGCAATAGAGAAATGAAGAAACTTATATCTATGAGTTTCTGAGATTACCTGTTATGGTTCCTGATATGTCTACAGCAAGGAGGGTGTACATTTTTATCGATGGCTTGGATGAACCTTTGCATGGGTTGGTTAAATCTACCAAGCCCATCACTTTGCATGATGCCATTGAGAGGGCTAGAGACCTCCAAGATTCCTTGCCAAAAGCAAAGGCAACTTTCCAGAGCAAGGCCCCTCACCTTTCTAAAGGGAAGGAAGAAAAATCTACTCCTTACAAGGGGAGCTCATTCAATAAGCCTCTTAATATTCAACTTAGGAGGGAGTTGAGAAAGAAGAGACTATGTTTCAATTGCCAAGAGTCATGGGCACCTGGACATAGATGTGCTGCTGGGAAAGAACACTACATAGAAGTCTTCTCAGATTTTGAGGAGGAAGATGAAGATGATGAGCCAAGGAGGGGTCAAAACGCTGATAATGTTGAGGGAGATCCAACACCATCTGGAGATGGGGATGGAGCATTTTCTCCAATAGGAGGAACTCTTGCATCTTTGAGAGGGGTGCCTAAGTACTTGACCCTAAGAGTACAAGAATCAGAGGGTATCTATACCGATTGACAATGGGGAAACCCACAACTTTATTGATGCTCATCTTGTGAAGAGGAGAGAAATCCCCACTGATAATTTTCAGGGATTATTTGTTTTGGTCCCAAGAGATAGGACAATGCAATGCATGCAATATGTCCCATCACTCTCAGTCACTATGGGATCCTACACTTTGGTGGATCACTTTTTTGTAGTTGACATACTAGACACCAATATCATTTTGGGTGTCCAATGGTTGATTACATTGGGGAAAGTCACCACTGATTGGAAAGATTTGCAGATGGATTGGGTGGACATGAAAATCATAAACCCCAAATGATCCAAGTCATGCATACTTATCCATCACCAAGCACTTCCACACAAACAAAAGAGATGGATTTGTGTAGTGGGAGCAAGGATCTCATAGTCCCTTCTCTTATGTTCATGAGAATTCTGCAAGGGACATTCCTATCTAGTGGAAAACCACCTGGGAATCCACCAGGTTTAGATATTGTTGGGGAGGCCTCACAAAGTGTTGCTTCAAATCTAGATCCAGGAGGGATTGGAGCAATGGGATACCAAGCCACAACGCTTGAGGGCTTGGTAAAGCTCAAGAATGAGGGGGATCTTCTCCCTGCATCACTATCACCCTCTCTCTTTCCTAGATCTACACTGTGGGAGGAGAAGAATGGGAGGATAAGCCTTCCAACACACAACTTTGGCATGAAATATTTCAGAGAAGAGATCAGAAACATGATAGACACTTGCATGGATGTATCATCAGCACTGTCACTGCTGAACAATGTGGATATATATTGGAATTCTCAACTGCTTGTAGAGTATTCCAAAGATCTCCACACAGGTATGATCCTAGATGACATGCAGCAATAATAGGGCTACTTAGTACAATGCGGAGTCATCTATCATCTTGTTAGGGTCTTCCTGGCTAGAGCTTCCAAGCTCAAGTAGAAGATACTACAAGGGGCACAAAAAGAATTCTTTCTCAGCCATATGCGTTCAATGAAGATCTATACCCTGATCATGAGGAGCTTTGATTGGGAAGGTTTGAGAGAGGAACTACATCAGCACTTTCAAATTTCCATGAGCTATGTGGAGTTGGGACATCCAATGGACTCTATGCAAGAGTCATTTCAGCCATTTCTTCCTTCTCTCTCAAGAGAGGAAATGCCCATGCACAACTCCATGTGTATGAGAAATTTTAATGGTAAAGGATCTGATCATGTAGAGCAAGCTTTATTTTATAATTTTTCATATTCTTTTACAATGTTTTTGCAGGATATGGCTCCTAAAGGGAGTGAGAGATCATTTGCATCTCATGGCTTGTGGTGGGCAAATAGAAATGTTGAGCTTGGCCACTCCCTTGTTGTGCAAAGGGAGATTCCTTCTCATGATGGGTGCTTTCCAAAGGCACCAAACTTATCTGACATCTTCAGCCATGTCAAGGTGAATCATGCAGCAAATGTGTGGTGGGAATTCCGCTTACCACACCTTGATCTAATGCAGACAGGAGATGCACTGCGATAGCATCACATGTGGGATTTTGACCCACCTCCTTAAGCTCAGATTTTTGTTTGCATATATGTAGTCTTGCTTCCATACTTGGATAATAAAGTTTTACTATTTATGGGATTGTATGGAGGGAGGATGGGAAATTTATATATACCACATGGATTGGAACTTCTCCCTATACCTCGTGCTACATTTTTTAGATGGAGCATTGCTCTATCCATGTTTATTTCTATTGAATTTTTCACTCCTGGTGGGATGGACTATGCACATCTTATGTTGACCTTGGAGGAACAATTCATGATGTATTGGCTTGAAAATCACTTGGCTTATGATGAGGACTTGATCATTGATGGTGTCATCAATGGAGGAGGGGAAGTACTATAGCTCTCACCCTATCAGTTGCTTGAGGACAAGAAATATTTTGGAGGGGAGGACTGTAATATTCCTACTTAGCCTAAGCTAAGAGGAATATGAAATTTTTTCTCATTTTATGTTGCATGAATAAATGAATAAAGGAGGACATGTAAAAATCCCAAAAGAATGAATAAATGAATGCCCATATCAACATGGATAAATCTTGGGTATGTAAACAAATATCTTACAGGTGTGAAAGGGGTTTGAGCTATAAGACTGGGTAAAAATTGACCAAATCTACAACGATGTCTAGATATAATGCACCTCATGAAGGGACAACGTAGTTCTAGAAGGAGGCCCCTCATGTGAAAGGAGATAATTGATCAAGGTGGTTTAGGGTTTGCAAATGCTTTCATCTTATAAAAGGAAGGGGAAGGCAGCAAGAGAAGGTTTTTGATTGTCTATATTCTGAGTATCTTGTCTGTTTAGACAAATACCATTCTCTGATGTTCAGTAGAGAATTGTGCTGCTTAGAACTTCGAGTTTCTATGCAGGGATTTCACCTCTTCCATTGAGGATTCCTGGAGGAGTCTTGCTGATTTGATCCACTATCAGGCTTTGGGCCAAGCTCTACTTCCAACTGCAATGCAAATCCAGTGAGGGTTTGTTTGCTTTTATAGGCTGCAGCAAGTGGAACTCTAGATCTGTTTAGATCTAGCTTGTATTGGTGCCTCTTCTCAGTGAGTGTGTATTTTAACCTCCTGGAAGAGTGAATCAGTTGATTGAGCTTCAAATTTGTATCTTGGCATTAGGCCAACTCTACTATTCAAGCTATAGCGTAGTTTCCTTTGAGGGACTGTGATATTTTTAGTGGAGGTTTTGCAGGGTGTTTTAATCCCATTTTTTATGATAGATCTCTGGTGCTGGGCTTTGCCTTTCACTTTGGTGATCCATGGATTAGATTGTTGATCCATGTTCTATTTTGATCTGATTTGTTTTAATGTAAATTCATCTTCAGAAATTTCTGAATAATATTACAGATCTGTTACTTAAAACTTATATATACTCTTTGTAATGCATGATTTGGTCAAAACCCCAAGGGGATCTTGTAATAGAGTCTATATAGAGTACAGATTTGAAATGGATCTGATCTTTCATCCATAGATTTGTTCTAGATCTGAAGTGTAACATTCAACTGCTGTAGCTCCTTAAAATAATTTTGTTAAGCCATTTTGCAGTTTACATATGTGTTGCATCCTTCTTTTCTGAATATTTCCTGCTCTCTTGTCCTCTGTATTCTACTGTATAATGTAAGAGCATCATTGTAATTATGATTTGTTGCTGTATATCCAAAATTTGATCTCATTTTATGGCCTCCTTCTCATGCTTTCAAAGACTGCGTTATTTCTGAAGTATTTTGTTGTGCATAGTTGCAGCCCCTCTTGTAGGGTGTTTTTCATCTAGACTAGGTGGTAGGAGATATGTTTACCACACCTATTTTGATTTTTTTTTTCTCCCCTTTTGGATCTAGACCCCAGATCTGCTGATCTAAGGGATCCAAGGGCTACAAACTTATTTCTGTGCATAAATCTCCTAGAAGTTCATTATTTCAGCAGGCTTGCTATGCAATCCCTATTTTGGGATATTACATTTGAAGAAGTTACTAAAATGCTATATAAGATGCATTTTATGCTAGGGAAAGCTGGGATTATGACCCACATAGTTTAATTTCTAATAGAAGAATTGAGAATGGGTATTCAGCTTTCATTCATGAAAGTAGGCCAGAATTAGAGAATATAACTAGCAGAGGTGTAGTGAAATCAACAGGTTCAAATATTCAGACTCCTATCATTTCAGAAAATTCTAATAAAAGAAATAAAGAAAAAGTAATTGACTTGGAAGATGAAAATAAAGGAGTTGAGAAAAGTACAAATTTTAATGAATAACATGCATATAATCAACCTGGTTACTCTCTATAGGTAGGAGAGGAACAAAATGTTCCTGCCTCACCCAGAAGATATGAGACTTCTCATGAAAAAGTACCTTTGATCAAATAGATGTTTGCGCAAATTTTAGAGAGGAATTAGAAGATGAAAGCCAACATGGAAGCCCAAGCTAAATATAATATTTCTCCAGATCAAACAAGGCTTTTGACTGCCATGGATCTTGAGAAAGATCAATTCAGAATTTCCTTGTCATGTCCCACTGACATGTCAATTGGTTCCTCTAGTAATTACAATATTGTAAATATAACTGTAGATGTGAAGAAAATCCCATTATTGGATAAGATGACCTTACATATGCAGACAGGTCAATTGACTATGAATGACCTCACAAAGACTAATGGAATGGCAATGAAAGTAGAGAATATTCTTGGGAAAGTCATTAAACAATTGAAGTTAGAAAAAGCCAACTCTAGGGATGAAACCATTCAAAATGAGGAATTGAAGAAAAACATAATAAATATTGGGGTGGACCCTAATGATAGGATTTTTGTGCAAAAGCTTCTGCAGAATGATGAAGCGGAGATATTTAGATTGAAGAAGAAGCTGAAACTACCTACAAGAGAGCATTCAATGGCTGTAGAGGTTGCAGAGGTAGAGAATGAGAAAGAAAAGCTACTACAAGAACTTATGCAAAAGGAGGAGGAAATCTCCAAAATAAAACAAACTGCAATATCATTTCAAAATTATATTGTTAGTCATACTTATACTTTTTTTTTCCCTTCAGGTAACGAAGATCCTCAAGCATAGATTTCTCAGTTGAATACTAAATTGCAGATGGTGGAAAGAGACTGGAAGAAGGCTGAATCAGACCTAGAGACTGCATCGAAGATTATTTAAGTTGCAGAACATGAAGCTAGTAAATACAAAATGGACAGTCAGAATGCTAATGCTGAGATCAAAAGCCTTGAAGATAAATTGAAAGGGAACATATCTTTAATACATGCAAAATATATCATTTGGAATGATATCATCTCTGAAATGAAGTCAATTTGGGACTTCTTGATGATGGTTGCAGAAGAAAGGAGTATTATCAAAGAATTTGAAGAACAAGTAATGGCAGATAGACAAAAGAAAATAAATAGGGCTATTTGGGCAAAAAGATTCATTGATTTCATTAATTCCAAAACAGACCAAGAATTGGAGGAAAATGAGATTAAGGATAGAATGCTAAATGCAGTGGAGATTAATAAGATGATTATGAAGAATGATTACAGGAAAGCCACAGAAAAGAGGTTGATTGAAATCAAAGAAGTAGTAAGTTAGTTTGATAAATCATTGGAAAAATTAACAAGACTAGGTTTACCTTCATGCTGGGCACTATGAGGAGGTCTATTTTCATGGGATTCTTATGAAAACTTACTGGTATTAACAAAAATCAAAGTTGATAATACACATGAAAAGAATCAGGTACTCAAGGGTGCAATGATAATCAACTTTCTATAGAGACATTTTCAGTTGTTGTGGCTGGTAAAAAATCTATTTACAGAAATACCAACTTACAACCGAATTACTAATTTCAAGTTAGAGTATCACAACGTAATACACTCACCCAGGACAAGCATAGAGATATGGGAGAAGTGCAGAGCCTGAACAATAGACTTGCCAAAATATCCTTCAACTTCGAAGAAAGACAAATCAAAAGCTGATCTGGGAAATGTAGCAGCATCGTCAACTATTCACATTCATCATATAAATTAGAGTGTTAATTTTTATGTTATTATAATCTTTCATAGATGATGTAAATTTAATAAGAATTTTTGGGAGTATGTAAAAGATAGTCTTCAAAATCCTCAGGAGTTGAGGTAGTTAGGATCAATTATAGCAGTTTCGAACTATTTTTTATTGTATTTAATGTAATAATTCAGATGAAGGAAGGTTTGGAGTTTTGGACCTTTAGAATACAATTTTTTTACTCAAAGTTTCAAATATTAATGAATGAGAATCAAGTTTCTGGAATATGTTTATGTTGATATGTGTTCAAGTTTTCGTTCTGTGTTTTCTATCTTTGAATAAAATGAAGTAATGAGAAGCAGGTCTCTTTTTACCTATGTAAGAAATAGTTAAAATCCTTAATCGGCACTCCTTCGTTTTAACTGTTTCTTTCATATAATTCTTCTAGGGTTTGAGATGATATATTCTATGTAATAGCATATCAGTTTGGACTTCCTTCTTTCATTTTCTTCTGGTCATTTCATTCAACATAAGAAAAAGACAACATTGTGAGATGTTCATTATATTTGATATTTGAGGGTTTAATGATAAATACTTGAAGGTCATTAAATAGAGACAAATAGCTTTGTGACATAATCATATAAATGGCTTAAGCATTGATTCCTTACCACAGCTAAGGGATTATCTCTTAAGGTACAACATTTTTTGGTGCAGTTGCGAGGGAACAAAGAAACGAAGTCTTTTCCGTGGGTTTTATTTGTATTTCCTTTGGTTGTTCAGAGAAGAGGAAATATTAAATGTTGTGTTTCATTTTCTAATTCTGGCTTATAAGAGGCCACATATGAGGTCTAATACCTCCGAGCAGAAGGTTCCTACCCTTTCAAATTAAGAAAAGTTGATTTCTAAAAAGAGCCAAAAATAAAAAATCCTTTATACACTTCATGCCACACTGCCTGCACCTGGCAAAAGTTCTCATACTCTTTCATCCAAGGATATTTCCCAGAAACTCACTTTCTCGGAACAAGAATACTTGCCTTCATCCATTCACTTCCAAGAACCAAGGTTAGAAGAGCAGTCTTTCGAATCTGTATCTTTCACATCTACAGAAACTCAACCTAATACAATCATTAGTTCTTCTGCTTTAGTTTATCAACCCCTTCCTTTATCAGTTGTTTCACCCCATTCACCCACACCTACAACTGGTACACAAATTCCCACTACTCAAGGAGAAGTCAATGAGGGCATAAACATGGCAGCCCCTGCTTTCTTGATGAGCAGATATACACCATTAAATCTTCCTCAACCAATGAATGCAATGCCTCAAGAATATCTTAAGTTTCTTCCTAGGTTTACTGGTGAAGATGAAATAACTGCAGAAAAACACTTGCCTTTGTTTTGCACTTGTGCTGAAAAATTCAATGTTGAACAACCAGATGTAGTAATGAGACTTTTTGTGCAATCCCTAAATGGAGAGGCAATAAAATGGTTTAAAGGGTTACCAAATGGTTCAATTAATGATTTGGATAAGTTAGAAAGACAATTCATCCAAATATGGGGTGAAAATAGAGACCATGGTTATTCTTTGACAGAATTTAATGCTATTAAGAAAAAACCTGATGAAAATATGAGTGATTTTCTTAAAAGATTCAATAAATTGTACAATAGTTTTCCTACAAAAATCAAACCTCCTCCCATTGGAGCGAGAGTTATTTTTTTTGGGGAATTTGTATCAGATTTTAGTTTTATTTTGAGATAAAGAAGGTCCCCTACTCTTCAAAAAATCCAAACAGATGTGTTGGAGATTGAAGCAAATATGACTGCTGCTAGAAAAGCTCAAGAAAAGCAGTCAGTTCATGATAAAGGTAAAGCTAAGGAAGAGTCAATTCAAGATAAAAGGATTGATGAAATGACCAAGGTCATTCAAAAATTGTCAAACAAATTAGTGATGTTTGAATTGGATAACAAGAAACCTGCACAACAAAACAGAGGGGTTTTTAATCCCCAATTCAGAAAGCAACCCCTACAGATTTTGCAGAGGGAAAGAAGAGATCAAGATCAAGTTCAAGCCCTCTTATATATAGAATCAGTACCTTCCAAGTCTACTGATGATGATCAGTAGGAAGATGAAGAGAAAATTTTTGTCATCTACATGGAAGGTAGTGCAGAAGAATAATGTGAAAGAGAATGTGAAGAAGAGTGTAAAGAAGCTGATATTTCATTTTATTGGGAAGAGATGGAAGACTATTGCAAACAATTTACTGATTTTATGCAAGATGAATTGCATAAAAAGTATGACTTGAGATCTTAAAAGAGGTTGAGAACTCACGACGATGAAGAAAAATAATTAGAGTCAGTCCCTTCTCCAATGTTGACTCCACAGCAGAAAAATTCAATAAAACAATTAGACAAGGGGAAGAAGCCCACAAATCCAGTAAAAGAAAAAGAGAAGCAACAAGCTGAGGCTTCCAAAAACAAATCTAATGACTCAAATATTTTAGAGAAGATTATTATTGTTCCTAACCAACATGAAAATGCAAATAGAAATCAAGAAGAACCTAAAAATTTGATTAAACAAAACCAAACTTTCAATTTGTCTAAAGAGTTAGAAAAAGTTAAAATTCAAGTACCTCTTCTTGAGTTAGCTAAAACACCTCATTATAAGAAATAAATTGAAGAGTTTATTAATTTTCCCCAGTCTGATGAGGTGGTTGATATTGTGAATTTGCAAGAATAGAAACCAGTGGTTACTTTCGGCCCTCATGTTGAAGAGATAGACTCTTCTATTTCACCTTTTTATATATCAGTACTTTTCCATGATTTCATTCTACATAATTGTATGATTGATTCTGGTGCATCACATATTATTATGCCATTATCTATGATGAAAGAGCTAAATTTACAACTCACTAAGACATATAGAGACATTTATTCCTTTGATTCAAAGAGATTGAAGTGTGTAGGTCTTATCAAAGACATGGTTGCTTCATTGGCCCAAATTCCAGCCAAGAGTATCATGATGAATGTAGAGTTGTAGATATTCCTGCTAGATTTGGTATGTAGTTGTCCAGATCCTGGGGAGCAAAGCTTGGGGGTGTTTTAAAGTTGGATTTCACATATGCCATCATCCCTGTTTTAAATGGAGATGAAAGGAGGTTATATAGAGAAACCATATTCATGAAAACTACCACCAAGAAAGAGCGGGTAATTCTCCCATTTATGGTCAAGAGGAGGACGATCTCTCTTGTTTTATGCTGCATGAAGATGCAGAATTTGTTGAAGAGTCACAGAAGTAGCTCTCTTCAGCAAGTGTACATAAGGAGCTGCATTCAAATAAAATTTGGAAGTGTTATTTTGATGGAGCATATTCTAAAGAAGGTACAGGAGCTGGGTTTATCTTTATATCTCCTGAAGGTAATATTTTACCTTGTTCCTTCAAACTTGAATTTGAATAAACAAATAATGTGGCAGAGTATAAAGCATTGATTTTGAGCTTGCAAATAGCTAAAAAAATGGGAATACAATCTGTTTCCATTTTTGGTGATTATGAGTTAGTAATAAGACAGATTAAGAATTGGTGTCAGACTAAGCATCCAAAATTGAGATCCTATAGAAATGAGGTGTGGGATCTAATTGCAAATTATTTTGAAGCCTTTAATATTCAATTTATTCCAAGAGAAGAAAATAGAATGGCAGACTCATTGGTAATTTCAGCCATCACATTTAAGCCACCTATTAATCCAAGACTGAGCTATGAAATTGAAATCTGACATAGGCCTTCAATCCCTAATAATGTAAAGCACTGGTAGGTTTTTTAAGATGATGAGTAGATTAATCAATTTTTAACAATGATTGGAAATTTTGAGGACAATAAAATTGATCGAGAAAGTGATCAAGCTGATCAAATTGATGTGCCTAGAAACTTGAAGCAGACAGTTGGTGACGAGAAAATAATTCAATTAAAAGATAAAACATTGCAAAGAGTCCTGGTTCCTCTTGAAATATTTTTTGATGCTAATGATGTAGTAGTGAATCAGAAGAAGGAATCTTAGGATGAAGAGATGGAGGATTGTAATTTAGGAACTCAGCAGGAGACCAAAATAGTCAAGTTGTTCAAAGGAGTTCCTAAATATTATAAAGAAAGGTATGTAGATCTTTTTAAAAAGTTCATAGATGTATTTGCATGGTCATTGTTAGTGTCAGCCTTTGTAGCTTTCCTTTAGTGATCAAACATGCTCTTACAAAGTGATTTTAAGGTGTCAAGGTTAAATTTTGTCATTTCAATCAGTCTTCAAGCAAAATTTGGTCACTAGGCATTAGGTCTAGAGTTTGTTTTCACTCTTTTCAAAGTTGTCCAAATCTCGGTCCATGGCACCATTCAGCTGAGTGTATCATCATTCAGAGGGCTTTCATCATCATGTCAAGTTCCACTAGGTCATTTTACACCTTGTTCATGCTTCAGTTGTGCCTAGGTAAGGTCCATTTCCCTCTCCTAGGGTTTTGGAGGTAATTTATCTTGGATGGTCAAATCATTATAAAAACTTGTATCCTGATGTTCATACACCTTCCCCTATCATTAATGTACCTTATTAAACACTTCCCATCACTGAGATCCCCCAAATTCCTCATTTTTGCACAAACCCTAGTTTCTTGCCACAACTTGGTAATTTTTTAGGCTAGGCCTGTGTTTTGCCCTTTTCGACCCCTTCCCCTCACTCAATCTCTGAGATTCCACTTTCCCATGCTTCCTAACATCCCTCCCTACTTCCAAAAATTTCCCCAAGAATTTAGAAGCCCCTTATCCCCTTCATTTCGCTTCATTTCGACAAATCCCTTGTTTCACACATCGGGATAGGTTTCATTCAAATGATGTTTCAGAGCAATAAAAGATGAATTTTGGAAAAATGAGAGAGGTTTTTGTACACAACAAGCCAAGGAAGAAAAACCTCCTTCACTTCTTACATAGGTATAATTTTGTTTTAGAAATGTTAAGAATACCGTTGCCTTAGGAGAATTGATGCACCTACAGGAAGTAGTGTTGGGAGATTTGATTTTTGACAGGGTAAATGAACTCCAAATTAAATAATTTTATTTGGGTTAGAAATTATACTCCAATTTATTTCCAACAAGCTATCACACGCCCAATTTGGACACCGGGAAGGCCTCCAAAATCCTCCTGCACAATGCACTATGTAGCGCGCGGCGCATACAAATAGCGCGCGACGCATTGAGCCATCAAGCTAGAAATTCACCCAAACTCTTCAAATTTTCAAATCCAATTCTTGTGAGATATTGATCAAGCTATATAAACCATTGGAAACAATTTATATTCACAATTTTTCAAAGCAAAAATCAAATTGAAGTGTTGAAGGGCGAAAATCTTGTTTTGAAAGCCGAGGAGGTGAATTGCAAGTAACGCGCGGCGCATAGGGAGCTCGCGACGCACTGGGCATCAATTGACTTTTTATTTTTACACCCGCACAACACATAGAGAGCACATGGCGTGTTGGGCATGCGCGCGGCGCATAGAGCCCTAAGGCCAGAAAACTTCACTCCCTCACCCAAATTTGTGCCAAATCGCCTCATTTGCCTTCAAGTAAGTTATTCACGCCTGCTCATTGATTCATGGATATGCTATGGTGTTTCAAATGTGGAGAAAACAAGTGTTTGTTATGGTGAAATGTAAACCCTATATTCATTTCAAAATTCGCTCCATAGGGTTTGAGGAGTGATGATTGTCATTTGAAATTGGTGTCAAAAACTTGCATTTGCCAAAACACTCTTATGCCATTGTTATGTATTCTTTATCACTGCTATCATTATATCATTTTCCTCACTGCTATGATCACTGTTATTATACCACAGTTCCATTGTTATCCCACTGTTTCACATCCTTCTTTCCCTTTTTTCCCATGTGGTAAAACTCTAAATTTATCACTTGTTATCCCTTTCCTCCATTGACAAAATTTTAAATTGCCACAACATTCAAGGATGATGCCTTAGATTTCACTTACATTTTGTCATTTCACCCATTCCCATTCCCAAAAATCCTCACTATCACTATTTTCCTATATCACTTGTAAATTTCCCATATCCCTAAACCCCTCAAACAGTGGTTGTCCCCACACTTGACAGTACTTTATCACTGTGGTTTTTTTTCCCATAGCACTGTATTTCATATGTGACACATTTGGCAAATACTGAACTCTTGTTTTTACCATACCTATATCAGCATATATTTGTCATACTTTAGCATCATGTCAGAGACGGATTCACCTTATGAGCAGGGGTATGAGTAGGACAGTGTTTCATCAAACGCAGAGCTAAATGTGTCAAGGAGATCACATAAAAGTGGACGTTACATATCAGAGAGACACCAGAGCCTTGTTTGCAGCATCACGACGAGTACTATCTCCACCCGGGGTGGAAGGGGTTTCGTTGACTTCATCAGTAGCGCGAGTACTATCTCCACCCGGGGTGGAAGGGGTCTTGCCTTCTTCATCAGCACAGGTACAGGTTCAGGACAGAGGCAAGAGGCCTATGCATGATGACGACCCCTCAGGAGGCCAAGATACTAAGTTTACATTGATTGATGTTGATGCGAGCTCTCCCAGCTCAAAGCTGAGGGAGGTCATCTAGGAGCAGAAAGACGAGAATGGCACATTGACTGAGAGAGTTGCAGAGAGCATAGTGGGTGATAAAATACTTGGAGCAGTGGAACAAACAACTAGAGGATCAGCAAATGATCATTGACTTGCAGAAGATCCGTGAAGACCGAGAGTTGGCTCGAAAGACACCCGATGACATGACACCCATTGAGCGGCAAATTTGGCTTGAGAGAGTCAAAAAGCATCTCGAGAAGTTGTTGGAAAAATCCAATAGAGACAAATACATGCTCCGTCATATGAAAGGTCATTATTGGGCCCGCATGCACATTTGCAGAGCAAAAATGAAGATCTTGAAGGCGAAGTTGAGTAAAGCACTGAAACGTCGTGAAACGCATGATCCACTCTGAATCTTGGCCGAAGCTTCCTTCACTGAGCATGAGGCATGATAGGGGATCTTCGCTCTGAATTTCGGCAAATTTAGAGAATTTTTTGTCATTTTTGAAAATTTTGGTCACAAAACAGGTTTTTTCGCCCAACGCGTAGCGCGTCCCGACGCGCGCTTATGATTGGGACACTTTCTGGATGAAAAATTTGTATTTCTGGATTTTTCATGGTAATTTATGCATGCTCAGAAATGGTCGAAGAATTTCACCAAGTTCTGGATGATTAAAAGGGCCAAAAACACCATGAAAATCACCTTTCTGCCACCTTTTGCACCAGCAGGAAGTACTTGTGGGAAAATGAAGTTTTGGAGGGGCAAATGAGCTCCAAATTGGGAAATTCCACTTGGTTTGGATAGCAGACATATAGGGCTTCCCAACAAGCTATCATGAGCTTGATTTTGATGCCAGGAAGTGCCCCAAAAACAGGCTGAAGGGCGCACGACGCATAGAGCTCAGGCGCGCGGCGCATAGAGAAAATTGGCTAATTTTTCATCTTCCAGCTCAGAATTTCGGCCAGTTGGAACAGTTTTGATTGTGGATGTAATTTTTGAGTTATCTTGATGTAATTTTGTGGTTTTAATGTAGCTTTGACTCAATTTTACCTATTCTAGATGATTCACTCACAAAAAAGTGAAAATCAAGTGAATGAATCAGTTTCCTTTCTTTTAGAGGCAGGTTGTTTGGCTGCCTAGTTTTTAGCTCCTTGTTTAGAATTGGTTGAAACTGCTCCTAGAAGGAGGAATTCGACCCATAGAGGCATGGGAAGGGTTTATTATGGTCTATATGATGTATTTTCTCAATCATTTTTAGAGGTTGGATAGGTTGGACTCTTGGGAAAGGTTTGGCACACTTTTGTACATATTTTCTGCATTTTTGGCTAAGGAAAGATCAGAGGTTTTGCAGCACCTGTTGGGATTCTTGTGGCTTTTAGTTTTGATGGTGTGTTCTCTCAGTTATTTGTAAGTTCTTTAAATGTTTAATGTATGCCATTCCCTTCTTTTTCTTCTGAAACTAAATGAATGAGTAAATGAGGTAGAATCCATTGATTCCAGTGCTCTGCCTTTAAATTTGTTTAGTTTTATATGTTTTCACCAGTTTGGAGAGGATCCTTGTTCTCCCTTGCCCTCTTCAGCTCCTTATCATTCTGATCTATGCATACAAAAAATCAAAAAGCATCAAGACTACTGCCTACCTTTCCCCAACTCGAATTCTGCAAAGATCTGGCCTCATCCCCGAGCCCAAAATTGTTTTTCCCAATTTTTCAACAAAAACCCAAAAAATTTAAATCAAACCTTCCTATCTATTTACTAGCCTAAAATCAGTATCCATTATAAGTCATCTCAACCCCTTTTGAAGACCTTTTGCCGAGATATACCTGGAGAGAGCCCTCTCCTGTCCTCGTAGGGCTAGCTACAAGGCTGAGCATGGTTTGATGTTGCCTTGAGTTTTAGCTTATTTCAGCCTAAGGTAGATTCGAGCACTAACATAGTGGCGAGCATACTGGGGAGAAAATGGTTTGCTTGTTGATGTCATTTGTTTCATGAGCTACAGACGGAGCCTGAAGTCACGCCAGGTAGCCTTCGAAACGCTTTTTCTTTGCATTAGCGAAAGTAGATAAACGCTGCTTCAGTCAATCTCTGGTCTAGCTTGTGAACGTGACACTTGAATTCCAATTGTCCCAGTACATGTATCAAGTTCAGATCTGATGGTTGATGGTGGACAACGATCAGACATAATAAGGCTGAAATAATTCACCTGGTGACTCCTGTAGAGACTCCACTGGAGGACTAACTCTTTCTCTACGAAAATGGAAGGATCTTACACAAAGTTGAGGTATCTAAAGTGGAATGGTATTCAGGATCTAGTCTGCTTTCTTGTAAATTACTTCTTTGTTGTTCTTGAACCTGTCCTAAAGGTTATTCCGAATTTGTTGTATGATAAAGGTGATCAAAATCTTCACTCGACCTATTCAAAAAGTGTAGATACTGAGTTTCCCTTTGATCCTGGCCTCCTTACTTTTCCCACATCTTATGATGACTCTCTTCAGAGTGATGAACCTCAAGAGACCAAGACTGATTCTTCAGCATTTGTACATACCCATATACCTTGTAAAATTCCAGATCAATACAAACCTCTTGTTTTACCTTCTGTTCTCCATGCTTTCCCTGAAAATTATGACCTATATCTACCAAGATTTGACGGTGAATGTAACAATGTCAACGTTGAGCAACATGTGCAGACTGTTGAGACGTTTCTAGACCTTTTTGAATTTGATGATGAAGATGTTAGTATTAGGCTTTTTTCTCTTTCTTTGCAAGCCAAAGTCAAGAGTTGGTTCAAAGCCCTTCCTGATGCGAGCATCTCAGATTTCCAGTAGTTTGTCAAAGTTTTCCTTGACAGGTGGATGATCGGACAGAAATTTTTGTTGATTATAGAAGAGTATAATCAGCTGAAAAGAATGCCAGGGGAGACAGTACAACAATTTTCTGCTAGATTTAACCAAGTTTATTATTCGATTCCAGTTGATAGAAGACCTTCTCCTAGATCTGCTCTCTTGCATTACCCGGGTGCCTTTCATCCGGAAATGGAGTTTCAGTTGAGAGAAAAGAATATTGCAACACTTCATGAAATGCAGAACAAGGCAGTAAATGTAGAGGCTCATTTGTTGATCTTGAGGGCAAGGTTGAAGGAAGAAGAAAAGAAGAAGGTTTCAGAGCAGCTGACACCTTCAGAGGAAAAGCTTGATCTTTTCGTAAATGCAGTAGAAGAGATGGTGCGGAAAATGACTGCAAAAAAATAAAATGACATTCAATAACAAGTGGCTAACCCAAAACATTTTGTTTCTTATCCTAGTTGTCATACCGATTGTTTTATAGATCATTGTGAAGAAGAGAGAGCTATTGATATGATATATATGTTTGATGATGTGTTTTATACCGATGAATTCCCTCAGTTTTATCAGTATGATGATGATTATGTTCTCCAAAAAGAAGCTAATCTTGCAGACGAATCAACAGCTAGTTTTTGGGAGGAGGCAGTTCCCTTTCAGCAGCTCGAGTACAGTGATCAATCGATACATATCAGCTATGAAAATGATGAGGAAAGTGCAGAAAATTTTTAAGTAAGTGAAGGATCTTTGCCTTTTTGTTTTGATTCATTTCAGTTCATCAGAGACAACTACCATGCAATCAGAAATCAAATGTCAACAAGTCTTGATCTGGACCATCTTGAGTGCAATGAAAACCTTGTTCAAGACTTCTCATATTAAGATTTTCAGCCCTCGAAAGCCATTGATTTTCAAGTTGCAGATGAGGACATGGAAGCTGGTACATGTGATCAAATGATACAAGGTGACTCCGTACCATTCTGTTTTGAATCATTTCAGTTTTTGAAGGGTAAATTGCATGGTAAATCTTCAAATGAGCAGCCTGTAAGAAATCAGCAATCTCTCAATGTTAATGTTGAGGATGAGACAGATAACGAAATTCTTGAGTAGCCTGTAGCATCAGATTTGCAGCCATCCAATGAAATTGAAGGTCAGGCTACAGATGAAGGTGTGGAAGCTGAAATATATGAGTTAATGATGCAAGAAAATTTTGTACCCTTTTGTTTCGAAGCATTTCAGTTTATAAGGCAGAATCTTCGTAAAATATCTCAAGAAAAAGATGAAAATCCAGTAGGATTTCAGGCAGTTTTAATGGATACATCGCAGCAGTCTTCTCAAGTATTTGATGATCCTATTGCTCATGTGTTGGATGATGTTTGCTGTAAAAATTTTCCTTCATTAGCTAACCATGTGCCGAAAAAGAATGTTGATGATAATCTTATTCAAAGGTCACCTTCATTCTCTTGTTTAACAGATTTTTCATTACAAAGCCCTCATCAAGGTTTGCAGTCATATGAGGAGATTGATGAAGGAGACTTTTGTTCTGTTTGTAATCAGCAACAGTGTTTGGTAATTCACGAAATTCAGGATCCTTTTGGCAGCTTGCTGCAATCACCAAAGAAAGACAGCATAGAGGTGAGAAAATTTTTAAGATTAAGGTATGGAGATTATCTGGATCAGAGCAGTGATGTGTTAATGGAAATGAATAGCTATGTCTATGAAGATCCTTTCACAGTATTCTTGCAGTCATCCAGTCAATTCATGCTTTGCAAGTTTATCAGCAGTCCACTTGGTTCAAAGTTTCCATGGGAGTTGCCTTTCAGTAGTTATTTCTCGTTGTTCATAAGCAAGCATTTGGGAAGAAATCAAACAGCAGCCAGCATGCTTACATGGTTGCATTGGTTGTTCCATTACACTTGATCGGGTGGTGTAAAGCACAATTAGAGTAGGTTGTATTGAATAAGCTCTACTTTGAGCATATTTCCAGTTTTTTAGTTGTGTTTAAGTACCAAGTTAGTTTTTAGTTGAGTGAGAGTCAATTTGTGTCGTCAAGTCATCAGTTTTTAGTCATGCATTTCAGTTTGAGTTTTTGATTCCATTGCCCAATGGATAAGGCACTGGTCTGCTCTCCCAAAGATCTGCCGTTCTTGGCACCTCCAAGGAGCTACCATCCCCATTGGAGCCAATGTTAGAGTCAGCATTTGCAGCCTTCCTCCAGTGATCAAACATGCTCTTACAAAGTGATTTTAAGGTGTCAAGGTCAAATTTTGTCATTTCAATGAGTCTTCAAGTAAAATTTGGTCACTAGGTATTAGGTCTAGGGTTTGTTTTCACTCCTTTCAAAGTTGTCCAAATGTCGGTCCATGTCACCATTCAGCTGAGTGTACCATCATTCATAGGGTTTTCATCATCATGTCAAGTTCCACTGGGTCATTTTACACCTTGTTCATGCTTCAATTGTGCCTAGGTAAGGTTCATTTCCCTCTCCTAGGGTTTTGGAGGTAATTTCTCTTGGATGGTCAAATCATTAGAAAAAATTGTATCCTGATGTTCATACACCTTCCCCTATCATTAATTTACCTTATTAAACACTTCCCATCACTGAGATCCCTCGAATTCCTCATTTTTGCACAAACCCTAGTTTCTTGCCACAACTTGGCAATTTTCTAGGCTAGGCCTGTGTTTTGCCCTTTTGGACCCCTTCCCCTCACTCAATCTCTGAGATTCCACTTTACCCTACTTCCTAACATCCCTCCCTACTTCCAAAAATTTCCCCAAGAATTTAGAAGCCCCTTATCCCCTTCATTTCTCTTCATTTCGACAAATCTCTTGTTTCACACATCGAGATATGTTTCACTCAAATGATGTTTCAGAGCAATAAAAGATGAATTTTGGAAAAATGAGAGAGGTTTTTGTACACAAAATGCCAAGGAAGAAAAAATTCATTCACTTTTTACACAGGTATAATGGTTTTGGAGAAATGTTAAGAATACCATTGCCTCAGGAGAATTGATGCACCTACAGGAAGTAGTGTTGGGAGATTTTATTTTTGACAGGGTAAATGAACTCCAAATTGAACAATTTAACTTGGGTTGGAAATTATACTCCAAGTGCTTTCCAACGAGCTATCACACTCCCAATTTGGACACCGCGAAGGCCTCCAAAATCCTCCTGCCAAATGCACTATGTAGCGCGCGGCACATACAAAGAGCGCGCGGCACATTGAGCCATCAAGCTAGAAATTCACCCAAAGTCTTCAAATTTTCAAATCCAATTCTTGTGAGATATTTCTCAAGCTATATAAACCATTGGAAACAAGTTATATTCACAATTTTTCAAAGCAAAGATCAAATTGAGTGTTGAAGGGCGAAAATCTTGTTTTGAAAGCCGAGGAGGTGAATTGCCAGTGCGCGCAGCGCATACGAGTAGCTCGCGGCGCATAGGGAGTGCGGGGCGCACTGGGCATCAATTGCCTTTGTATTTTTACATGCGCGCGACACATAGAGAGCACACGGTGCGTTGGGCATGCGCGCGGCGCATAGAGCCCTAAGGCCAGAAAACTTCGCTCCCTCACCCAAATTTGTGCCAAATCGCCTCATTTGCCTTCAAGTAAGTTATTCACACCTGCTCATTGATTCATGGATATGCTATGGTGTTTCAAATGTGGAGAAAACAAGTGTTTGTTATGGTGAAATGTAAACCCTATATTCATTTCAAAATTCGCTCCATAGGGTTTGAGGAGTGATGATTGTCATTTGAAATTGGTGTCAAAAACTTGCATTTGCCAAAACACTCTTATGCCATTGTTATGTATGCTTTATCACTGCTATCATTATATCATTTTCCTCACTGCTGTGATCACTGTTATTATACCACAGTTCCATTGTTATCCCACTATTTCACATCCTTCATTCCCTTTGTTCCCATGTGGTAAAACTCTAAATTTATCACTTGTTATCCCTTTCCTCCATTGACAAAATTTTAAATTGCCACAACATTCAAGGATGATGCCTTAGATTTCACTTCTATATTTATTATTGTTATTATGGCTTCACCCATTGCACCCATTCCCACTCCCAAAATCCCTCACCATCACTATTTTCCCATATCACTTGCAAATTGACCATATCCCTAAACCCCTCAAACAGTGGCTGTCCCCACACTTGACAGTACTTTATCACTGTAGTTTTTCCCATAGCACTGTATTACATATGTGACACATTTGGCATACACTGAAACTCTTGTTTTACCATACCTATATCTAAAGATATATTTGTTACATTTCTTAGCATCATGTCATAGACAGATTCACCTTATGAGTAAAAGGAGCAGATAGTGTTTCATCAATCATGTGAGCTTAATATATCGAGGAGATCTCATAAAAGTGGCAGTCACATATCAGAGAGGCGCCAGAGCCTTGTTTGCAGCATCACTACGAGTACTATCTCCACCCGGGGTGGAAGGGATCTCGTTGACTTCATCAGCAGCGCGAGTACTATCTCCACATGGTGTGGAAGGGGTCTCGCCTTTGACATCAACATAGGTGCAGGTTCAGGACAGAGGCAAGAGGCCGATGCAGGATGAGGGCCCCTCAGGAGGCCAAGATACTGAGTTTACATTGATTGATGTTGATGCGAGCTCTCCCAGCTCAAAGCTGAGGGAGGTCATCCAAGAGCAGAAAGCCGAGATTGGAACATTGACCGAGAGATTGCAGAGAGCACAGTGGGTGATAAACTACTTGTAGCAGCGGAAAAGACAACTAGAGGATCAGCAAATGATCATTGACTTGCAGAAGATCCGTGAAGACCGAGAGTTGGCTCGAAAGAGACCCGGTGACATGACACCCATTGAGCGGCAGATTTGGCTTGAGAGAGTCAACAGGCATCTTTAGAAGTTGTTGGCAAAGGCCAATAGAGACAAAGACATGCTCCGTCATATGAAAGGTCATTATTGGGCCCGCATGCACGTTTGCAGAGCAACAATGAAGATCCTGAAGAGAAGGTTGAGCAGAGCACTGAAACAGCGAAAGAGGCCTGATCCACTCCAGATATTGGCCAAGGCTTCGTTGGAAGAGAATGAGGCATGATAGGGGATCTTCGCTCCAAATTTCAACAAATTTGGAGAATTTTTTGTCATTTTTGAAAATTTTGGTCACAAAACAGGTTTTTCCGCCCAACGCATAGCGCGTCCCGACGCGCGCTTATGATTGGGACACATTCTGGAGGAAAAAATTGTATTTTTGGATTTTTCATAGTAATTTATGCATGTTCATAAATGGCTGAAGCATTTCATCAATTTCTGGATGATCAAAAGGGCCAAAAACACCATGAAAACCACCTTTCTGCCACCTTTTGCACCAGCAGGAAGTACTTCTGGGAGAATGAATTTTTGGAGTGGCAAATGAGCTCCAAATTGGGAAATGCCCTTGGGCTAGATAGCAGACATCCAGGGCTTTCCTGAAAGCTATCATGAGCTTCATTTTAATGTCAGGAACTGCCCAAAAAATTGTGCTGAAAGGCGCACGACGCATAGAGCTCCGGCATCACGGCGTACAGAGAAAATCACAATTTTTCATCTTCCACCAGAATTTCGGCCGCCTGGACCGCGCCTTTATTCAGGATAATTTTGAGTTATCTTGATGTAATTTTGTGGTTTTAATGTAACTTTGACTCACTTTTACCTATTCTAGATGATTCACTCACAAAAAAGTGAAAATCAAGTGAATGAATCAGTTTCCTTCCTTTTAGAGGCAGGTTGTTTGGTTGCCTAGTTTTTACCTCCTTTTTTAGAATTGGTTGAAACTGCTCCTAGAAGGAGGAATTCGACCGCTAGAGGCATGGGAAGGGGTTAGGATGGTCTATATGATGTATTTTCTCAATCATTTTCAGAGGTTGGACAGGTTGGACTCTTGGGAAAGGTTTGGCACACTTTTGTACATATTTTTTGCATTTTTGGCTAAGGAAATATAAGAGGTTTTGCAGCACCTGTTGGGATTCTTGTGGCTTTTAGTTTTGATGGTGTGTTCTCTCAGTTATTTGTAAGTTCTTTAAATGTTTAATAGATGTCATTCCCTTCTTTTGCTTATGAAACTAAATGAATGAGTAAATGAGGTAGAATCCATTGATTCCAGTGCTCTGCCTTTAAATTTGTTTAGTTTTATATGTTTTCGCCAGTTTGGAGAGGATCCTTGTTCTCCCTTGCCCACTTCAGCTCCTTGTCATTATGATCCATCCATACAAATAATCAAAGAGCATCAAGACTACTTCCTACCTTGCCCCAACTCGAATTCTGCAAAGATCTGGCCTCATCCCCGAGCCCAAAATTGTTTTTCCCATTTTTTCAACAAAAACCCAAAAAATTTAAATCAAACCTTCCTATCTATTTACTAGCCTAAAATCAGTATCCATTATAAGTCATCTCAACCCCTTTTGAAGACCTTTTTCCGAGATAGACCCGGAGAGAGCCCTCTCCTGTCCTCGTAGGGCTAGCTATGAGTCTAAGCATGGTTTGATGTTGCCTTGAGTTTTACCTTATTTCAGGCTAAGGTAGATTCGAGTGCTAACATAGTGGCGAGCATACTAGGGAGAAAATGGTTTGCTTGTTGATGTCATTTGTTTCATGAGCTACAGACGGAGCCTGAAGTCACGCCAGGTAGCCTTCGAAATGATTTTGCTTTGCATTAGCGAAAGTAGATAAACGCTGCTTCAGTCAATCTCCCCAGTACATGTATCAAGTTCAGATCTGATGGTTGATGGTGGACAACGATCATACATAAGAAGGCTGAAGTCATTCACCTGGTGACTCTTGTAGAGACTCCACTGGAGGACTGACTCTTTCTCTGCGAAAATGGAAGGATCTTACACAAAGTTCAGGTATCTAAAGTGGAATGGTATTCAAGATCTAGTCTAATTTCTTGTAAATTACTTCTTTGCTATTCTTGAACCTGTCTTGAAGGTTATTCCGAATTTGTTGTATGATAAAGGTGATCAAAATATTCACTCGACCTATTCAAAAAGTGTAGATACTGAGTTTCCCTTTGATCTTGGCCTCCTTACTTTTCCTACATCTTATGATGACTCTCTTCAGAGTGATGAACCTCAAGAGACTAAGACTGATTCTGCAGCATTTGTACATACCCATATACCTTGTAAAATTCCAGATCGATAAAAACCTCTTGTTTTACCTTCTGTTCTCCATGCTTTCCCTGAAAATTATGACATATATCTACCAAGATTTGACAGTGAATGTAACAATGTCAACGCTGAGAAACATGTGCAGAATGTTGAGACGTTTCTAGACCTTTTTGAAGTTGATGATGAAGATGTTAGTATTAGGCTTTTTTCTCTTTCTTTGCAAGCCAAAGTCAAGAGTTGGTTCAAAGCCCTGCCCGATGCGAGCATCTCAGATTTCCAGCAGTTTGTCAAAGTTTTCCTTGACAGGTGGATGATCGGACAGAACTTTTTGTTGATTATAGAAGAGTATAATCAGCTGAAAAGAATGCCAGGGGAGACAGTACAACAATTTTCTGCTAGATTTAACCAAGTTTATTATTCGATGCCAGTTGATATAAGACCTTCTCCTAGATCTGCTCTCTTACATTACCCGGGTGCCTTTGATCTGGAAATGGAGTTTCAGCTGAGAGAAAAGAATATTGCAACACTTCACGAAATGTAGAACAAGGCAGTAAATGTAGAGGCTCATTTTCTGATCTTGAGGGCAAGGTTGAAGGAAGAAGAAAAGAAGAATTTCTCAGAGCAGCTGACACCTTCAGAGGAAAAGCTTGATCTTTTCATAAATGCAGTAGAAGAGATGGTGTGGAAAATGACAGCAAAAAATGAAAATGACATTCAAGAACAAGTGGCTGACCCAAAACATTTTGTTTCTTATCCCAGTTGTCATACCGATTGTTTTATAGATCATTGTGAAGAAGAGAGAGCTATTGATATGATATATATGTTTGACGATGTGGTTTATACCGATGAGTTCCCTCAGTTTGATCAGTATGATGATGATTATGTTCTCCAAAAAGAAGCTAATCTTGCAAACGAATCAACAGCTAGTTTTTGGGAGGAGGCAGTTCCCTTTCAGCAGCTCGAGTACAGTGATCAATCGATACATATCAGCTATGAAAATGATGAGGAAAGTGCAGAAAATTTTTAAGTAAGTGAAGGATCTTTGCCTTTTTGTTTTGATTCATTTCAATTCATCATAGAAAAATACCATGCAATCAGAAATAAAATGTCAACAAGTCTTGATCTGGACCATCTTGAGCGCAATGAAAACCTTGTTCAAGACTTCTCATATTCCGATTTTCAGCCCTCGAAAGCCATTGATTTTCAAGTTGCAGATGAGGACATGGAAGCTGGTACATGTGATCAAATGATACAAGATGACTCCGTACCATTCTGTTTTGAATCATTTCAGTTTTTGAAGAGTAAATTGGATGGTAAATCTTCAAATGAGCAGCCTGTAAGAAATCAGCAATCTCTCAATGTTAATGTTGAGGATGAGACAGATAACGAAATTCTTGAGCAGCCTGTAGCATCAGATTTACAGCCATCCAATGCAATTGAAGGTCAGATTATAGATGAAGGTGTGGAAGCTGAAATATATGAGTTAATGATGCAAGAGAATTCTGTACCCTTTTGTTTCGAAGCATTTCAGTTTACAAGGCAGAATCCTCCTAAAATCTCTCAAGAAAAAGATGAAATGCCAGTAAGATGTCAGGTAGTTTCAATGGATACATCGGAGCAGTCTTCTCAAGTTTTTGATGATCCTATTGCTCGTGTGTTGGATGATGTTTGTTGTAAAAATTTTCCTTCATTAGCTAACCATGTGCCGAAAAAGAATGTTGATGATAATGTTATTCAAAGGTCGCCTTCATTCTCTTGTTTAACAGATGTTTCATTACAAAGCCCTCATCAAGGTTTGCAGTCATATGAGGAGATTGATGAAGGAGACTTTTGTTCTGTTTGTAATTAGCAACAGTGTTTGGTAATTCACGAAATTCAGGATCCTTTTGGCTGCTTGCTGCAATCACCAAAGAAAGATAGCATAGAGGTGAGAAAATTTTTAAGATTAAGGTATGGAGATTATTTGGATCAGAGCAGTGATGTGTTAATGGAAATCAGTAGCTATGTGTATGAAGATCCTTTCGCAGTATTCTTGAAGTCATCCAGTCAATTCATGCTTTGCAATTTTATCAGCAGTCAGCTTGAGTTCAAATTTCCATGGGAGTTGCCTTTCGATTCTGCCCTTTTCCTGCGCATCAGTAAGCACATGGGAAGAAATCAAATAGAAGCCAAGATGCTTACATGGTTGCATTGGTTGTTTCATTTCACTTGATCAGGTGATGAATGGAACAATTAGAGTAGGTTGTATCGAATAAGCTCTACTTTGAGCATCTTTTCCAGTCTGTCAGTTGTGTTTAAGTATCGAGTCAGTTGTTAGTTGAGTGAGAGTCAGTTTGTGTCATCAAGTCATCAGTTTTCAGTCATGCATTTCAGTTTGAGTTTTTGATTGCATTGCCCAATGGATAAGGCACTGGTCTTCTCTCCCAAATATTTGTCGTTCTTGGCACCTCCAAGGAGCTACCATCCCCATTGGAGCCAATGTTAGTGTCAGCCTTTGCAGCTTTCCTTCATTGATCAAACATGCTCTTACAAAGTGATTTTAAGGTGTCAAGGTCAAATTTTATCATTTCAATGAGTCTTCAAGCAAAATTTGGTCACTAGGCATTAGGTCTAGGGTTTGTTTTCACTCTTTTCAAAGTTGTCCAAATGTCGGTCCATGGCACCATTCAGCTGAGTGTACCATCATTTAGAGGGCTGTCATCATCATGTCAAGTTCCACTAGGTCATTTTACACCTTGTTCATGCTTCAGTTGTGCCTAGGTAAGGTCCATTTCCCTCTCCTAGGGTTTTGGGGGTAATTACTCTTGGATGGTCAAATCATTAGAAAAACATGTATCATGATGTTCATACACCTTCCCCTATCATTAATGTACCTTATTAAACACTTCCCATCACTGAGATCCCCCAAATTCCTCATTTTTTCACAAACCCTAGTTTCTTGCCACAACTTGGCAATTTTCTAGGCTAGGCCTATGTTTTGCCCTTTTGGACCCCTTCCCCTCACTCAATCTCTGAGATTCCACTTTCCCATACTTCCTAACATCCCTCAATACTTCCAAAAATTTCCCCAAGAATTTAGAATCCCATTATCCCCTCCATTTCGCTTCATTTCGACAAATCTCTTGTTTCACACATCGGGATAGGTTTCACTCAAATGATTTTATAGAGCAATAAAACATGAATTTTAAAAAAATGAGAGAGGTTTTTGTACACAACATGCCAAGGAAGAAAAAAATCCTTCAATTTTTACACAGGTATAATGGTTTTGGAGAAATGTTAAGAATACCGTTGCCTTAGGAGAATTGATGCACCTAAAGGAAGTAGTGTTGGGAGATTTTATTTTTGATAGGGTAAATGAACTCCAAATTGAAAATTTTCACTTGGGTTGGAAATTAAACTCCAGTAGATTTCCAACGAGCTATCGCACGCCAAATTTGGACACCGGGAAGGCCTCCAAAATCCTCCTACCAAATGCACTATGTAGCGCGCGGCGCATACAAAGAGCGCGTGGCGGATTGAGCCATCAAGCTAGAAATTCGCCCAAAATCTTCAAATTTTCAAATCCAATTCTTGTGAGATATTTCTCAAGATATATAAACCATTGGAAACAATTTATATTCACAATTTTTCAAAGAAAATATCAAATTGAAGTGTTGAAGGGCGAAAATCTTGTTTTGAAAGCCAAGGAGGTGAATTGCCAGTGCGCGCGGCGCATACAAGTAGCGTGCGGCGCATAGGGAGCGCGCGGTGCACTGGGCATCAATTGACTTTGTATTTTTACACGCGCACAACGCATAGAGAGCTCGCGACGCGTTGGGCATGCGCGCGGCGCATAGAGCCCTAAGGCCAGAAAACTTCACTCCCTCACCCAAATTTGTGCCAAATCGCCTCATTTGCCTTCAAGTAAGTTATTCACACCTGCTCATTGATTCATGGATATGCTATGGTGTTTCAAATGTGGAGAGAAAAAGTGTTTTTTATGGTGAAATGTAAACCCTATATTCATTTCAAAATTCGCTCCATAGGGTTTGAGGAGTGATGATTGTCATTTGAAATTGGTGTCAAAAACTTGCATTTGCCAAAACACTCTTATGCCATTGTTATGTATTCTTTATCACTGCTATCATTATATCATTTTCCTCACTGCTTTGATCACTGTTATTATACCACAGTTCCACTGTTATCCCACTGTTTCACATCCTTCATTCCTTTTGTTCCCATGTGGTAAAACTCTAAATTTATCACTTGTTATCCCTTTCCTCCATTGACAAATTTTTAAATTGCCACAAAATTCAAGGATGATGCCTTAGATTTCACTTACATTTTGTCATTTCACCCATTCCCATTCCCAAAAATCCTCACTATCACTATTTTCATACATCACCTGTAAATTGCCCATATCCCTAAACCCCTCAAACAGTGGTTGTCCCCACACTTGACAGTACTTTATCACTGTGGTTTTTTTTCCATAGCACTATATTACATATGTGACACATTTGGCATATACTGAACTCTTGTTTTTACCATACCTATATCAGCATATATTTGTCATACTTTAGCATCATGTCAGAGACGGATTCACCTTATGAGCAGGGGTATGAGCAGGACATTGTTTCATCAACGGCAGAGCTAAATGTGTCAAGGAGATCTCATAAAAGTGGTCGTTACATATCAGAGAGGCGCCAGAGCCTTGTTTGCAGCATCACGACCAGTACTATCTCCACCCCGGGTTGAAGGGGTCTCGTTGATTTCATCAGCAGTGCGAGTACTATCTCCACCCGGGGTGGAAGGGGTCTCGCCTTCTTCATCAGCACAGGTACAGGTTTAGGACAGAGGCAAGAGGCCTATGCACGATGAGGACCCCTCAGGAGGCCAAGATACTGAGTTTACATTGATTGATGTTGATGCGAGCTCTCCCAGCTCAAAGCTGAGGGAGGTTATCCAGGAGCAGAAAGTCGAGATTGGCACATTGACCGAGAGAGTTGCAGAGAGCATAGTGGGTGATAAACTACTTGGAGCAGTGGAACAGACAACTAGAGGATCAGAAAATGATCATTGACTTGCAGAAGATTCGTAAAGACCGAGAGTTGACTCGAAAGAGACCCGGTGACATGACACCCATTGAGCGGCAGATTTGGCTTGAGAGAGTCAACAAGCATCTTGAGAAGTTGTTGGCAAAAGCCAATAGAGACAAAGACATGCTCCGTCATATGAAAGGTCATTATTGGGCCCGCATGCACGTTTGCAGAGCAAAAATGAAGATCTTGAAGGCGAAGTTGAGCAAAGCACTGAAACATCGTGAAATGCATGATCCACTCCGAATCTTGGCCAAAGATTCCTTCGCTGAGCATGAGGCATGATAGGGGATCTTCACTCTGAATTTCAGCAAATTTGGAGAATTTTTTGTCATTTTTGAAAATTGTGGTCACAAAATAGGTTTTTCCGCCCAACGCGTAGCGCGTCCCGACGCGCGCTTATGATTGGGACACTTTCTGGAGAAAAAATTTGTATTTTTGGATTTTTCATGGTAATTTATGCATGCTCAGAAATGGCCGAAGCATTTCACCAAGTTTTGGATGATCAAAAGGGCAAAAAACACCATGATAATCACCTTTCTGCCACCTTTTGCACTAGCAGGAAGTACTTGTGGGAAAATGAAGTTTTGAAGCGGTAAATGAGCTCCAAATTGGGAAATTCCACTTCGGTTGGATAGCATACATCCAGGGATTTCCAGAAAGCTATCATGAGCTTGATTTCGATGCTAGGAAGTGCCGTAAAAATAGGCTGAAAGGCGCACGACGCATAGAGCTCAGGCGTGCGGCGCATAGAGAAAATTGGCTAATTTTTCATCTTCCAGCTCATAATTTCGGCCAGTTGGACTAGTTTTGATTGTGGATGTAATTTTTGAGCTATCTTGATGTAATTTTGTGGTTGTAATGTAACTTTGACTCACTTTTACCTATTCTAGATGATTCACTCACAAAAAAGTGAAAATCAAGTGAATGAACCAGTTTCCTTCCTTTTAGAGGCAGGTTGTTTGGCTGCCTAGTTTTTAGCTCCTTGTTTATAATTGGTTGAAACTGCTCCTAGAAGGAGGAATTCGACCCCTAGAGGCATGGGAAGGGGTTAGGATGGTATATATGATGTATTTTCTCAATCATTTTCAGAGGTTGGACAGGTTGGACTCTTGGGAAAGGTTGGGCACACTTTTGTACATATTTTCTGCATTTTTGGCTAAGGAAAGATCAGAGGTTTTGCAGCACCTGTTGGGATTCTTGTGCCTTTTAGTTTTGATGGTGTGTTCTCTTAGTTATTTGTAAGTTCTTCAAATTTTTAATGTATTCCATTCCATTCTTTTGCTTTTGAAACTAAATGAATGAGTAAATGAGGTAGAATCCATTGATTCCAGTGCTCTGCCTTTAAATTTGTTTAGTTTTATATGTTTTCGCCAGTTTGGAGAGGATCCTTGTTCTCCCTTGCCCTCTTCAGCTCCTTCTCATTCTGATCCATCCATACACATAATAAAAAAGCATCAAGACTACTGCCTACCTTGCCCCAACTCGAATTCTGCAAAGATCTGGCCTCATCCCCGAGCCCAAAATTGTTTTTCCCATTTTTTCAACAAAAACCCAAAAAAATTAAATCAAACCTTCCTATCTATTTACTAGCCTAAAATAAGTATCCATTATAAGTCATCTCAGCCCCTTTTGAAGACCATTTGCCGAGATAGACCCGGAGAGAGCCCTCTCCTGTCCTCGTAGGGCTAGCTACGAGGCTGAGCGTGGTTTGATGTTGCCTTGAGTTTTACCTTATTTCAGCCTAAGGTAGATTCGAGCGCTAACATAGTGGCGACCATACTGGGGAGAAAATGGTTTGCTTGTTGATGTCATTTGTTTCATGAGCTACAGACAGAGCCTGAAGTCACGCCAGGTAGCCTTAGAAACACTTTTGCTTTGCATTAGCGAAAGTAGATAAACGCTACTTCAATCAATCTCCGGTCTAGCTTGTGAACGTGACACTTGACTTCCAATTGCCCCAGTACATGTATCAAGTTCAGATCTGATGGTTGATGGTGGAAAACGATCAGACATAAGAAGGCTGAAATCATTCACCTGGTGACTCCTGTAGAGAATCCACTGCAGGACTGACTCTTTCTCTGCGAAAATGGAAGGATCTTACACAAAGTTCAGGTATCTAAAGTGGAATGATATTCAGGATCTAGTCTGCTTTCTTGTAAATTACTTCTTTGTTGTTCTTGAACCTATCCTAAAGGTTATTTCGAATTTGTTGTATGATAAAGGTGATCAAAATCTTCACTCGACCTATTCAAAAAGTGTAGATACTGAGTTTCCCTTTGATCCTGGCCTCCTTACTTTTCCCACATATTATGGTGACTCTCTTCAGAGTGATGAACCTCAAGAGACCAAGACTGATTCTGCAACATTTGTACATACCCATATACCTTGTAAAATTCTAGATCGATACAAACCTCTTGTTTTACCTTCTGTTCTCCATGCTTTCCCTGCAAATTATGACCTATATCTACCAAGATTTGATGGTGAATGTAACAATGTCAACGCTGAGCAACATGTGCAGAATGTTGAGACGTTTCTAGACCTTTTTGAAGTTGATGATGAAGATGTTAGTATTAGGCTTTTTGCTCTTTCTTTGCAAGCCAAAGTCAAGAGTTGGTTCAAAGCCCTGCCTGATGCGAGCATCTCAGATTTCCAGCAGTTTGTCAAAGTTTTCCTTGACAGGTGGATGATCGGACAGAACTTTTTGTTGATTATAGAAGAGTATAATCAGCTGAAAAGAATGCCAGGGGAGACAGTACAACAATATTCTGCTAGATTTAACCAAGTTTATTATTCGATGCTAGTTGATATAAGACCTTCTCCTAGATCTGCTCTCTTGCATTACCTGGGTGCCTTTGATCCGGAAATGGAGTTTCAACTGAGAGAAAAGAATATTGCAACACTTCACGAAATGCAGAACAAGGCAGTAAATGTAGAATCTCATTTGCTGATCTTGAGGGCAAGGTTGAAGGAAGAAGAAAAGAAGAATGTTTCAGAGCAGCTGACACCTTCAGAGGAAAAGCTTGATCTTTTCGTAAATGCAGTAGAAGAGATGGTGTGGAAAATGACTGCAAAAAATGAAAATGACATTCAAGAACAAGTGGCTAACCCAAAACATTTTGTTTCTTATCCCAGTTGTCATACCGATTGTTTTATAAATCATTGTGAAGAAGAGAGAGTTATTGATATGATATATATGTTTGATGATGTGTTTTATACCGATGAATTCCCTCAGTTTGATCAGTATGATGATGATTATGTTCTCCAAAAAGAAGCTAATCTTGCAGACGAATTGTTAAATTTGGACAACTAGGTCCAAACTCCATGTTATGATGCTCACATTAAGAGGCTAATATTTTTGTTGGATTCCTCTTTCGGAGAGGTGTAAAATCCATATATAATATGTCTTAATCTGATGAGCAGAACATTTATTTTGAATTTATTATTCATAATAAATTATATGTGCAGGTCGGCCTTAAGGTTTCACACCCCCAGCAGATGTGTCACACACCCCAATGATGGATATAAATACAGGCAAAGTTGGAGAGCATTTCACCACAGCTCAACACACATCTTCTTCTCTCACCTGATTGAGTACGAGCTCCTTGGAGGACATTTCCAGCCCACACGTGTGAAGAAGAAGGATGAATTTATGTACGGCTGAGCTGAAGGACGGATTGCTGCGGCTAGGGTTTTGCTGGAAGTTTGACCAGAGTTGACTTTGGTCAACGCATGGTTCGAATGGGCTGAAATTTGTTGGGAAGTTCTATTTTGGAAGGCCGTACTGTTTGGCACAGAAATCGAGGTCAAAGAGTTGACCAAACTGCTGCTACGTTGACTTTTAGCTTGCTGCCCTGCGTCGACTTTTCTGGACAGCGTTAAATTTTTTTGGAGTTGACTTGGGTTGACTCAGTTGCTGATTGGAGGAATTTTGTGACACATTCTGGGTTGGCTGACCAAGGAGAATTTGCTGGTTGAAGCATCCTGTTGACCGCCGTAACGCACCACCACATTTTTCTGTTTCTGGTTTGTCTTCTATAAGATCCACTTATATGTTCTATCTGCATTTTACTTAACTATTTGTGTGATTGTTGTAAGAAAAGTAAAGTTGCTCCAAGCATAGAACATCTACAAAAATTTACATGGTATCAGAGCTGAGGTGAAGACAAGCCCTATCTTTAGCAATCACCACCGGAAGAAATGGGTTCCACAAGTTTTGAATTCAAGGAGAATGACAAGCTGACTGGAAGGGATGACTTCCATGCCTGGAAGATGATATTAGATCTCAAATTGGAAGACCATGATCTCTTGGATCATGTGCTAGGTAAGATTCAAGAACCTCCATCCAATGCTACCGCTGCTGTTAGAAACAAGTATAAGAAGGGAGAGATCAAAGCAAAGTTGATGATCAGGGAATCCATACATAAGAGTCTGGTTGCCTATATATCTGAACTAGGCACATCCAAGGAGATTTATGATAAATTGATCCTTATGTTCAAATTAAACAATGTGAACCAAGTGCTATTCCTCAAGAATAAGTTGAAGAATATGAAGAAGGGCCGGGATGAGTCTGTTCAAACTTACTTTCTAAAATTGACCGAAACAAGGAACAATCTGCTGGCTATTGGGGAGACAATAGCTGATCGTGAGATGGTTCTCACCGCACTTGGAGGACTCCCATATGAATGGAAAGTATTCACAACTACCATTGTCAATATTAATACCATTCTTAACTTTGATGAGCTTCTGTCTAGATGTATGCAAGAAGAAACAAGGATGAAGGAATTCGATAATGACAGAAATGCTGCCTATGGTGCTCATTCTCGAAAGAAGAACTCTGGTGGTTCTAAGGACAAAGGAAGAACAAGGACTCAAGAAAAGAAGGGTAAGTGTTTCACTTGCCACAGGACTGGTCACTATGCTAGAGAATGCCCCTTCAAGAAGGATTCTCCCGATAGTGATGATAAAAACAACAATCGAAGGAATGGGAATCGAAGAAAGGACAAATCCAAAGGAAAGAGGAAGGCTCACTTTTGTGGAAACAATCAACCTTATAAAAGGTCTAGAAACACCAGGTATGAGGAGTCTAATGCTGTTGATAAAAGAAATGAGTATATTCTTGTATCTGCTCTCTCTGCTACATCTCCGCCCGACACTATGGATGTCTGGCTAATCGATAGTGGTGCCTCAAGACACATCACTGGATTCAAGGAAGAACTCTCTGAAATGGTTGAAAGGGATACTAATCTAGAAATTATCCTTGGGGATAATGCCACATATCCCGTGAAAGGGACAGGGACTGTAACCCTCCACTTGTCTCAAGGACAAGTCCTACGTTTGCAAGATGTACTCTATGTACCTAAATTGAAGAAGAACCTTGTGTCTGTATCAGCCATGGAAGACAAAGGGTTCAATGTAACATTCTCTGATGGAAAGGTGCTCATGTGGAATGAGAGCTTTAAGGAATCTATCTCGATTGGTTTTAGAGTTGGTACACTCTACTAGGTTGGAGGGAGTCCGCTGGGAGCAATGACTTGTGATACTATCCGACAAACCGAACTATGGCACCGAAGATTTGGACACCTTCATTACAAGGCCCTTCCCGGACAAAGGAAGGTGGTGACAGGGATGCCTGACTTTGGAAATAATCATGAAGGTGTATGTAAGGGTTGTGCCGAAGGAAAACATACAAGGGGACCTTTCCCCTCAAGTGTCACAAAGACATCTGATATTTTGCAATTGGTCCATTCTGATCTATCCGGTATGTTGCCCATGACATCCCTGGGGGGATGTTCTTACTACATGACATTCACTGATGACTTCTCTCACAAAACCTGGATATATTTCTTGAAGAAGAAGGATGAGGCTTTCATGTGGTTCCGTACCTTCAAAGCCTTGGTGGAAAATATGACCGGAAAGAAGATCAAGATTTTGAGGACTGACAATGGCACCGAATATGAGTCAAATGAGTTCAAAGACTTTTGCAGAGAAGCTGGCATTAAGAGGGAGACTACCACTGCATATACTCCTGAGCAGAATGGTGTTGCTGAACGCAAGAATAGGACTATTGTGGAAGCTGCCCATGCCATGCTATGTGACCAGGGTCTACCGAAGTTTCTGTGGGGAGAAGCTGCAAATACTGCTGTGTATATTCAAAACCGATGCCCTCATTCCGCTCTGGACTACAAAACTCCCGAAGAGGTTTTCACTGGTAAGAAACCTGATGTCTCACATTTTAGAATTTTTGGATGTCCTGTTTATTTTCATGTGCCAAAAGAAAAGAGAAGCAAGCTGGATGCTTCTGGGAAGAAAGGAATGTTTGTGGGCTACAGTGAGACTTCTAAGGCCTATAGAGTCTATGTACCTGGTCAAAGGGAAGTAGAGATATGCCATGATGTCACTTTTGACGAAGATGCTTCCCTGAAGAAAGTAGTAGATCTTCCAAGATCCGAAGAAAATCATGAAGAAAGGCCTGGAAATCAAGAAGAACCGCAGGATGAGACAATGCCTGATATTGAAGGACCAATGGACCCTATTGATCCATATCCTTCACTGGGAAAGAGACCATCATGGCTCAGGGACACCCTCGAAGATGCTGAGGGTCATGCTGCCCCAAGGGGGACATTCCGAGAAAGCAAGAAGCCATGTAGATACCAAGGGTATCTAGCTGCCATGAGTACTATTGTACAATATGAACCTGGATCTTTTGAGGAAGCCGTAAAGCATCAAGTCTGGAAGGATTCTATGCACGAAGAATATGAGTCCATAATGAAGAATGATGTTTGGGATGTGGTCTCGAGACCGAAGGACAATTCTGTTGTCACCGCGAAATGGCTCTACAAGATCAAACATGGATCTGATGGGAGTGATGAAAAGTTCAAGGCAAGATTTGTTGCCCGTGGCTTCTCTCAAAAGGAAGGAATAGACTATGATGACATATTTGCACCTGTGGCATGATATACCACCATTCGATCAATCATAGCTCTTGCTTCTACGCAAGGATGGAGTCTTCATCAGATGGATGTCAAGACCGCTTTTCTGCATGGTGCAATAAAAGAAGAGGTGTATGTAGAACAACCTCTGGGATTTGAAGTTCAGGATCGAGACACTCATGTCTGCAAGTTGAAGAAAGCCCTCTATGGGTTAAAGCAAGCACCCAGAGCTTGGTACGAGAGGATGGATAGTTACTTGATGAAGCTGGGCTTCACTCGAAGTAATGCTGATCCGAACCTTTACTTCAAGGTTGTGCAGGGGAAGCCTCTCATTCTAGTGCTGTATGTGGACCACCTCTTCCTGACAGGTGCTGACCCTCTCATTCATCAATGTAAGAGGGAGCTCGCTGCTGAGTTCGAGATGAAGGACCTAGGACCGATGCACTACTTCCTAGGCCTGGAGGTCTGGCAGAGACCTGGAGAGATTTTCCTTTCTCAAGGAAAATACATTGTGAAGCTTCTGGAAAGATTTGGGATGGTGCACTGTAAGTCCGTGTCGACACCGATGGAACTCAACTTTAAGAAGTTGAGTGGCAGCGCTGCTGGGCCTATCTTGGCCAATCCTACTGAGTATCGTCAACTCATAGGAGCTTTGATGTTCTTAGTGAACACCCAACCGGATATATGTTTTGCAGTGAACACTTTGAGTCAACAGATGGTTGAGCCTCATAATTTTCACTGGGTTGGTGCCAAGAATCTTCTGAGATATCTTCGGGGCACGATAAACCATGGGCTGAGATACACTGTCGGGAGTGTGACACTCCGTGGATATACTGATGCCGATTGGGCTGGAAGTGTGGTGGATCGTAAGAGCACATCGGGATGCTGCTTCAATCTTAGTTCTGCTTCGATCTCATGGATGAGCAAGAAGCAGAAGTCGGTGGCTTTGAGCACCGCGGAGGCCGAATACATTGCTGCAAGTATGGCCTGTTGTGAAGCAATTTGGTTGCGTAAGCTCTTTAGTGAGTTGTTTGGACATGTGCTAGATACCACTGTGATACTCTGTGATAACCAGAGTGGGATTCGTATGACTGAGAATCCTGTGTTCCATGACCGATCCAAGCATATTGATATCAGGTACCACTTTATCTGGGATATGGTACAGTGAGGTGCCGTAAGGCTCGATCATATAGGAACTAATGAGAAGGTCGCGGATATTCTCACTAAGCCCCTGGGGAAGGTCAAGTTCCTAACCTTCCGTGAGAGTCTTGGTGTCGTGGAAAGACCCTATGATGCGGGTCCTGTTGGACGATGAGCTCTGGGAGCTCTGGGGGGCTTTGGGGATAGCTTCTCGGAGCTATAAGCACTCATAATGCTTCTGCCCCACCCTTGTGATTATTGAGCTGGTTCACCTCTCATTTATCTATGCCTCGTATGCATCCTACCCATTGAGTTTAGGGCTCATGGGAAGTGCCTCTCATTTGACCAATGAGGTGGGAAAATCTAGAGACTATTAACAAAGACTAATGGACGCATCAAAGATTGCCGTACTCTCTATCTAGGATGGCACGGTCCAACCACTTGATCTGGGATCAAGTTTAGTGAGGTCTGGGACCTCTGCCTGACTTTGGGTCAGATGAACCAACTTTGGGTTGGTTGGATACTCTTTATGAGTTTGATAGAGGTTTCGAACTTCTGGACTGATTATGTCAGTCGGGGGATGATGTCTTTGTGACTGACCCACTTTTGTTCTGAAATAAAGAGGCCAGCAAAGCAAGTTACGGCGGGATGACGCACGATGTTTGTTTGCACTGATGGATGGAGTTCTCCCTAGTTGAGAGGGAGTGTTAAATTTGGACAACTAGGTCCAAACTCCATGTTATGATGCTCACATTAAGAGGATAATATTTTTGTTGGATTCCTCTTTCGGAGAGGTGTAAAATCCATATATAATATGTCTTAATCCGATGAGCAGAACATTTATTTTGAATTTATTATTCATAATAAATTATATGTGTAGGTCGGCCTTAAGGTTTCACACCCCCAGCAGATGTGTCACACACCCCAATGATGGATATAAATACAGGCAAAGTTGGAGAGCATTTCACCACAACTCAACACACATCTTCTTCTCTCACTTGATTGAGTACGAGCTCCTTGGAGGACATTTCCAGCCCACATGTGTGAAGAAGAAGGACGAATTTCTGTACGGCTAAGCTGAAGGACGAATTGTTGTGGCTAGGGTTTTGCTGGAAGTTTGACCAGCGTTGACTTTGGTCAATGCATGGTCCGAATGGGCTGAAATTTGTTGAGAAGTTCTATTTTGGAAGGCCGTACTGTTTGGCACAGAAATCGAGGTCAAAGAGTTGACCAAACTGTTGCTGCATTGACTTTTAGCTTGCTGCCCTGCGTTGAATTTTCTGGACAGCGTTGACTTTTTTTGGAGTTGGATTGGGTTGACTCGGTTGCTGATTGGAGGACTGTTGTGACACATTTTGGGTTGGCTGACCAAGGAGACTTTGCTGGTTGAAGCATCCTATTGACCGCCGTAACGCACCACCACATTTTTCTGTTTCTAGTTTGTCTCCTATAAGATCCACTTATATGTTCTATCTGCATTTTACTTAACTATTTGTGTGATTTCTGATCCGGAAATGGAGTTTCAGCTGAGAGAAAAGAATATTGCAACACTTCACGAAATGCAGAACAAGGCAGTAAATGTAGAGGCCATTTGCTGATCTTGAGGGCAACGTTGAAGGAAGAAGAAAAGAAGAATGTTTCAGAGCAGCTGACACATTCAGAGGAAAAGCTTGATCTTTTCGTAAATGCAGTAGAAGAGATGGTTCGGAAAATGACTGCAAAAAATTAAAATGACATTCAAGAACAAGTGGCTGACCCAAAACAATTTGTTTCTTATCCCAGTTGTCATACCGATTGTTTTATAGATCATTGTGAAGAAGAGAGAGCTATTGATATGATATATATGTTTGATGATGTGTTTTATACCGATGAATTCCCTCAGTTTGATCAGTATGATGATGATTATGTTCTCCAAAAAGAAGCTAATCTTGCAGATGAATCAACAGCTAGTTTTTGGGAGGAGGCAGTTCCCTTTCAGCAGCTCGAGTACAGTGATCAATCGATACATATCAGCTATGACAATGATGAGGAAAGTGCAGAAAATTTTTAAGTAAGTGAAGGATCTTTGCCTTTTTTTTTTATTCATTTCAGTTCATCCGAGACAACTACCATGCAATCAGAAATCAAATGTCAACAAGTCTTGATCTGGACCATCTTGAGCGCAATAAAAACCTTGTTCAAGACTTCTCATATTCAGATTTTCAGCCCTCGAAAGCCATTGATTTTCAAGTTGCAGATGAGGACATGGAAGCTGGTACATGTGATCAAATGATACAAGGTGACTCCGTACCATTCTGTTTTGAATCATTTCAGTTTTTGAAGGCTAAATTGCATGGTAAATCTTCAAATGAGCAGCCTGTAAGAAATCAGCAATCTCTCAATGTTAATGTTGAGGATGAGACAGATAACGAAATTCTTGAGCAGCCTGTAGCATCAGATTTACAGCCATCCAATGCAATTGAATGTTAGATTACAGATGAAGGTGTGGAAGCTGAAATATATGAGTTAATGATGCAAGAGAATTATGTACCCTTTTGTTTCGAAGCATTTCAGTTTATAAGGAAAAATCTTCGTAAAATCTATCAAGAAAAAGATGAAAAGCCAGTAGGATGTCAGGCAATTTCAATGGATACATCGCAGCATTCTTCTCAAGTTTTTGATGATCCTATTGCTCGTGTGTTGGATGATGTTTGCTGTAAAATTTTTCCTTCATTAGCTAACCATGTGCCGGAATAGAATGTTGATGATAATCTTATTCAAAGGTCGCCTTCATTCTCTTGTTTAACATATTTTTCATTACAAAGCCGTCATCAAGGTTTGCAGTCATATGAGGAGATTGATGAAGGATACTTTTGTTCTGTTTGTAATCAGCAACAGTGTTTGGTAATTCACGAAATTCAGGATCCTTTTGGGAGCTTGCTACAATCACCAAAGAAAGACAGCATAGAGGTGAGAAAAATTTTAAGATTAAGGTATGGATATTATCTGGATTATAGCAGTGATGTGTTAATGGAAATCAGTAGCTATGTGTATGAAGATCCTTTCGCAGTGTTCTTGAAGTCATCCAGTCAATTCATGCTTTTCAAGTTTATCAGCAGTCAGCTTGAGTTCAAATTTCCATGGGAGTTGCCTTTCGATTCTGCCCTTTTCCTGCGCATCAGTAAGCACTTGGGAATAAATCAAATAGTAGCCAAGATGCTTACATGGTTGCATTGGTTGTTTCATTTCACTTGATCAGGTGATGAATGGAACAATTAGAGTAGGTTGTATCAAATAAGCTCTACTTTGAGCATCTTTTCCAGTCTGTCAGTTGTGTTTAAGTATCGAGTCAGTTGTTAGTTGAGTGAGAGTCAGTTTGTGTCATCAATTCATTAGTTTTCAGTCATGCATTTCAGTTTGAGTTTCTGATTCCATTTCCCAATGGATAAGGCACTGGTCTGCTCTCCCAAAGATCTGTCGTTCTTGGCACCTCCAAGGAGCTACCATCCCCATTGGAGCCAATGTTAGTGTCAGCCTTTCCAGCTTTCCTTCAGTGATCAAACATGCTCTTACAAAGTGATTTTAAGGTTTCAAGGTCAAATTTTGTCATTTCAATGAGTCTTCAAGCAAAATTTGGTCACTAGGCATTAGGTCTAGGGTTTGTTTTCACTCTTTTCAAAGTTGTCCAAATGTCAGTCCATGGCACCATTCAACTGAGTGTACCATCATTCAGAGGGCTGTCATCATCATGTCAAGTTCCACTAGGTCATTTTACACCTTGTTCATGCTTCAGTTGTGCCTAGGTAAGGTCCATTTCCCTCTCCTAGGGTTTTGGAGGTAATTTCTCTTGGATGGTAAAATCATTAGAAAAACTTGTATCCTGATGTTCATACACCTTCCCATATCATTGATTTACCTTATTAAACACTTCCCATCACTGAGATCCCCCAAATTCCTCATTTTTGCACAAACCCGAATTTCTTGCCACAACTTGGCAATTTTCTAGGCTAGGACTGTGTTTTTCCCTTTTGGACCCCTTCCCCTCACTCAATCTCTGAGATTCAACTTTCCCCTGCTTCCTAACATCCCTCCCTACTTCCAAAAATTTCCCCAAGAATTTAGAAGCCCCTTACCCCCTTCATTTCGCTTCATTTCGACAAATCCCTTGTTTCACACATCGGGATAGGTTTCACTCAAATGATGTTTCAGAGAAATAAAAGATGAATTTTGGAAAACTGAGAGAGGTTTTTGTACACAACATGCCAAGGAAGAAAAAATTCCTTCACTTTTTACACAGGTATAATGGTTTTGGAGAAATGTTAAGAATACCGTTGACTCAGGAGAATTGATGCACCTACAGGAAGTAGTGTTGGTAGATTTGATTTTTGACAGGGTAAATGAACTCCAAATTGAAAAATTTCACTTGGGTTGGAAATTATACTCCAATATCTTTCCAACGAGCTATCACACGCCCAATTTTTACACCGGGAAAGCCTCCAAAATCTTCCTCCAAAATGCACTATGTAGCGCGCGGCGCATACAAAGAGCGCGCGACGCTTTGAACCATCAACCTAGAAATTCACCCAAACTCTTCAAATTTTCAAATCCAATTCTTATAAGATATTTCTCAAGCTATATAGACCATTTGAAACAAGTTATATTCACAATTTTTCAAAGAAAAGATCAAATTGAAGTGTTGAAGGGCGAAAATCTTGTTTTGAAAGCCGAGGAGGTGAATTGCCAGTGCGCGCGGTGCATACAACTAGCGCGCGGCGCATAGGGAGCGCGCGGCACACTGGGCATCAATTGACTTTGTATTTTTACACACACACGATGCATAGAGAGTGTGTAGCGCATTGGGCATGCGCGCGGCGCATGGAGCCCTAAGGCCAGAAAACTTCACTCCCTCACCCAAATTTGTGCCAAATCGCCTCATTTGCCTTCAAGTAAGTTATTCACGCCTGCTCATTAATTCATGGATATGCTATGGTGTTTCAAATGTGGAGAAAAAAAGTGTTTGTTATGGTGAAATGTAAACCCTATATTCATTTCAAAATTCGCTCCATAGGGTTTGAGGAGTGATGATTTTCATTTGAAATTGGTGTCAAAAACTTGCATTTTCCAAAACACTCTTATGCCATTGTTATGTATGCTTTATCACTGCTATCATTATATCATTTTCCTCACTGCTATGATCACTGTTATTATACCACAGTTCCATTGTTATCCCATTGTTTCACATCCTTCATTCCCTTTGTTCACATGTGGTAAAACTCTAAATTTATCACTTGTTATCCCTTTCCTCCATTGAAAAAATTTTAAATTGCCACAACATTCAAGGATGATGCCTTAGATTTCACTTACATTTTGTCATTTCACCCATTCCCATTCCCAAAAATCCTCACTATCGCTATTTTCCTATATCACTTGTAAATTGCCCATATCCCTAAACCCCTCAAACAGTGGTTGTCCCCACACTTGACAGTACTTTATCACTGTGGTTTTTTTTCCATAGCACTGTATTGCATATGTGACACATTTGGCATATACTGAACTCTTGTTTTTACCATACCTATATCAACATATATTTGTCATACTTTAGCATCATGTCAGAGACAGATTCACCTTATGAGCAGGGGTATGAGCAGGACATTGTTTCATCAACCACAGAGCTAAATGTGTCAAGGAGATCTCATAAAAGTGGTCGTTACATATCAGAGAGGTGCCAGAGCCTTGTTTGCAGCATCACGACAAGTACTATCTCCACCCGGGGTGGAAGGGGTCTCGTTGACTTCATCAGCAACACGAGTACTATCTCCACCCGAGGTGGAAGGGGTCTCGCCTTCTTCATCAGCACAGGTACAGGTTCAGGACAGAGGCAAGAGGCCTATGCACGATGAGGACCCCTCAGGAGGCCAAGATACTGAGTTTACATTGATCTATGTTGATGCGAGCTCTCCCAGCTCAAAGATGAGGGAGGTCATCCAGGAGCAGAAAGCTGAGATTGGCACATTGACCGAGATAGTTTCAGAGAGCACAGTGGGTGATAAACTACTTGGAGCAGTGGAACAGACAATTAGAGGATCAGCAAATGATCATTGACTTGCAGAAGATCCGTAAAGATCGAGAGTTGACTCGAAAGAGACCCGGTGACATGACACCCATTGAGTGGCAGATTTGGCTTGAGAGAGTCAACAAGCATCTTGAGAAGTTTTTGGAAAAATCCAATAGAGACAAAGACATGCTCCGTCATATGAAAGGTCATTATTGGGCCCGCATGCACGTTTGCAGAGCAAAAATGAAGATCTTGAAGGCGAAGTTGAGCAAAGCACTGAAACATCGTGAAACACATGATCCACTCTGAATATTGGCCGAAGCTTCCTTTGCTAAGCATGAGGCATGATAGGGGATCTTCGCTCTGAATTTCGGCAAATTTGGAGAAGTTTTTGTCATTTTTGAAAATTTTGGTCACAAAACAGGTTTTTCCGCCCAACGCGTAGCGCTTCCCGACGCGCGCTTATGATTGGGACACTTTCTGAAGGAAAAATTTGTATTTTTTGATTTTTCATGGTAAGTTATGCATGATCAGAAATGGCCGAAGCATTTCACCAAGTTCTGGATGATCAAAAGGGCCAAAAACACCATGAAAATCACCTTTCTGCCACCTTTTGCACCAGCAGGAAGTACTTGTGGGAAAATGAAGTTTTGGAGTGGTAAATGAGCTCCAAATTGGAAAATTCCACTTGGTTTGGATAGCAGACATCAAGGGCTTTCCAACAAGCTATCATGACCTTGATTTTGATGTCGGGAAGTGCCCAAAATACAGGCTGAAAGGCGCATGACGCATAGAGCTCAGGCGCGCGGCACATAGAGAAAATTGGCTAATTTTTCATCTTCCAGCTCAGAATTTCGGCCAGTTGGACCAGTTTTGATTGTGGATGTAATTTTTGAGTTATATTGATGTAATTTTGTGGTTGTAATGTAACTTTGACTCACTTTTACCTATTATAGATGATTCACTCACAAAAAAGTGAAAATCAAGTGAATGAATCAGTTTCCTTCCTTTTAGAGGCAGGTTGTTTGGCTGCCTAGTTTTTAGCTCCTTGTTTAGAATTGGTTGAAATTGCTCCTAGAAGGAGGAATTCGACCCCTAGAGGCATGGGAAGGGGTTAGGATGGTCTATATGATGTATTTTCTCAATCATTTTCAAAGGTTGGAAAGGTTGGACTCTTGGGAAAGGTTTGGCACACTTTTGTACATATTTTCTGCATTTTTGGCTAAGGAAATATCAGAGGTTTTGCAGCACCTGTTGGGATTCTTGTGGCTTTTAGTTTTGATGGTGTCTTCTCTCAGTTATTTGTAAGTTCTTTAACTGTTTAATGTATGTCATTCCCTTCTTTTGCTTCTGAAACTAAATGAATGAGTAAATGAGGTAGAATCCATTGATTCTAGTGCTCTGCCTTTAAATTTGTTTAGTTTTATATGTTTTCGCCAGTTTGGAGAGGATCCTTGTTCTCCCTTGCCCTCTTCAGCTCCTTGTCATTCTGATCCATCCATACACATAATAAAAAAGCATCAAGACTACTGCCTACCTTGCCCCAACTCAAATTCTGCAAAGATCTGGCCTCATCCCCGAGCCTAAAATTGTTTTTCCCATTTTTCCAACAAAAACCCAAAAATTTAAATCAAACCTTCCTATCTATTTACTAGCCTAAAATCATTATCCATTAAAAGTCATCTCAGCCCCTTTTGAAGACCTTTTGCCAAGATAGACCCGGAGAGAGCCCTCTCCTGTCCTCGTAGGGCTAGCTACGAGGCTGAGCGTGGTTTGATGTTGCCTTGAGTTTTACCTTATTTCAGCCTAAGGTAGATTCGAGCGCTAACAGTCACATGAATATTTGAAGACTTATGATTTATATATTATTCAACATAAAATACCACTGAAGGATGGGGTTAAGCCACACAGGTAGAAACTCAGACGAATGAATCCACTGTTATTAGCCCCTATTGAAAAAGAGGTGAAGAAACTTTTGGAAGAAAAAATCATAGTTCCACTGAGGTACTCAGAGTGGGTTTAAAATCTAGCTTTAGTCAGGAATAAAAATGGAGAGATAAGATTGTGTGTAGATTTTAGAAATTTGAAGGGAGCCTCCTTGAAGGATAACTATCCTTTTCCAAAGATGGACTTTCTGGATACAACCAAGTAGCAGTTGAGAAAGAGGCTCAGAAAAAAAATAGCTTCCACTACACCCTGGGGAACATTCATGTATGCCAAGATGCTATTTGGCTCATGAATGTAGGAGCTACTTTCCAGAGGGAAATGGATATAGCTTTTGTATGTGACAAATTTGTAGTCATATATTTGGATGATGTGACTATTTTTTCAGGGTCTGATGATGAACATTTGGAGCACCTGCAAAAGGCTTTCTTGAAATGGAGAAAATTTGGGTTATCATTGAATCCTAAGAAATCCCTATTTTCTCTAGAGGAAGGTGAGTTGTTGGGACATATAGTTTCAAACCAAGGTGTGAAAATTTATCCAGCAAGGGTTGAGGTTATACAAACAATTCCATTACCTAGAAGTAAGAAATATATTGAAATATTTCTAGGGAAAATCATTTTTTTTAGAAGATTTGATCAAAATTATGCTGAGATTGTTAGGAAAATAACAGATATGTTGAAGAAAAATGCTGAAGTAAAATGGGACAAAGATGCAAGAGAATCCTTTTCCAGAATTAAAGAGGCTCTTCAAGAAGCTCCAGTTTTGATTAGTCGATATTATTTGAAACCTTTCCAAATTTTTTCATTTGCACACCTTCCACTATTGCTGTTGTGTTGTTATAGAAGAACGAAGAAGGAAAGGAGCAGCCAGTGGAGTTTTCCAGTAAAGTCATCAGAGATGTAGAGCTCAAATATAACATCTTTGAAAATCAGGTGTATGCCTTAGTAAAGTCATTGAAAGCTTTTAGGACATGTGTACTTCATTCTCAAATAGTAGCATATGTACCTAATTCTGCTGTAAAATTTGTACTGATTCAGAGTGATATAGAGGGAAAAAGAGCAAAATGGATTGCCAAAATCCAAGAATATGATTTGGACATTAAGCCTACTAAGTTATTCAAAGGACAGGGATTATCTAAGTTGCTAACAAAATCTAGTTTCCAAACTCTGGGAATTAATTTGGCTGCACCATTATATGAAGTGGTTGAGGAGACCAATCAGATTAAAACAAAGTCAGGAATCAAGTAAAAATTTCTCTGCTCAGACTATTATAAAGATATTATTCACTATTTGTGTTTTTTCTCTCGCCTTCCCTCAATAAATAGATCAAAATACAGAGCCATAAAGCTTAAAGCTCAACCTTATGTTATAGTTGATGCTAAATTATATTGGAAAGATCCTACTGGTGTCTTGTTGCTCTGTTTGACAGAAGGTGAATCAATGGAAGTAATCAGGGAGTATCATGAATGTTTGTATCAAGGACATTACAGTTGGAAAGTAACTGCATATAATATTCTTAAATTAGGTTTCTACTGGCCTTATTTATTTGCTGATGTATACAAAGTTGTTAGAAGTTGTCAGAAATGCCAATTATTTGTAGAAAAGAAAAGGTTAGCTTCTTTACATCTTCTTCCTGCTTTTATTGAAGAACCCTTCAAACAATGAGGATTAGATTTTATTGGGGAAATTAATCCACCATCAAGTGGGAAGTTTAAGTGGATTCTGACTCCGAATGATTATTTTACAAAATGGGTAGAGGCAATTCCTACCAGGAAAGAAAATGATTTGGTAGTAATGAAGTTTTTGGAAGAGAATATTTTCAGCAGGTTTGGATATCCAGTGAAAATCATCATAGGCAATGCTCAGGTATTCAACTCAATCAGATTTATAAAATTATGTCAAACTTATAATGTGATATTTTCTCATTCCAAAGCATATCATCCTCAAGGAAATGGATTAGCAGAGTCATCAAAGAGGACATTGGTCAAGATCCTGAAGAAAACAATTAATGAGAACTATAAAAATTGGGATTCAAAGTTGATATTTTCTCTCTGGGTAGTAATAATGACTACTAGAAGATCCACTCGTCAGTCCCCTTATGAGTTAGTATATGGTACTCAAGATTTGTTTCCGACTTAGTTAGAAAAACCATTAATTTATTTTCTTCAAGAAGCGGAAGAATAACCTAATGCATTGATAAGAAGGCTGAATAAGGTAATAGAATTGAGTGAAAGAAAAAATAAAGTCAGAGACAATTTGGTCACATATCAGGAGAAAAAGAAGTCCATTTTTGACAGAAAGGCAAAGGAGATTATGTTCCAAAATGGAGATCTGGTACTAAGGTGGGATACCAGGAGAGAGGAGAAGGGAAACATGGTAAATTTGATCCTCTATGGTATGGTCCTTATAAAATCACTGAATTTAGATAAAAAAAAACTTTTATGCTTGAAAATATTGATGGGGAAACAGTAGAATAGCCTGTGAATGGGCAATATTTGAAACATTATTTCTAGCACTAAAGATAAAAAGTTCATCATTTGTACATATTCGGTTTTCCTCATTGTATATTTTTCATCGAGCATCATTTGACTCCATGCCCAAAGTGAAGGCACTGATCTATAGGTCCTTAGTGTTTCGTGGCCAAAAACACTATCCCGAGTCGGAGCCAGATGTTGTGGCTCATTTACAATATCCTTTTATTTTCGACTCTGAAAATATAAAAATAGAAAATTGTCAAAAATATGTTAAATTATTATAATCTTTATACTTTGACATAAAAATATTTCTTTTTGTTGTATTAAAATCAAAATTTTAGATACTTTTAACCTTATGAAGTGGGTCCCTGACTTAAATTTTAAAGGTCGATCATTATATCAAGCGGGATGTGATGAAAGCTCGTACTCTGATCGAAGGACTCAACCCGTGGGCACAACTAGCGCACTAATTAAAAAGAAGAGTGCCTCCGCAGTTGATCAGGTTGACTGTGGGATAAACACAGATGTGCAGTGGAGATTGAATGCTGAGGGACAGGCCAAAATATTTCTCCGTACCTCCAGAACCCCGCTGTGATGAAAGGTGCTGAGTTGTTCAGAGTTATCCTCCACGTTAGGTGAAATCAACGGTTCGTTGGCATGTCATGTCAACATTTAATTTAAAATTCCACACCACCTATTTAAGCAAAATTTACATTTTCTCGAAGTCATTTCAGATTAAGTTAATGATTTAGAGTAATTTATGCTGCGTCTTATTCAGTTTTCCATCACCCTATTAAAATTTAGTCACCTTGCAAGTCGTTGGTTGTCATAGTCTTGAATTGGCCAAACGTTAATCTCTGTCTGGTACTACGCATCATATCCCTCTCATGGATACCGAGAGGGATATCCAAGACACAAATTTTTCCCTGGTTCATCTTCCATTTTACCAACAAATCCTCTTGAATGAAAAAGATTCTCCAGTGTATGCCGCCATGGCCAAGTCTGGTTTGTTGTCTGCATGTATCCCTAGAACCCATATTTTTCCTGAATCGATATCCTGGACAGTGTCCATTATGTATCTTGGCAAATGTTATGTGATGAATTTTCAGGAAGAGAATTCTCTACAAGTGTCAGCCTATTTAATCCACCAAGCCCTTTGTTAGCCTGAGTCAGAGTCATCTTTTCAATTCTCCAATGAATCTTTGGTAGCGTGTTATGATAATCTTGTAGGTGAAGACTTCGGTCAGCTAGTTTATCTTCTAAATACCAACACACAGCAATTTCATCCTGATAGCAAGGATTTTCCTATGGAGGTTTTCGATACTGAGATTCAGCTAGTACTGAGCAACATTGCTAAAATTATGGGCAAGGATGATGAAAACATGGTGGATAAAATGATGTTAGGAATTTTTTCCATGATGATGAAGCCTGGAATGGTGCTGGATATTCCATCCTATTGGTAGGAAGCAGTAAATTCACAGCTTATGAGTCTATCATTAATAGGTTCTTTCAAATTTCCTTCATTAATAATTTACTTGTTCTTATATCAAAATGTAGAGGAATTTATGCATCTAGGTTTGAATATCATGGATGTGAATAAGAAGAGGCAATCTGTAGTTTTCTGGATAGATATAGTAAGGAGAGAACAAAATGAAAATGGACTATTTGATTTTGCCAGTTATTTCATGTCAAGTGCATATAAGGTTTTGAATGGAGTTTCTCCCCCTTGTTTTTACCCAAAGCTCAATAATTCTTACATTTAGGAGAAAAATGTAAGTTTGGAGATTGGTTTGTGTTTGATGATTACTCAGAAATTAGGTTATATGGAGTAGGTGTTGAGCCTTATAGACTTCCAGTATTTTTTCCAATGAGGGTATTTTCCTTGGAGTTTATTCGAAAAAGTTTGAATGTTGATCAAGTTCACTTTGTGCCCATGAAAAAGGGACATATGCTTAAACCACCCATGACTGTAGGTCCTTTCATTGTTAATATGAAACACGCATTTGAAGAAGTTACTAAAATGATATATGAGATGAATTTGCTGCTAGGTGAAAGTTGGGCTTATGACCCACACAATGTAGTTTATAATAGAATAATTTCGAATGGGTATTCAGCTTTCATTCATTAAAGTAGGCCAAACTTAGAGAAGATAGCTAGCAGAGGTGTAGTGAAATCAATAGGTTCAAATATTCAGACTCCTATCATTTCAGAAAAGTCTAATAAAATAAGTAAAGAAACAGTAATTGACTTAGAAGATGAGGAGCAAGGAGTTGATAAAAGGACAAATTCTAATGAAGAACATGCATATAATCAACCTAGTTACCCTCTACAGCTAGGAGAGGAACAAAATGTTCCTACCTAACCCAGAAGATATGAGGCTTGTCATGAACAAGTACCTCTAATCAAATAGATGTTTTCCCAAATTGCAGAGAGGAATCAGAAGATGAAAGCCAGCATGGAAGCCCAAGCTGAATATCAGATTGCTCTAGATCAAAAAAGCCTTTTGACTGCCATGGATTTTGAGCAAGATCAATTCAGAATTTCCTTGTAACATCCCACTGACATGTCAATTGGTTCCTCTAGTAATTTCAATACTGTAAATATAACTGTAGATGTGAAGAAAATACCATTGTTGGATAAGACGAACTTACATATGCAGACAAGTCAATTGATTATAAATGACCTCAAAAATACTAATGCAATGGCAATGAAAGCAAAGAATATGCTTGGGAAAGTCATTAAACAGTTGAAGTTAGAAAAAGCCAACTCTAAGGCTTTAGCCATTCAAAATGAGGAATTGAAGAAAATCATAATAAAGATTGGGGTGGACCCTAATGATAGGAATGTTGTGCAAAAGCTTCTACAGAGTGCTGAAGAAGAGATATTTACATTGAATAAGAAGCTAAAACTACCTATAGGAGAGAATTCAATGGCTGCAGAGGTTGTAGAGATAGAGAACAAGAAATAAAAGCTGCTACAACAGCTTATGCAAAAGGAGGAGGAAATCTCCAAAATAAAACAAACTGCAATATCATTGCAAAATCATATTGATAGTCATATTTTCACTTTTTTTTTCCCTTCAGGTAACTAAGATCCTCAAGCACAGATTTCTCAATTGAATACTGAATTGCAGATGGTGGAAAGAGACCGGAAGAAGGCTCAAGCAGACCTAGGTACTGCATTGAAGATTATTCAAGCTACAGAAAATGAAGCTAGTAAATACAAAATGGACAGTCAGAATCCTAATGCTGGGATCAAAAGGCTTAAAGAGAAATTTAAAGGGAACATATCTTTAATACAGGAAAAATATATAATTTGGAATGATATTATTTCTGAAACGAAGTCAATTTGTGACTTCTTAATGGTGGTTGCAGAAGAAAGGAGTCTTATCAGAGAATTTGAAGAACAAGTAATGGTAGATAGATAGAAGACAATCAATAGGGCTATTTGGGAAAAAATATTCATTGATTTCATTAATTCCAAAAAAGACCAAGAATTGGAGGAAAATGAGATTAAGGATAGAATGTTATATGCAGTGGAGATTAATAAGATGATTGTGAAGAATGATTACAGGAAAGCCACAGAAAAGAGGTTGATTGAAATCAAAGAAGCAGTAAGTCAGTTTGATAAATCATTGGAAAAATTAACAAGAGCATGTTTACCTTCATGCTGGGCACTAGGAGGAGGTCTATTGTCATGGGATTCTTATGAAAACATATTGGTATTAACAAAAAGAAAAGTTGATAATAGACATGAAAATACTCAGGTACTCAAGGGTGCAACGATGATCAACTTTCTTCAGAGACATTTTCAGCTGCTGTGGCTGGTAAAAAATCTATTTACAAAAGGACCAACTTACAATTGAATTACTGCTTTTAGGTTAGAGTATCACAATTTGATACACTCACCCAGTACAAGAGTAGAGATATGGAAGAAGTGCAGATCCTGGAAAATATACTTGCCAAAAGATCCTTCAACTTCGAAGAAAGAGAAATCAGAAGCTAATCTGGGAAATGTAGCAACATCCTCAGCTATTTACATTCAACATATATATTAGGGTGTTAATTTTTATGTTATTATAATCTTTCAAAGATGATGTAAATGTAATAAAACATTTTGGGAGTATGTAAAATATAGTCTTCAAAATCCTCAGGAGTTGAGGTAGTTAGGATCAGTTATAGCAGTTTCGAACTAATTTTTATTATATTTAATGTAATTATTCAGATGAAGTAAGGTTCCAAGTTTTGGACCTTTAGACTACAATTTTTGTGCTCAAAGTTTCAAATGTTAATGAATGAGAAGCAAGTTTATGGAATATGCTTATGCTTATATGTGTTCAAGTTTTCATTCTCTGTTTTCTATCTTTGAATAAAACGAAGTAATGAGCAGTAGGTCTCTTTTTACCTATGTAAGAAATAGTTAAAATCCTTAATTGGCGCTCCTTCATTTTAATTGTTTCTTTCATATAATTCTTTTGGGGTTTGAGATGATATATTCTATGTAACAACATATCAGTTTAGACTTCCTTCTTTCATTTTCTTCTGGTCATTTCATTCAACATAAGAAAAATACAACATTGTGAGATGTTCATTATATTTGATATTTGAGGGTTTAATGATAAATACTTGAAGGTCATTAAACAGAGACAAATAATTTTGTGACATAATCATATAAATGGCTTAAGCATTGATTCCTTATCACAGCTAAGGAATTGTCTCTTAAGGTACAACAGAACCAAAACTATTGGAGAAACGCATGGCGAAGTAAATGGGCGTATGATACCTTTATTCAGAAACTCTTGGATTTTCTTCTTTATTTCCAAACTATCCATGATTTACATGCGATACATACCAATATTCGGAAGTGGAACATCCTATTGCAGTTGAATATCATGTTGAATCCCCCTATTTGGTGGCAACCCTTATTGTTCTTGAAACATATCGCCATGCTGACTTACCACATCAAATAAATCAGATTTCAATTTTTCACCAAATCCTTCAAAAGATTCATAGTTAACATCTTCTTTTTTCTTGATCATGAGAAGCACAAAATTTTTACTTGCATTTACTATCCTCTTCATTTTCCATGCATTAAATAAAGATATATTTAGTTTCTTGCGATGAGCTCTCACAATATACTCCACTCCATCTTTGATCAAATGATATTTTTCTCATGACGGTAGAAGACCTCTTTCCTATCATACAAATATGGACTACCCAAGATAGTTCCTAAAATATCAAGTGGTACAACATCTAACTCAACTTCATCAACAGAGTTTGCATTAATAGAAAATCTAAAAATACATTTCCTTGTCACCTATAAATTTTCATTATTGACTATCCAACCCAAAGGGTATGGCGTATGATGAGGTACAGTTTCAAGGTTCAGTTCTTTAACTATGTCTTCTGAAATCAAGTTTTCTTGTGACCCTGTATCAAATAAGGTAGCAATATTTGTATGATTAAATATTACTCTAACATGGAATATTCTATCCCTGTGTCTTCATTTGAAATGTTATTATGACTTTTTGAGGTACTAAAACTTGCAATTTATTCCTTTCCTTTGTTAACCATGAAAACTATCTTGGTTTCATCTCCTGAATCAAATCCAAGATATTTTTGTGTGGTGGCAGTTACCTTTTGTTGCCCTTTGATATTTGGTTTCTTTGGCCTTTTTTTCGGATGTATTTTCCAATAATGAGCTTCATCACACCCATCTTTGGAAAAATGTTTGCATGTTACTTTTCCTTCCATTTTCATCCTTTCTCTTTTCCCTTACCCTTGAATGGCTTCTTCTTAATACGCTCTTCAGAAAAAATTTTACCCCTTGGTTTAAGATGCGTGGCTTGCACATATACTTCATCTAATTTATTTGGGTTAAACATGGGAATAGTGTGTTTTAAGTAGGAATGTAGACCTCTTATATATTTCAAGAGTGTATCTTGTGAGTTTAAGTCTACTCCAAGTAATAAAGCCCTTTTCCTAAACTCTTATGTATACTCTTGGACACTTTGACCTTTAAGTTGTCTAAAGTTTTTCCAACTCATTATTTCTTTTTGCATATAGGAAAATGGATAGAATTGTCTTTTAATGGAAGAAATGAATTCGACCCAAGAAATGGAAATCTTACCATGCATGCACATTTTCTCTTGTGTCTTTGCCTCCCACCAAACTAATGTTGCTCCTTCTATCCATAATGAAGCCAATTCAATTTTAATATTGTCTTCTTGCAGATTTTGAATTCTATAGTAAACTTCTAATTAACGAATACAATTATCAAGTCTTTCAACATTAACTTCTACATTATATGTATGAAGTTCAAATTTGATGTCCAACTTGAGTAACAGAGTCTTAACTTTTGGGATCTTGGAATGAGTATTGTTATGAGTTTTTGTATTGGATTTGGAAGATGAAGATGTTGATAAGGATGATGATGATGATGGTGGTGGAGAAGGAGTTGGTTTTCCACCGCTATATTCTGAGCTCCTCTCTTCCTCCTTTTTACTGTTTGAAGATTATTCTCTATGAGGGTGTTTTGAACCTTCTCCAGTTTCCTTTTCCATAGAATCTTGATACATAGTTTCACCATCCTTTTAATTATTTGAAATCCTTCTTGAAATCCTCTTCTTTAGAATGTTCATGAGCTCCTTCATGGCCTAACATTTTGGCTATAGATTCAAGCTCTATCACTACAGCTTGTGTCTCTTCAACCACTTCCGCCTCTTGTGAAATTAATTCCTCTTATGCTTCAAGTGTTTCCTTGAGTGATACTTTGGATAAGGAGGATTCTTTCTGAGCCATCTCTCTTCTTTTTCTAACCTCTAGACTAGCAATCAATAGCTTCCCTTCTCCTCTCTGCAATCTCAATCTTTTAAGCATCAGTAAATTTGCACTATTAAAAACTATTCAAGTAAAACAAGAAAGCAACTTGTGCTCTAATACCAAATTTATCTGAAATTACTTTCTAGTTAATGATGTGCTAGTTTCATTTCAGATATAAATATTTATTTTCATTTTTTTACTTATACTCCATAAGTTTGTTTAAGAGAATTTGATTGGAAAATAGTGTACTTAGTGAAATTATGATTTTTTCATAAGCTTAAAAAGCATAATTTTAAATGACAGAACATAATCAATAGTAAACACAAAAAGCACATATAACAGAGCTTAACACATATAATTTTTTATAAAGGAGTTCACCCCTCCTTGGGTACATATCCTTGGTCTAGCTTCATAGTGTGACCTTTGTATTAGATTCAAGTGTGCTCAAATTGATGTTACAAGCTTCAGACCCTCTTGGAACATATTCCAATTAGTTTTTAACTTTATAATCTCCCAAAAATGACTATTTTTTTGCTAAATTTGGACTCTGGATGCTCTAGAAATGACCCCAACACCTAGTGGCCATGGCCTTCAAAAATCTTCAAATGCACTAAACACTTGTAGATAACCCTTTCTACCTCTGCGACCTACTTCATTGAGTTACCAACATGCCAATTATCCTAGAATGATTCTTTTTGAGCTTATTTTGGTCTAAAATTGAGTGAGTTATGACCAAAACCAACTTTTCCCCAATTCTCTTCCAAAACTAGAGAAACTGCCAGTTAGTTTTCTAAATTTGGCATTCCCGCAAAGTTTGGCGCTACCTCCAAATTTTCTACCAGCTTAAATTTTGGATTGATTAATGCTAAGTAGGATTATGAAAGATAAGATTGTATTAATTTTTAAGCATGTATTAAGCGCTAATGATAGATTAACTTAACTAATCCACATTTAAACTTGATTAACCTGCACTTGTAAATTCCCGTAGGTTTAGTTTGTCGTAACTCTCAGTTCAGCGGTCGTGGCCACATGGGGAGGGGGCTGGCCTGAGGGGCTGGCCACCTCCAATCCCCTAGCAGTCAAAAATTAGACTTCAAATGGATGCGGAAGTCATAAAGGGTAAGAACTACCCAGTGGAGGAGACAGTATGGCGGTCGGTTTGCAAGTGGGCGGTCAGGGGTTTGAGCCCTGACTCTGCCATAAAGTTTTGTGGCAAATCATAAAGAAATATGCCCGCCAAAGTTGTCAACTCAGCCACATTTAAATTTTCTCTAGATTTAGGTAGACGCTCCTCCATACTTAGTCAAGGTTGTCGAAATGTGATTTGAAGACATTAATACATATATATTGAATACATATTATATATATATATAAAATAATGCCACTAAACCTTAGTTCGACCACTGATGTCATCACATAATTTGAAAATTAGACCAAGGTAAAATCCATAAAATTGGACCCCATAAATTAGGAGGTGGCCCACTAGATAGGACAAGTGGTGTCCTCTGGTTGGGTTTCACTCCAATCCTAAAAAGAAAAAAAATCAAATTCCAACTTAGGAAGAATTAGAGGGCAATGGGAAATTTTTCTCTTCACTTAACCCATCTGGCGAATCTAAAGACGACACTTGTCACAGTGTCACTGGCTGTAATCTAGAGAATATTCCTGCAATGTTGACTATACCTACCACATCATCATTGTACCTGTTTTCTCATTTTTTTATTGTTTTAGAAAACGAACAAAAAACAATAACTCAGTCATACGAACCTCGATTACGATGAAATGATTTGCACCTAAATCTTGGCGACGAACCCTATCTGGTCATTCAGGTTTGAAGAAATTTAGAGCACTTTCCATCTTTAGATAAAAATTGAGCTTTAGACCACGAGTCTATTGTTTTAGTAAATTACAATTATCAATTTGAATCTATAAGGAATTTCTACATGGTGTTAGCACTCAGTGAATTCTACTAGCGTGAGGATAGATTCACAAAGGTAACCACAAACCTCTCTGGGTTGAGAGTCTGGTCATCTTGAATTGGAGGGGGCTCCCTCAACTTATGAAAATTAAATATTTCGACTATATTGAATGCAAAGACCATATCTGAAGAGTTTTTTGAAATTTTTTATTGGGGATTAGTGAAAATTCTGAGATATGGTGTAGATGATCACAAGTTTTTGCCTATAACTCCTATGTATATACTAAGTCAGAAACAATTTCTGCTATTGATACACATTTTGGAACAAATAGAGAGTATGTAGTATAGTGGTAAAACTGAAAAAATACTCTTTCAATCATGTATAAAAATGATGAGAAACTGATTCAACATATACTCATGAGACAATACTTAAGATAAATATATAATGGTTGAGGATCAAACAACCTACATTTTCCACTGAAACATAAGAACACAGTGAATACTAGAGAAAATTTATTTGAATTCCAAAATTATTGAGTTCTACTTCCAATTTCAAAGACGAATTTCAAGATAATAAACACACAAGAGATAAAACAAATGCAAAATATCATACCACCGTATCCTTTGCAATCATCACCAGGAAAAATTGTGCATTAGGGCCTTTATTTAATTATGATAAAATAAAAAATCTACACCAAAAAATGAAAGTCGATAACAATATTCGCCAACCCCTTTTCATTCGAGTTTACAATCTTAGATAAACATATACCATAAAATCAAAATGTGTCCCGATGGAATTCACCCTTGATCCATGCAGTGGATCAAACCATGATAAAGAGAAGAAACATGATGTTGTTTAGATTCCTTTTTCTTAAATGAAAAAAAAACCATGTTACTTATGATATATCCTGTTAAAAAATATATACATCTATACAAATTATCCATATCTTTGAATCATGTCCTTTTGGACCAAAAAAATAAAACAAAAAAAGCAACAAATTATTGGATTTGTGTTGCGCGGCGGCTAGGCAGTAGGTGGGTAGAAGGTTGAATTGCCATGTTTTCCTCCCAAAGGTGACACCTGGCTAATGACTGGTAGTCTGACCTGGTTCCAAAATCTTCTACACCTGCATCCACTAAGCTTCCAACAGCTGGCACCCTCCAAAACTCAAGAAGTCATGTGCGTAGGAGTTGTGTAATGCTACATAGTATCCCTTTGATTTCAAATTTAAAATAACTTCATGCTATTAGAGATTCATGAGATGAACTAGTAGCATACCATCCATCTCATAATGCTTAGTACCACTTGGAAATGGCAACAAAATCATATCTAGTCTCTGCAGGAACTATATTGAAAAAAAATTGTAATTCAACCACCAAAAAAACTTCCAAAATAGGCTGAGAAGGAACACATGTACCTCTCCAAATATAAGAAATGTGAAAAAATTAGTATTTTATTATATATTAACCTATTTTTAACATAAACCTCTCTCTGTTTCTCTAAATTATTCTCCAACTTCTCAAAAAAATCTTTGTAAAATCATCGCTAAAACAGGAAATTTCACATTCTCAAAAACAATCCTTGAATATGTATTTAAATCTCCCAATCCATGACATATGGGAAAAAAATGGAAGATTTTATGATTTCTTAGCTTGTGTTTGAGAAAACCATATTGCCATTTCCCAAATTTTTCCTCCATTTGGTCAGAACGTGTTGTGAAAAACGATGACTAAAACATGTTGTTTGTGCAGCAATGTGCAAAAAAATAGGGGTTGGAAAATGACTAGATGATGGAGGTTAATTATAGCTTATCAAGTCTTGAATTGAGGAAAAAATAAAACAAAATATTTTAATGACATGCCCCTACCTCTAAAAACTGAAATTGAATCATGTCAAGGTTAGGTGATTGTCAAGAATACGTTGGACAACAGCTGCGTAGCACTCTGTGTAGTGATGGCTAGATAGCACAACCTCTATGATTTATGTGTGATCCATGTCTCTTCTCATAACATCAGTTAATTTTTGAAATACATCCTCAAGTGGTATGGATATATCTTAGCAAACTAAACTGATGAAAAAGGTGCTTACCTTGTAAAATTTTGAATCCAATCCCAATCCTTAATTGCATCATCAGATGTGATATTTAGATGGTGCTTCATCTGCAAAGTCATTATGTTTGGGGTTGGGAGAGTAGGAATGTTTGAGTAATTTATTGTGTATTATGATGTATATTATGTAGGGGGTACATGGGTATTATTCGTACATGATGCGACATGATGGTTTTTAAAGGGGATTAAGCTTAGAGTATGATAGGAAATACAATAGTTGTATGTATTAGTAATGAGGGAATAATATAAAGGAATAAGGGATAAGGGAATAGGTGGGATTAAAAGATATAATAGGGGGATAGGGAAAATGAGGAATGGTAAATTTTGGATAGGTAGGTTATTTTTCAAAGGAAAACATGGAATATTAGAAGAGGAAAAGAAGTCTAATATCCTAAGGACCATGATTATTTGAACAAAAAACCCTTGACTATAAGTGATTTTCAAATGAACCCTTTAATAGACCTTTACTTTGACATATACCCCATGACCCAAAAATCTGTGATGATGACTCCCAAAGACTCAACAAAACTTCATGTTGTAAACCAAAAACTTTGATGCCAAGATTCATGGCAATTTTTGGACAGTGATCAGTTGAAATCATGATAGTAAAAATGTTTATGGGTTTGATTTAATCCATGAAAAAAAATTTATGGATCCGAAGACATTCGAAAGCTGAAAAAATGACTGGCTCTAGCATCGGCTCCATTGGGGATTGAAATGTCCTAGTGAGGTGCGAAGGACAAAAATCATGTACCATGTGCCTAGCGATTGGGCAATGGAGTCAAATACTAAAACAAAAGACTGAACTATATCACTAACTAATTAGATATAGTTAAACTGACATTGTACAAACTGCAAACTTCAAAAGGAATAAGGAAAATTATGATAACCCATCACCAAAGTCTTAGGGCATTCTCATTGGGCTTCTAACTCAAATGATAGTTTTCCACACCTGCTATATTTCTCACTCAACTAATCCACAGGCTACTTGATTCAAACAACTAGTGAAACCACGCAAGAACCTTATCCACTGGTTGAATTATTTACATGTGCTTGCTCCCAATCAGAAAGGGAAAACTAATGGATGACAACTCCCACAAAAGCTTGCAAATAGTTTCAGCAATGATGAAATTAAAAAACAGGAGCCCACTAGTTTAATTCAAGAATGCTGCAAAAGGATCCTCATAGTAAGGCCCAATGAATTCTAACTTGTCTAGTAGACTACAACTCTATTCTGATAAATCTTGGTCTACAACCTTGCTTTCCTACAACTTCAACTTATATATTTCCTGTCAGGGTTGCAACTGTTTTTGTGACCTTGGTAATGAATATTATGGAACAAAGACAAAAATGTTGGCTACTGAATAAAATATTCCTTACCCTTATTTTCAATCTCATAGCTAACTAAAGGAGGAACATTATAAATGCAAAAACCATCCAAAAAATTGGTCACTAGATCATTGAAAATTAAAGAAGGTTGCTGCAATTCGTTATGTATTGGTTCTGAAGAAACTACATGATATTCATCCTCATGATTACTTAATGGCTTAAAATTTGGATTGATGGGTTTTCCATGTAACAGATAATAGGAGCATCACATATAGGAAAGGACCATTGCCAATTTATGCTAATTTCATATTGCGTCCCTGCTTTCTTGTTGATCTTATAGTTTTCTTGCACCAATTTGGATGCAACATAACATAAAGGTAAAGAATTACAGTAAGAAAATTCATCCTTTCCTTTCTATTCCATGTTCAAACTACAAAACTACTCACTTGATTCAGTACTTTCATCAGATTCCTTATGATGCAGGAGCATCCTGCTCTAAAAGAATCATTGTATATTTGGTTGAATTAGGGGGTCTAATGTTTGATAAGTAATTTAATTTATTAATAGGAAATTTTGTATGTTTCAAATGATTTGTGTGAGAAATACGTGTGTGAGGTTTTTAAATGTAAATATTCTCAAATATGTTATAATACAAGAGATATTATACTTGTGAGGATCTCATAAACATCTTAGGGATTAGGAAGTCTTAGAATAGGGATTTAGTTGATAGATCTATGGATAAGATCATGGATCTAGAATGATCCATAACTACGTAATTCTTCCTATAAATGTAAGCCTACATATGGGAAGAATATGTGGGTGTGAGTGTTTGTGAGAGTGTGATGAGATGTGTAGAAGGGCAAGGGATTTGCCCATATTTTGTATATCACGCCATTTAAATTGGCATATGTTTAGATAGCATTGGTTTGTTTTTAAATCTCTCTAAAAATTGTCTTTGTATATTGTTAATGTACATTGTTAATGTTATGGTGTGTGCCTCTGCATGATATATGATTAGGAATTAGTGAATATATAAATCTAGGAGGTGGTGAAGTGAATGTATCAGTGACTATGACTGGATTCATTCCTTGTGGATTTCTTCTATGCTGGAAAGAGGTCCAAGTAATCAACGAGGATGGTCGAGTTCATCTGAGTTGTTTGGTGAGTCAGATCCAGAGCCATATTTTTGTTCTGGTGAGTTTTTTCATATAATTCTACTAGTGGGCAATCTTGTGAAGGACGAGTTATCCCTACATACCTAGGAATTGCGTAAGTACGAGCCTGTTTGTAGGAGAGTCGAAATCATCCTGAGAGAAACAACGGATAATTTGACCACTTGGATCAGTAGAACGAAGCTATGGGAAAGCACAAGTATAAAGTTGGCTTATAAATTCCAGAAGGAGAACCGTATGAAAAATTAATTTCTCGTATTCATTTCCGTTGTTAAGTACTCAGTTCTGGAATAGCATTGAACTAGTTTCGCTATGTTGGTGCACTGTAAATCTCATAGATTATCCTAGATTTGGAGTGGAATTGGTCTTCCAGTTATAAATAATTTTTGAACTATTACAGTACATTGTAATCACGAGCTCAAGTGTGGTTTTTTATTGAATTTAATGTTACTTTGATTGGATTGATGAACCATTAAAGTAAAATTCAGTTGCAAGCTCAGTTTGAGTTAGATTCTTGAATTTCACTATTTCATTCCGGCAGGAGGACATCGAATTGAACGCAAATGGAGTTTCTTGGTAAGTATTATGAAAGCAGAAGATGGAAGAACAAATGAAGGGTTAATGTTAACCATCGATCGTAGCCAAAGAGTGTAATATCCCAAAATGGAGAATGCAGTAATACCAAAACACAATATAAGAACTGCAGCAAAGTAAAAAGTAAATCTATATACACATGAGAATGCACAGAAATAGCTGAGCCATTTTATTATTTTGGAGGAGAAAAATAAATTACAACAGTGCTCAAAATATAAGACGCTCAAGCCACAAGGGCAGCCTAGAATGACCCTGCAATGATGTCCCAAGAGGAAATACGTAACTGCTGCTATGTTGGAAGGTAAACTGGGCTATCCCTGCTACAACTGTAGGGAGTACAACTCCCTGAAATATAAAAGGTCAGATCTAAGCAGAATGGGAGCTCTGATGATGCTGAAACTATAGATCTGGGCTGTATGATGGATTCCCAAGATAACCCAGGAAGGGTTTTTCATATCTGTAAGTCTAAGAAAACCACCCTCTTAGGGCTTCACATATATGCTACTAGGAATGCAGATCTGAAGCTAGATATGATGATATGATGGCTGCAACGATGTACAATCATATCTATGAAAGAAGGGTTGATCCCTTCACTAGATCCTTGGGCTAAAAGCTCAAGATCTAGCTCCTCCACTGAAAATAGTTGTTGCACGAACAAGAACTTCAGAAAATTGCACTGTCAAGGAGAGAGGCTCAATAGCCTACTCCTAGATATGTCAAATCATCTCTTGAGTGATGGAAATAATAGATCCAATGTGAGAAGATGATTCCTCATAGGATTTCTAGCTGAAATACTGAAAAATTCCTTCCTCCAATAGATCTATAGGACTGGACTGCGCAATCCTTGAAGTGACTGCTACTATAGGGAGGTAAAACCTAATGGCCTGAATGCCAGATATAGATATTTTTCTCCTGAAAGGCTAGATTTGAAGAACAAGGTAGTAGGATGAATCCTCCACTGGTATCCTAGCTGAATGCTAGAAACAACCTCCTGAAGATGGCACCAATGCCTGATAATGAATAAATAAAAATCCTCTTTCTAGAGCTACTCAAGGAAAGAGGTGGGATTCCTGCTCAGGAACACCCTGTGCTAAAAGACACTGCAAACTCTGCTAAACAGCCCAAGTTTGCATAGAAATGTCCTAAGACAAATCTAGATCTAAAGATATCAAGAAATGAATAATCCAAATCATGCCTTCCATTGTGCCTTCACCTTCATTATATGCATGAGCCTTCCAGAGCCTAGGCCCACTCCAAAATTGCGTTGTACATGTGGACAAAGTCTCCATTTTTGGCTACATTGTAGCTTCATGTCCTCCATCATGTTCACATGGGGTGATCACCCTCTTCATCATATGTGCATTAAATGCACCACTTCCTCCACTATCTTATCATAAGTGCTTCATGATATTCTTTGAATGCACTATGATATTAGTTGACCTTATCAAAGATCCTCATGATTTTATACTTGATATCCATGATCTTATTTGACTGTTTCATCCTCCATAATCTATCTCATAAATGATACATGATCTCCATTAATGGAGTTGCTCCATTACTCCATGATTCTAGATCTAGATCTAGAATATCCACATACACACATTAAAAGTAGATTTTATTCATCTTTGAGGTTTGTGGGTCCCTCCACCCTTTTATTTAATTAATTTTTTAAGAAAATAAAGGACTAATATTCCAATTATGATGTGGAAATTTGGGAATATTAGAAAGAGGATGTTATGTTCATGATCCGAAAATCCAGTTCATGTTACACAGTTTAGTTCATGTTCATGTTTCGACACTTGGGTTCCTGTTCTCGCCTCCACGATTCTCATACATCAAGCTGCACTGAAGGAAAAATATCACATGGGTTTTTTAGGAACAAAGCATCGAAATGATTATGTGTTCACTTAATTACACTTAGGTTTGTCAGATAGCACAAAAATTAGAAAACTAATCCTTCCATGTTTATGTAACTGATATGAGTGCAATTTTAAATGAAATTGATTAGAGATGGAAAGGTTAAAGTATCTTTCTTGAGTCTTTTAGTGTAGCCTAGTGTTTTAAAGCTTCCTATTGTGGCGTTTTAGACCTGGTAGGTCAGCACCTTATTGCTAACACATGCAAGTTGACTTATTTATTCAAACTACTTGATTTTAACATCCTGTTGCTGAGTGCATAGTGGCGGTTGTCCTTCAGGATTGTCTTCAAATGAAAAAATAAAATAATTAGTGTCTAAATCCTTATTAGACAAATAACTAATCTCTCCTTTTCCTGCCCATTTTTGTTTCCAAGGAGGCTTTCTTCATTGATTTTTGATAGTGGATTCATTTTGTAAGGTGAATTTCTCCATCATCCTTTGCATGGTTTTTATCACTATTTCCAGCTTATGGTCCAACAATGGAGAAAAATTCTCCTTCACTGCTTCCTTGATTTTAGCTTCCATGTTGGCCCTTTTTACCATAGATTCACTTCCATATCAACCATGACTTTGTGCATGTCTTCTGAAGTGGAAGGGTTCCTCTCTCTGAGTTGATAAGGAATCTTGGCTGTAAAATCATCTAGGAAATGAAGCATAGAAAATCCAGGAGGAGGTTTTATATCTTAAGGTGTCGCATTGAAAACTCTGTTAAATCTAGTTGAGAATCCTTGGACTGTCTCACCAGGTTGGCTCTTTAGGTTTTGATATTCATCCATAATCTGAAAAAGGGTTCAATTTCACCTCCCATATGTCAATGAAAACATGTTCAAATTGTTGGAAGGGAGGAATAATTCCACCTGCCAGGGATTTATACCAAGTCCTAAATTCTCCCATAAGGATTTGAGAAAAAAAACTTAATTTCAAATCCTCATAATCAAATTCCTCTAGATCCATGAAATTGATAATTTTTTTTACATGTTTTAGTGGTGTGAATTTTCATGTACTATAAAATTTAGGCATAATTTGCTTATAATCCCGTGGTAATTCATGCAAAGGGGCTGACAGATGTAATGGGGCACATCGAGCAATGGGAAGGAGTAATGTCTGAAAGGAAACTGTATCAACTAGATTATGATTATCAAGTGGGCCTTGTCCCTGAAAACTCGTACAAACAGGATATACACTTGCAAATTCAGGAGAAAGATGTAAATATTTTAGATAAGAATCGTTTGCATATTTACTGTCTACAGGGAGAGTATGGCGTCAGTCAAGTTTTACGTTAGGGTTTTGCAGACTCCCGCAGCTGTAGAGAAGGCTATTCTTGGAGCCGCAGATCTGGGGAAGTTCAATCTTAGTGCGAATACAGTGTCAGTCGCTGCTGTTTCTTGGACTGAAGGAGACCCAGAACCTCTTGATGTGACAAAACCGACTCTGGTTCGTGGCTCAGGGTTGGATCTCTAGGTCCAAGCTAATGCAGTTAGCAAAGATAGATTAAATTCTATCTTCCCACATCAAGGATCTGCGGAGAGGGACGAATCCAGATCGAAGGAATATTGCCCGTCAAACCCAATAGGTAAGTTTTTCCAGGGCGATGGCAATCATGAAAATGTTGTGGAATCAGGCTTTTTTAATGGTGGCAAGAAGACAGAAGCCAACAGGGGAAGGAAGACCTTTGATATCTGTAAGGAAATGCAAAGAATCATAATTATAAGCGTTGTTGGATTCAGATCTGGCCCCTGTCCCAGATCTATGGCGTTGGAGCTCTGTTCTGACGACAACGGTCAGCAAACAGGGAACAGATCTAACGTTTTTTTGTTCCTTTCTATTAGCCAAGAGACGCTCTTTGTCGAAGAGTTTCAGGTGACATTCTTGGTCAGGAAGGCAACGATTGCACGTACCGAGGATCCTCTAGACAACCCTCTTTTTGGAAAGCTGGTTCTACTGATCCATTTAAGGCCCTGTCTCCCTCTCTTACACAGTCGTGTGGAGGAACTGGCTGTAAAAGCCAGAGACTTAGATCTGATCAGTTCCCAACGGGCACTGGAATCTCAGATCTAGGTTGGATTTGGAGATTTTTTCATAGCAAAGAAGGTTTTCAAGGGTCTCTTGTTGAAGACAGCCTCGCCTTTAAAAACCATAGGTAAAGATCGAGCTCGACTTCTCTATTTTCAGTATGAGCTGTGGAAGAGGCCTAACCTATACTCACGCCAGGATCTGTCCCCTTTCCTGCACCTAGAGGCAGAACAATGTAATGGGCCGCCAACACCCTCTAAACAGAGGAAACAGGTAATATCAAGCTGTTTTCAGATTTTTATAAAACCCCCTGTGGGGAAATCTTGCTTAGTCTGGGTACATGCAGATAATTCCATTCTGCAGCTGAAACAGCAAATATGGAGATTGATGGGATACCCTGTTCAGATCCAACACTTGGTCAGTGGCAGACACTCCCTTCAGGACATCAGAACCCTGAAGGAATATGACATTAGCCCAGAAATAACCATTGGCATGAACCTCAGGCTGAAAGGGGGTGCTGCGCCCCAGGAAAAATCCAGCACTACAGGAGGAGATAAAGGGAAAAAGGCCACCTCTCAGCAACAATCCTCTAGAGGCCTCTCCTATAAAAATATTTTACAGGGTAATAAAAAAGCAGAGTCCCCGCCAGATCAAAGTGGATATACTCCTAGGCCGTACATAGTAGATCAGCTTGGGCAAACCCCAACCCTTAATATTGACTCTGCAGGAACAGAAGAGTATGTCAAGTTATATGAAACTCACGCTCTAATCTGTCGTTTTAACTGTTTTTGGCCAAAGCTAATGGATCTATTTCATTGTATCTTCACTCGTTGGACTATGGAATGTGATATACATCTCTGTTCTAAGGGGTTTTTTATTGTTAAGTTTGCCTCCACGGAAGTCAAAGATCTAGTTATCAGATCAGGGCCATGGTTTTGGGGAACTACGGGTCTTTTTATGACTCCATGGTTTCCGGATTTTGACCCAAACACAATGAATATCTCCCAAATGCCAGTTTGGGTCCGACTATATAACCTTGCCCTCCATTTTTGGAGTGAACGAGTTCTGGAGGGAATTGGGAACAGCATAGGGAAATACATCAAAACAGATCTGGAGAGACTTGAGGAGAGGATCTACACCTTTGCACGTATTTGTGTGGAAGTTGATCTAAGTAAAGGACTGCCGGAAAATATAATGCTGAAATACAAACAACAGGACTGGCTGCAAGGACTAGACTACGAAAACACTGCATTCAGATGCAGAGTTTGTAGGATGACTGGACATTTGCAAAATACATGCCCATAAGCTAAGAAAGAAAACAACAAGAAGAAATAGAAAGGGAAACAGAGAAAAGGGTGGCAATACCCCCCTCCTGAGTTAGAGGAAGATGAATCAGAAGCAGAGGAGGAGGTTACTCCCACAGAGAATATTGTGACAACCCAGGGACAAGAGATTCAAAAGGAAAACAAAACTACTAATCAGGTTTCACATCTCCACCCAAATCAGGCAGAAACGACTAGTGAGGAATTGAGTACCGGAGGGATCAAACGCCACCACTCCTCAGATACCTCAGATTCAGACAAGGACACAGGTTCCCAGATGGCCGAAAAGCAGTTAGTTCTTGCAACGATTGAGCCTTCTCAAGGAGAATGGTGCAAGGTTGAGAAGAAGAAGGGGAGGAAAACCTAAGGTGTGAGTCTTCTACTCACTCCCTGGAAGCATTGGCTTTTTTCTAGTTTTCTCTCGCCTTCCCTCTCTCAACCCCCTTTCTTTTCTTTTTTACTTTTTTTTTCTTTTCTTTACTTAATTCATTCGTAGCCCAGCTATGATGCATTGTGTGCCATAGCACATGAGCCCTATGGGCAGTTTTCTGAGAATGCTTAAGTGCATTATGCTCCATGTAAATTTTCATTTTCTTAATAAAAAGTTACTGATTTTTTTCTGTGGAAAAAAAAAAATATTTACTGTCTACATTCAGGTTTAACAGATAAATTAAAATCCCTTTCATATACTCAGGAAAAAACATGAGGAAATTGATACAACAAAAAATCATATCCTACAAAAAATTTAGATTCAAGTACCTCACCTTCACACATTGTTTTTTAATTCTTTTGTTCACAAGGCTTGTTCTTCTCTAAATATATTTTGAGGAATTTTGGAATCACCAAGTGAACGGTTCAACCTTCTTGTGTCTATTCTTTGTTCACCATCAACAAGAAGATATTAAATTTAATGATCTTACTGGGAGATGATGAAACCTTTCAATCCCCAGCAATGGAGGAAAAATGTTAGCACTTTGTGAATTCTACTAGGTTGAGGGTAGATTCACAAAGAACCACAAAAATCTTTAGGTTGAGAGATTGTTCTTCTCCAATTGGAGGTGGCTCCCTCAAATTATGAAAACTAAATATTTCGACCCTATGGCATATAAAGACCAGTTCTGAAGAGTTTTTTGAAATGTATTTTTAGGGATTGTTGGAAACTATGAGATATAGTGTACGTGATGATTTTTTTTTTCCTATAATGCCTATGCATATACTCAGTCAACACAAATTTCTGCTATTGATACACATTTTGGAACAAATAGAGAGTATGTAGTATAGTGGGAAAACTGGCAAAACACTCTTTCAACCATGTAGAAAAGCATTGAGAAACTGATTCAACATATACTCATGAGACAATATTTAAGAGAAATATATAATGGTTATGGACGAAACATGCTCCATTTGCAACTGAAACATAGGAACACAGTGAAGGCTAGAGAAAAATTAATTGAACTCCAGAATTACTGAGTTCTACCTCCAATTTCAAAGAATAATTCAAACATAATAAACACACAGGAAACAAAACAGATCCAAAATATAATACCACAATATCCTTTGCAATGATCATTAGAAAAAACTATGCATTAGAACCTTTATATCATTAATATCAAATCACAAACCTACACCAAATACCGAAATTCGATACCAATGTTGTCCAACCCCTTTTCATTCCATGTTACAATCTTAAATAAACATATACCAGAAAATTAAAATGTGTCTGAATGCAATGCACCCTTGATCCATGCAGGGGATTGAACCATGCTAAACAAAAGAAACATGATGTTTTTTAGAGTCCTTTTTCTGAAATGAAAGAAAAAAAAATCATGCTCCTTATAATATTATCATACTAAAAAATACATGCTTGTATAAAAATTATGAACCACTGGACCAAAAATAAAAATAATGAACCGTTGGATTTGTGCTTCGCGGTGGTTGGGTAGTATTTGCATATCACGCTACACTGCCATGATTTCCTCCCAAAGGTTAGACACTGCATAGTAGTCTGACCTGGCTCGCAAATCTAGTACACCTCCATCCACTCAGCTTCCAACAACTGAACCGTCCAAAACTCAAGAAGTATTGTGTGCAACAGTTGCACAACTCTACATAGTAGCCCTGTTATTTCAAATTTAAAATAACTTCCCACCCTAAGAGCTTCATGAGATGAAATACAAGCATACCACCAATATCATAATTCTCAGGACCACTTCAAAATAGCAACAAAATGATATCTAGTCTCTGCAAGAACTGAATTACAAAAAAATTGTAATTTGGCCACCAAACAAAATTGTGAAAATAAGATTCGAACGAACACCTATACTTCTAAAAATAAACTACCTATGTAAAATGTGAAGGATTTTATTATATATGAACCTGTTCTGAACATAAACATATCTCATTTTCTCTAAATGCTTCCCCAACTTCTCAGACAATGCTATGAAAAATCATTGCTAAAATAGGAATTTTGGCAGTCCGAAAAATAGGCCTTGAAGATGTATTAGAAGTTCCCAATCCATGACACTTGTGAAACAACTGGAAGAATTTATTTTTGTTTGGCCTATATTTGATAAAAACCACTCTCAATCTCCAAATATTCACCTCCATGTGGTCAAAAATTGTTTTGTAAAAGGATGTCTAAAGTCGGTTTTTTGTGGAGCAATGGGCAGCGAAACAGGGGTTGTGCAAAAACTAGATGATGGAGGTTAATTACAACTTACCAAGTATTTAACTGAGGAATAAATAAAACTTAAGTGTTTAATGAGATGACCATACCTCCAAAAACCAAAATTGAATTGTGTCAAGGCTGGGTGACTGTTAGGAAGACGCTGCGAAGCAGCTGCTTAGCACTTTTTGTAGCGATGGTTGTATAACATGACCTCTGTGATTTATTTGTGATCAGTGTCTCTTCTCAAAACTACAATTATCTTTTGAAATACATCCTAGAGAAATCTATATATCTCTTGGGAAACATAACTGATGAAAAAGGTGGTTACCTTGTCGAATTTTGAAATTAATCATGAGTGTTAATTCCATCATGAGATGTGATATTTAGTTGACTCTTCATTTGAAAAGTTAGTATGTTTTAGCATGGGAGCGTAGTAATATTTGAGTACTCGAATTTTTATTATGATGTATATTTTGTATGGTTTATATGGGTATTATTCATACATGATGTGCCATGATGGCTTTTAAAGTGGATTAAGCTTGGAGTAAGATAGGAAATACAATATTTGTATGCTTGAGGAATGGTGGAATAATTTAAAGGAATAACTGATAGGGGAATAATTGGGATTGAAAGATATAATAGGGGATAGGGAAAATGAGGAATGGGAAATGGGGGATAGCTAGGTTATGATGCAAAGGGAAACAAGGAATATTAAAAGAGGAAAATAAGTGTAATATTCTAAAAACCATACTTCTTTGAACAACATACTTTTTACTGTAATTTATTTTCAAATGAACCTTTTAGCAAAACTTCACTTTCACATATACCCCATGATCTAAAAATTTGTGACGATGTCTCCCAAGGATTCAATACCACTTCATGTTATCAACAAAAAACTTTGACGGGCAGATTCATGGAAATTTTCAGACATTGGTCGGTCAAACTCATGAGAGTAAAAATGTTTACAAGTTTGAATTATTCTATGGCATAAAATTTATTGATTTGAATACATTTGACAACTGAAAAACTGACTGACTCTAACATATGGCATGAGATATGAAAACACTATATAATAGAAGAATAAAAATATTTCCTTGGAGGAGGAATACATTTTTATAGATCTATTCTCCAAAGCTAGCAGTAGGATTAGGATGTTGTTATATGTTCTAAGGCTTCATTATTCCCTTGAGGGTAGATCAAATTAAATGTATTGGAAGGACCAGATGGAAGAAATCATGGAAGATAATGGATTAAAGGAATACATTCATAGAAATGTTCTGAAACCAGCAGTTGCAGATGCATAAGTTCTAGGAGAATGGAAGAAGATTGTAGCCAAGGCATGGATTATGTTATAGGAAGTAGTTTGAGATCATATTATCTCAAGCCTCCATGGTAAGGAGACTCCGTATGCAGTTTGGAAGGCATTGAAAACCTTATTTCATTACAAAAGTTACCACAAGAAGCTGGCATTGAAGAACAATATTCATAAAATCAATATGGAGAAGGGAAAAACAATACCATATTACGTGAGAAAGTTAATCCAATGTTGGGATGAGCTTGGGAGGATTGGTGATATAGTTGTTGAAGATGATCTAGTCAGCCTAGCACTTATAGGCCTTTCCAAGCACTAGCACAACTACCAGGATTTGGAAAATGGGAGGGAAAACCTATCAGAGTGGGAGTGTTTGTGGTTCAACTTGGTGCAAGAATATATAAGGAGAAACACAAAATATGGATTCTCATCCAAGCGTGGTGATGATGAAAATTGTGCTTTGGCTAGAAAGGAAAATAAAGCGAAAGCGAAGAAATCCCAATATAAAGGAGATTATGGTGAGGCCGGAAAGAAGGACTTGTCGAAGATTAAATGTTTTCACTATTTGTGTTGGGAAACTATGTCACAAAGTGTTTGCACAAGAATACTAGCAAGAAGCCCTCTTGGGGAGCAGCAGGTGAATTTATTACTTCACAACTCGAGTTTTATTTCACCCTTGTTGTATACATGGTGGCATCGGTGATGGGTAGCGTGTGGTATCTAGATAGTGGAGCCTTATTCCATATGACTGGAAAAAAACAATTTTTCATCGACTTTTAGTAGAAGGACCTCCTGATGCACATCAAGATGGGAGATGATGGAAGGTATAGCATGACCAGTATTGGTACTGGTACTTTTGAAAGGGAGTTTTTCTCTCCTATCACATTAAAATATGTGATGTATGTTTTGGGTCTAAAGAAAAATTAGTTTTATATGCTATGTTGGAATACTGTAGCTAGGATGTGATATTTAGCAAAGGCAAGGCTTTCCTTTTTCACATAGCCATGAGACAAGTGAAGTATATCAGGGTTTTGGGGAAGAACCTTTACAAATTACATGTATAATATTGTGTTACTTTGAGTACAAAAGAAGAGAAGGTAGAGAGGAGAGACATCAGTGAATTATCACATATGTGACTTGGCTATTTGCAACATGGAGATTTGAAGATCATGCAACATATTTCTATAGGACTTTCCAAGGATGAACTAGAGCAGTGAGATACATGCAAAGCGTGCACATTGGGGAAGTACATCAAAGACACATTTCATGATAACAACAGTCGAGTGCAAGCAATCCTTGAAAGAGTTCACTCAGATTTGTGTGGACCATTCTCGACATACTCCACAAAAAATCATAGGTAATATGTGATATTTTTAGATGATTTCTCACGTAAGTGTTGGATATTCTTTATGCAAAAGAAAGACCAGACATTCTAAATTTTTTATGAATTTAAAGCACTTGCTGAGAAAAACAAGAGAGGGAAAATGAAGGCTCTCAAGGGTGATAATGGTGGAGAATATCTATTGAATGAGTTCAAGAAATTTTGTGCATTAGAAGGCATTCAACAAGATTTAATAGCACCCTGTAAGCCTTAGTAAAATGAGGTTGTTTAAAGGAAGAAAATAACTATTGTGGGAGTTACATGGGCAATGTTACATGATCAGGGCCTACCATTTCACTTATGGGATGAAGCATGCAACACAATAGTATATGTGTAGAATAGGAGTCCTCATCAGATTCTCTAGATGAGTACACCAGAAGAAGCTTCTTCTAGAAAGGAACCAGATGTGGCACATATCAAAATATTTGGTTCATCACTTTACTGGCATATTTCCAAGGATAAAAGGAAAAATATATAACCAATATTTAAACTGGGCATACTTTTGGGGTACATTGATACACCTCACAACTATCGGGTGTACCTCCCATCTCACAGGATGGTAGTTTTTTGTAGAGTTGTGAATTTTGATGAAGAAAATGCCATGAGATGTTCCCTTGAGAGGGAGCTTTAGTTGCATGTAGATGAGGTGATTTTAGCTCCAAAGGAAGAACCTCGGAATGTTTTGGAGCAACCACAAGTAGAGGACTAGATATTCGAAGCACCCACTCATGTCGAGACATCCATAGATGGAAGGAAGCATGGTAGAGAGGCTCATAGATTAATGCATGATGCTAGTGATAATTTGGGATCACCCACATCATAGCACAGGAAGAGGAGGTCACTAGATCAATAGATTTTCTATATGGCTCTAATGAGCGAGAGTATAGATACTGATCCATCCTCATTCGAAGATGTATTAGAGAAACTAGTATGGGTTGATGACATGGTAGAGGAATATGATTCCATTATCAGGAACAGTGCTTGAGAAGTTGTCCCAAGGCTAGAGGAAACGTCAGTTTTAGGTTCTAGGTGCATCTACAATGTGAATCAAGCAATATATGGTAGTGTCGAGAAACACAATTCCATATTTGTGGCCAATGGGTTCTCTCAAGTGGAGGGAATTGATTACGAGGATACCTTTTCTCCATTATCAAGGTAATATTCAATTAGATCAATTCTAGCACTTTGAGCACAAATGGGATGTAATATACACTAGATGGATGTGAAGACATATTTCCTCAATGGAGTGATCAAGGAAGAGGTGTACATAGAGTAGCTTCAAGGAACTGAGGCATTCAATAGAGAGTCGCGTGTTCGCAAAATCAAGAGTGTTATATGGATTGAAACAATCACCTTGTTCTTGGTACACAAGGAACAAAAAATATTTAAATGGGTTGTTATTTATGAAAAGTGAAGCAGATGAGAACCTTTACCTTGTTGTGGTTGAAGGTAAATTATCTATTATAATATTATATTCCAATGATTTAATTCTAACGAGTGATGATAATATTATTAAATCTTGCAAAGAGTATTTGGAAAGACAATTCGAGATGAAAGATGTGGGGCTCATGTATTATTTCCTTGGTTTGAAAAATTTTCAAGGAGACGGGGAATTGGTTGTCTCTCAGGGAAAGTATGCCAACACAATACTGAAGACGTTTCACATAGAGAGAAGCAAACCCATGGAGACTCATCTAGCAGGGAATTGGAGGAAGGAATATGCTACTCCAAACAAAGTGGTAGAGGCTACAATTTATAGGAAACTTGTGGGTTGACATATTTACTTAGTAAACACATGATTAGAAATGTGTTATGCAATTGACCAACTTAGTCAAGCAATGGTGAAGCCAACCAAAATCTATTGTAAGGAAAATAAACATGTGTTAAGATACCTTAGAGGCACCACTTAGGTTGGTCTTTGGTACAAATCGATAGAGGGAGTAAATCTGCAAGGCTTCACAGACACAGATTGGGAAGGGATTCCATCACAGAGGAAGATCAAATTAGGGGGAATACTCAGTATTGGGTCAACAACATTTTCTTGGTATAATAGAAAGTAGAGATCAGTTGCACTCAGTTTATCATAAGCATATTACATGGTTTCTAGTCAAGTAACTTGTGAGGATATTTGCATGAGGAAGATCCTTGTTTGGTTATTTGGTCCACAGATGGATCCTACAATGGTTTACTATGACTACCATGGTTGTATAAAATTATTGGTGAATCAAGTTTTTCATGATAGGTCCAAGCATATTGACATATGGTACCACCATCTAAAATATTTTGTGCACAGGTATATCATGTTGCTAGAGTAGATTCCTACAAAGGAACAAGATGTTGATATGTAATATCCCAAATGGGATATTTTATGAATTTTTCCAGACATTAACTCAACTAAAATTTCTCCATTAAATTATCATGCGTTTAACAAGAGATTTCCATGTAAAATAAAACATACAAGTACATGAAAATACATAACACCATAATGCAAGAAATAACTCAGCCTTATTATAATATAACTGGGGTTACATGATGAAATGAGAAATAGCTGAGATAATTGACATAGAACTGGCCTCAAGGATCTGTTACAATTCTGTGTTGGCCTCCAAAAGCTAAATTGTTTCACTCTCCCTCCGGTAACATCTGCCAGTGAATAAAATGGAAATCAATGAAGCAATAATTGAGGATTTGACTGATCCCCACTCCAATATTCCTTAAGCTCCATGAAACTCCTGAATGAAGTCTCCATAAAGAGTGTTGGGTTTCTGTCCAACACTCAACAACATACCCGAGGGTGTCCATCCTGGGGCTACCAATGGAGAAGAAAATCAGGTTCTCAACCTCACATACAAGAAAATATATCAAATCCAAGATATTCCTCAATGGACTCCTCCTAATATTTTATAGATGTCATGGATACTTCTGAAGACATATTTTATTATTATTTTAATCATGAAATCCTTCTTTAGCCTTATTTTATTATTATTTTAATTATGGAGCACTTTTACCTGTTATTTTACAATTTAGAATATTCCTTTTTAATGCAGGAAAGAGTAAATCGGATAGTATGTATCCTCAGGCGACTAAAACTCATGTCTAGCCATTGCATCATGTAGGTAAGCTCATCCTGGATCCAAGGAGCTATTACACTAAGGTGTTATATCATGTATTCCTCCTGAAACTCCACCTTGAGTGTAACTAATTGAGTTAAGCCCAAAAATATCTCAGTTTTCCAAAAGTTGTCGAAATGCATTGGAATGAATGGAAAATTGTCATAGGTGACAACAAAAGAAAGTAATATCATAGACTTTATGCCCCAATTTTTCTTTCTCTCAAGCAATCCAAATATCTGGGCCACCCTGTTGGCCCGATGCAACTGAGACCCAATGTATGGATCTCATACAAACCCCTGGGTGCTGATATCCCCCTGTATCAAGTCACCCGGAGAAGACCCCTCGATGCCAGGATCCCAAACTAATCTATCACTGCACTTGTCATAAATAAATCCTATTTGATCCAAACGCCACCATTGCTAATCATTGCTTGAATCCCATGGCTCAGACTGCACACTGTCTCTAGCTAAAGATATTTCCCCATGAAGTGAGGACCAGCTCAACCACTCTTTCCAATCCAAACTCTGGTCTAGGCCAAGGTCAATTCCAATCTACAGATGTCGAGCTAGTGCTACTGAAATAATAATGGATTTTTGATCTGCAATGCATATCCTAATTGAATATGTAACATCTCTCTTATCCAAGTGCTCCTACCAAAATGTACTTGAGACTAAGAATGATACTCTGCCAATAGGATACCAACTCATTACCTCTCTCATGTCCAACTCTTGACTCGATTTCATGATAAACCTTCTCTCTTAAAGTTAGGATGGAATGTTGAAGAACTATCGACCCATGCCCCACTTCTAACTGGAAGCTGTTGCATCTGTCAGATCTAAGGGTCCCTACTTCGCTATGCTCCATACACACAAGATCGTGCCATTAATAGGATACCAAATCATGATCTCCCTCCAATATATCCTGGAATAAGAATCAAATGTAGTGACACATGCATACACAACAAGTATGGTGTGAGGTATCCAATCCATACTCAACTCGTGTTACCTTGTCCCATTTTCCAACTAGATCTTCCTGCAGAAGAAGGCCCCCCTCTCTATAATAGGCCAAAATGGGTAATATATGTTACAAGCCCCATCGATGTAATCTTGGAGAGTGACGCCCCATGAAAGTACTATAGCTTTGGTGACTACATGTGCATCTATTTGCACCACATCAGTGGGTTGGCCTATGTGGAGCGATAAAAAGGTGTCTTTGTAACTCCTAATTACCTCACATTAATTGTCAACCCAGGGACGACTTTTTATTTCAAGAGTGTACTCAGTCTGAGGCGGCTATTTACTCAAGAGTAATGTTTGTGAAGATGTAGTATAGAAATACAAATGCAAAAATAATAAATGCTTGAAAAGAAATCTGCTTGAAAAGAAATCTAATTACAAATGACAGAAATGTAAAGACTACACTACAGCAACCTTGTTAGACATCGATTAGGGATGCAATAGTAATAACTCTTTCCCTAGAAATCGATGTGAGATGACCAAATCTGGGGACCTGGAATGATTAGCTCTGCCCTCTACAGTTTAGAGATCTCAAAGCAAGTGAAAACAACTCAAAGGAAATGAAATCTAAAACGCAAACTGGAAAGGAACATCAATCTAAAAGCAATGAACAGGAATTGAATAGCAGCGTAAAGAAACAGTGAATTCAATTCATAACCAAGAAAACTATATTTCTACTCTTTAATCCTGTCGACAGCCACGCAACAATCAACTTATCGTAATTCATAAACAAAAGGAATAACAACTGGAATTAGATACAGAAAAACAACATTTTATAACAATTAAATCATGAATCATGCTTCTTGTAAAGAATGGAATAACAATGACTCTGTATTTGATCCAATTAGCAATAACTCAATTCTTTAATTGTAATAAACGAACTTCACACAACAGAAATAAACTAATAGAAATACAAACAACAGATCGCTCCACCAGGGCTGGGCCCTCAACCACCGGTGAAGCGTTGCTGTGCTTTACTCCAGTGCTTGAGAAATGGAACAACAGTGAACTCTTTTATTAATCAGGCATTAATAATGTTTACAAACAGCTCACACTCTCTTAACAAGAGCCGATGCACAATTCTGCAAATTACAATAAGAAAAGTCTCTCCCCCCCAATACACAATACATGTTCTCCTTTTATAATCAGAAGGAGGAGAAATTGAATAGTAAATGCAATCTCCCATAACAATATTGGATTTATTCCAACCAATTGATCAACAAGAAAATAGATTTACATCCATCTTTCAACAACAGCAAGTCGAATTTGGCTTTGTAGCTGAGATTTGGAGGACGGCCGCAACCACAGATCTGAGAAAATCGTGCTCAAAGAACCCTGCGTTTCTCTCAGTACAAGCCGAATTTGGGCAAACCGTTCTTTGATAAAGTTAATTGGGTCCGTTCTGAACAAAACCCATGTTTCGGATTTTCCAGATTCGTCTTAATTTGCTCAGAATCTCAACCGCAAAACTGTCACTCCTTATTCCAGCGCATTTCTGAGTTGGCACTTTTAATGATCAAATCTTCAATCTGGAAATTATCTTGGAGGCTTAAAATGGTGAATAATGTTATAACCAACTTATTAAAACTATCATTGATAAAATAATTCATAATCATCTATTTATTAGAAATAAAGGAGAATAAATAACATTCATTCATAGAAGCATAAATCATCATAAAATGGATTTAAATAATAAATTATAATAAATGACGAGATGAAGAATGGTAGAAATGGGTGGAATAAGCGTTCACAAGTGATAATAATAATGGCATATTAACGGCCCAACATACCCCCACACTCAATATGTTGCATGTCCTCATGCAACGAAAACCTGAATATATTGCATGTCCTCATGCAACCCAAAGACAAAAACCCATGTGTTAACCAAGCAATAAAAAAATATGTTCATCTCAGCTCATGAAATGGATAGAACAAATGAATTCTTCCTTAATTAATAAATATTCACTTTTAGTAATCTTGATGAAGGCATAACAATTTTTATATTGACATTCAACTATATGTATATATGAAGTTGCAACAAAATATGATATAAGTAACAGCAAACTTCATTAACCATTTTCTCAAAAACTACAAACCAGCTTTTGTTGAAATGTTGCAAGTAAATTTATAATATATGAATGCCTTTATGATCCAAAAATCAGATCGTTTTGATGCACGGATCATGAGATATAAACAAAATGGTTGTAGGTGAGAGTGCATGATTTCCGAAATTTTATGAACCAATTTATCTTGAAATTATCTGGGTTTGTATTAATGATACGTCTGTGTTTTCCAAAAATCACAAGAATTGAGTTCATAGTTTTAAAAATATTATGGAAATCAATTTCTGCACTGAAATTGTATGCCTAAAATGAGAAAGAAAATTGAAAACCTCCATCATGCGTAGCAATTCCTCCCCCTCTCTGAAAAATTAGCATGCCCTCATGCGATGCTAGAAAACAAATAGAGGTGGTTGCTACCAGCTGTTGAATTCTATGCTTGGTGTAAAACAACATGGAATAAGGGAGGTGGTAAGAGTGAATAAGAATAGCAATGGATGATAAAGAAGATGAATAACATGGTCATAAGAAAGAAATGAATGAAAGGAACACTCCCCCATACTCGAAAATGATATGCTGCTGAAAAAGGGAAAGTGGTAAAGATATGGAATGAAGGATGATAAATAATGCTCAAAATGGATTTTTATGAAATTCTCCTAAATTCGTAATAAATCAGAAAATTATGCGATTTTACCTCAAGTTTTACCTCCAAAGATGTGGAATGACATATATGGACTTTCATTTGTTGAAACAGAGTTGGTGCTGAAAGTGATGCAAAAGGTGGAATCCAGGTGAGCACATCATGTCTGAAGAATTGTTCACGTTCGCGAGTCTCTTCTGTTAAGTGCAATAGTGTGGTCATGCTATGAATAGAATTCTGCCCATACTTGTTGTTTTCCTGCAAACCAAGCACTATTTGGCATACAATGTTCTTGAATCCATAGTGTAAGCAATAGATAAGATGCATGCAAAAATTTCAATCAGAAAAACTTATGTGTACATGCAATACTAATATTTTGGCAAATCAACAAGTGATGGCAGAGTGCAGTAATCATATCGCATGCAATCCCATAATGCATACATTCCCCCCTCCAATTGGAAAAGGAATTCCATGACCATAAAGCATATGAGAAGTGTTGTGCTGACGGCAAGGCATGGGAATGAACAATATATCAGTAAATGAAGCAGAGTACACATATCAATGATAGGACAACGAGAGTTATGATTATAATGAGAGCAGAGTGTGTAAAGATAGTTATGAATAAGAGATAGGACGCTTTGGATTGATGATAGTTTATGCAAAACGAAAAAGGACAACAATATGCTAAAAAGATGCTTAACTGACAGCATTCTAGCTAAAAATGATGTGATTGATCTGAAAACAATTTCTCATGCATAAAGGTTCAAAACAGGGAAAAGAAAAAAAATAAAAAAATTAAGGAAATAACTTCTCTGATAAAAAGAAAAAATAAGAAAAGGGTATTATAGTAATAATTGACGATAAGATATAACTTCAATACCATAAGCAGAGCCGCTGCTGCCAGTAGGCGTCCATAGCCTCGGCAGGGTTGCTTTTTAACCCATATGAGCCAGAATCCTCAATTTATAACTAGAGAGTTACATTGTTGTTCTACAGAAGAGATCAATGTGCTGGCGTGGTAACCAGATAACCACACTGCCATTCACTGGGATGTAGCAAAAGTGATCAGGCCGACTCGTGATGAGACCTCCTGCTCCAAGGATAATTGGGCTATCCAATGGATCATAACCCTGGTGTGGTGGCCATAATGGGAATGTCACTTTGTTACAGCCTTATGAACATGGTAGGCTGGCTCGTAATGAGACCCCCTATCCTCCATCTGCGAACAAAATTTTGTTATTATTATACATTTTTATGATAAAAAGAGGGAGGCTCAGTACTCCTTAAGAGCAGGGATGGTGGAAGAAGTTGAACATGTCAATAGAAAAATATACCCATAATCTCATTTATTACAGACAGAGAAGATTATAATCCAGAAGAGTGGAACCAGCATGGTATTAAGATGATCAATCAATATCATGTTCAACAGAAAACAATGCAGTAAAGTAGTATATAAATAATTGTGTCCCTTTTTAAAATAATCTATCATCAAGGAGTTGTCCTGTTAAAGATCATAACGTGAATGATATTAGCTCGCTTCAATAAAATCCATAATTCTTGTCCTCATAAAAATAGTGTACTTCATGCCATAAAAGAGAAGCAATAAAATGTGGTTGAGATGAACTAGGAATAATCCCACAAGAGGAAGGAAGGGTTGCTCCCAAAGTGTTGCTTCTTTGAAGGAACAGCAAAAACACTCAAAAAAAGTGTTGTTCCTTGTAGGGAACAACAAAGGAAATGCACACAAAAAAAACAAAAATACACACAAAAAAAGTGTGAAAATGCAAATGTCGTTCCTTTGGAAAAATGAACAGCAAAAACTAAAAGTGTCGTTCCTTTAGAAAAGGAACAGCAAAAACGCAAGTGTCATTCCTTTGGAAAAGGAACAGCAAAATGGACAGTCATACAATGCAAACATGCAAAAAAACAAATTAGTTGTTCACGGTATTGATGCTGAGGATGAGTTACACTTTGAATGAAGCAATACCTGAAACACAAAATATAAGAGAAATTAGAAAAAAAAAAACAACAAAAACAGTATGTAAATAAATAAATTAAGTTACAACAGCTATGATGTTATGTAAAAAAAAATGATTTCTTTGAAAAATGTTTTAGCAGTAGTGATGAGACATGAATCTTCAAATTGAAATCAATTCTTCATTTCTTCTATTACGAATCCGTTGGGTAATGAGTTAGATGAAATTCCTTTGTTTCATAAAATTTCTTTCAAAAATCACTCGTCCATAAATTGACCTTCTTTATTTTCCCAAGACCTGCAAAAAACGAGTGTCTACCTGCAAGAAAACATTAAATCATGGAGAAAGAGAGGTGCGCGGGCTCCCCTAATCCAAGAATTATGCAAAAACTAACAAGTAGTTACTCTGTAAAACAAATCCACGGAGAAAATAACAAAGTAAAATTTATTTGTTACTTGCGGGAGAGCAGTGGCCAATCATGCTAACCTGCAGTGTTTTAGTCACAACTTCTTTGTTTTTCGTCCAAATTGAGTGATTACAAAGCCAAATGAGAGCTAATTCAAAGGTTAATCTCCAATAGTAATAGGTTTTAAAAATTCAATGATATGATATGTCAATTTTACTTAGAACAACCTGCATAACAGAGTCATTTTCGCTTACCCCACTTAGAACAACAGTGAATGTTTTAAGCATAGATTCTTCGTTTGATGTCGGATTCGAATGATTCAAATTGGAAATGAAATTATATTCATTTATTTATCTCTAATAGAAACAAGTTTTGAAGAAAAGAAGAATTGATAGGTGAAATACTGTAAGGAACATCCGGAAAAACAGAGTTTTAAGGGTGTTGATTTACGATAGACAGTCAGTATTTTGATCATAACTTCCCCATACGATATCGAAAATGAGTGATTCCAATTGCATTGGAAACTATATTCATAGGGGAATCTACCATAGAAACAGGTTTTAAAAATATGGTCATTTAGGCTTCCAAAAACTGACTGTCCCAACTCTGTTCCTGAGCTGCCCGCTAGACATCCGGTCAATGTTTTGGTTCTAATGTTTTCGTTTCAAATCCAAATTGACTGATTCAAATTGGGTTAGAAAATAGACATCAAGGGCTATCTAGGGTAGAAAAAGGTTTTAAAAATATGGTCATTTAGGCCTCCAAAAATTGACTGTCCCAACTCTGTTCCTGAGCTGCCCGCTAGACATCCGGTCAATGTTTTGGTTCTAACTTTTTCGTTTCAAATCCAAATTGACTGATTCAAATTGGGTTAGAAATTAGACATCAAGGGCTATCTAGGGTAGAGACAGGTTTTAAAAATATTCATTTTTGGTCCCTCAAAACATGACTGTCCCGACTGTTTTTCCAGAAAGTTCATCAAGCCCGCAAGCCAAAAAAATGATATTCAAGCATTTTTTTAAATTGGTGATAAAAAATGAATATGAGTGTTTGTAGAGCTATTATTTCCATTATAAGTCATCTACATACACAAATGAATTAAAAAATTATCACCAATATTGATTTGCATAGCATGTTGCAACAAAAAAACAACTAGTTTTACATAAAAAAACAAAATGCATTTATTTATTCCCTTATTTATTTTATGTTTTATACTAACCTATTTTGATTTGAAAAATGAATATGACTACGTATATGAGTACTTCCAGTGGAGCCATTTTCGAAATAAGGCTTTATGTATACACATACCCAAATTTGAAAAATGCATATTAATGAAAATTAGGGTATGAGAAGCCAACTTCCCTTGAAAAAATGGTATCAAAAATTGTTGAAGCATAGAGTGATGATGCAAACACGTGATGGAGTGAAACCAATCTTCAATATATCCGTTACTTTCTTGATTTCCCATCATACCATGAAGTTCTTGAGCTTTTAAAATGGTTTGTTGGTGCAACCTAGAAGAAACCTCATTTGCTTCCATAGCTTCTACAATTTTTGAATTTGAAACATTCCGAATCTCATTGTAAGTTTTCTCTAATGGCGCATGTGAGATAGAATGGGTGGGAAGGGTGGGTAATTTTGGCAGATCAACATTGTAAGCATGTTGTACTGGTTTATTATGGTGAGTTTGTGGAATTAGTTGAGCAGGAAAATGTGTATGGAATGGAGCATTGTGATGATGTGTTTGGTTGGGTTGAGTGGATAAATTTGATATGCAAGCAGGATGTTGTGAAAGAGCTGGTGGAGAATATGGAGAATGTGCTTGTGCTACAAGATGAGGGAGAGTAGTCATGCAATCATAAGGTGAACCATGCCAAACTTGTAGATAAGATTGGTGGTTATATTGAAATTTACATGGCTGCCCTAGAACATGAGTATTCCATAATGGATTATGCAAGTAAGAGAATGGAGAAGAAGTGTTTTGAACCATACCTGTTGACCTTGTTGTAGCTTTCTTATCTCTTTGATATGCTACTTCCATCCTAGATAAGGAAGAGTGAGTATCTATGGGCTGCTCCTTTCGGTCATGAGGGAAAAACACTTCATCAAATTCTTCATTTTTATGAACCTGCAAAACGTCCAATTTTGAGCTTAGAGAGCTAATAAAGTCAACTTTAAAATTTTCAAATAAATCATTGATTTCAGCTCTTATGTCTCCTATTCTTGTAGCAGATTTGGAAAAGAAAGAACAAACATCTCTAGAATTCTTACCATCCTTGGAGATTCCTCTTGAATACCTTATGCACAACTCACAAACATCATCATATGATAACTGAAAAACATCACCTTTTCCTATCAGATTTAAGAGTTCTAAAAATTCATCTTTGATTCCTTTAAGAAGGAGTGTTTTTAAGATCTCTTTTTCCAAATGCTTATGCTTTGATTTTTGAAGGTTATAATGAAATCGATCTACATAGTCCTCCAAAATTTCATCTTCCCTTGTATCATACCGAAAATATCTTCATTGGATTTGCAATAGTCTTGGTACTTCTTCAAGAATATGTTCTTCATGTCCTCCCATGATTGGATGCAATTCCCACCTAGGCTCATGAACCATCGGAGAGATGCTCCTTTTAGATTAAGAGGAAACACTTTCAATCTTTGATCATTAGTACAATAATCATATCCTCTACAAAGTATTTCGAACTCAAATAAGAATGTATCCGGATCTTCATTTGCTAAACCATGAAAATTTGGTAGAGAAGATGGGGGAATTATGTGCATTTGTGTCACTCCTCTTAGATCTTTGATAGGAAATTCAAAAGTAGAAACGTGAGCCATTTCTTACCATAATATAAGATGTTCTTCATGTGTTTCTTCGAGGCTCCTTCTTCAAATGTTCCTGTCAATCGGTTAGTGAAATGGGTGGTGCTTACATCACCACTTGAATGAAATCATATGATTTATTTTTCAAAATTTCTATTTTTTCCCTAGTCACTCACACAAAAATTCAAACATCTATTTCTACCCAACAAAGCAACAACAAATCTGTTAGGAAAGCGGACAGTGGAGCAGGGCTTTTACATGCTCCGCACGTAGGTTCTTACCTTCCGTTTCTAAGATCCAACTCTTCCCTAGCAGGCACTCATCAGATTCACACTACTCTTTAGAAATGGCTACACTCTCCCCGGCAACGGCGCCAAAATGTGGAGCGATAAAAATGGTCTCTTTCACCTCTAATTACCTTCACATTAATTATCAACCCAGGGACGACTTTTTATCTCAAGAGTGTACTCAGTCTGAGGCGGCTATTTACTCAAGAGTAATGTTTGTGAAGATGTAGTATAGAAATACAAATGCAGAAATAATAAATGCTTGAAAAGAAATCTGCTTGAAAAGAAATCTAATTACAAATGACAGAAATGTAAAGACTACACTACAGCAACCTTGCTAGACATCGATTAGGGATGCAGTAGTAATAACTCTTTCCCCTAGAAATCGATGTGAGATGACCAAGTCTGGGGACCTGGAATGATTAGCTCTGCCCTCTACAGTTTAGAGATCTCAAAGCAAGTGAAAACAACTCAAAGGAAATGAAATCTAAAACGCAAACTGGAAAGGAACATCAATCTAAAAGCAATGAACAGGAATTGAATAGCAGCGTAAAATAAAAAGTGAATTCAATTCATAACCAAGCAAACTAGATTTCTACTCTTTAATCCTGTCGACAGCCACGCAACAATCAACTATCGTAATTCATAAACAAAAGGAACAACAACCGGAATTAGATACAGAAAAACAACATTTTATAACAATTGAATCATGAATCATGCTTCTTGTAAAGAATGGAATAACAATGACTCTGTATTTGATCCAATTAGCAATAACTCAATTCTTTAATTGTAATAAATGAACTTCACACAACAGAAATAAACTAATAGAAATACAAACAACAGATCGCTCCACCAGGGCCGGGCCCTCAACCACCGGTGAAGCGTTGCTGTGCTTTACTCCAGCGCTTGAGAAATGGAACAACAGTGAACTCTTTTATTAATCAGGCATTAATAATGTTTACAAACAGCTCACACTCTCTTAACAAGAGCCGATGCACAATTCTGCAAATTACAATAAGAAAAGTCTCTCCATCCCCCAATACACAATACATGTTCTCCTTTTATAATCAGAAGGAGGAGAAATTGAATAGTAAATACAATCTCCCATAACAATATTGGATTTCTTCCAACCAATTGATCAACAAGAAAATAGATTTACATCCATCTTTCAACAACAACAAGTCGAATTTGGCTTTGTAGCTGAGATTTGGAGGACGGCCGCAACTACAGATCTGAGAAAATCGTGCTCAAAGAACCCTACGTTTCTCTCAGTAAAAGCCGAATTTGGGCAAACCGTTTTTTGCTAAAGTTAATTGGGTCCGTTCTGAAAAAAACCCATGTTCCGGATTTTCCAGATTCGTCTTCATTTGCTCAGAATCTCAACCGCAAAACTGTCACTCCTTATTCCAGCGCATTTCTGAGTTGGCACTTTTAATGATCAAATCTTCAATCTGGAAATTACCTTGGAGGCTAAAAATGGTGAATAATGTTATAACCAACTTATTGAAACTATCATCGATAAAATAATTCATAATCATCAATTTATTAGAAATAAAGGAAGATAAATAATATTCATCCATAAGAGCATAAATCATTTATAAAATGGATTTAAATAATAAATTATAATAAATGACGTGATGAAGAATGGTAGAAATGGGTGGAATAAGTGTTCACAAGTGATAATAATAATGGCATATTAACGGCCCAACAGCCTATAGATGGATGCTCCACCATCTCCAATAGCTCCTTCCTCTCTAGATCAAGAATTTCATCGTCCTACTATCTACTAGCCTCTCGTATAACTATCCCATCAACCTACAACATCTCCTGAGGATAAATATCTGCAACTAATTTCACTGTACTAGATGCCTGTGCATCTGTCCTTTACTCCTCAATGGTTGAATCCAAGGTTAGCCACATATCCATCATAGACTCAATGTGAGCTTCCATCTGGCTCACCCCCAAAGGACTATCATGCATGATGTGCGTAGACTCCTCCTCAGCTGACTCATCCTCCACCATATGCTACCTCGAATGAATCATCACAACTGACTCATCATCCTGAACATATCCCATAGAGTTCCTTCACTGCTCACTCTGCACAAAATCTGGCCTACTGTCATCAACTCTACATGACTACTCATGATCCCCAGAAGCATCCTCATATGACCCGATGGACTCATCCAAAGAAGAGTCATCATCCTAACATACATATGTAATTTCCTCCTACTCTACCTTTGCTACCTCATCTGCATCTCTCAAGCATGAGTGATTTGGTCCCCAAGATCCCTTGCAAATGAAGCAAAGTCCCTTCCTCCTCAACTCATTCTTACTGCATGATCCACCAAATCAGAGCAGGTCCTCGCTGGTCAACTGTCTCCTGAACAAACCAATGTTTTTCTCAACAAACCTCTCGTCCAATTCATAAGAAACAGGTGAAACCAATTGTTCTCTCCTCCAAATGGTCAACAACTTGGTTTGTAGCATCCTGCAAATTTCATCATGGTTTTTTTTTTCTAATTTATTCTACTTCTATTATATCATACACGACAAAATTTTACAATACTCGTCCTCTGGGTTTGGCATGCCAATTCTGAAGGGATGTGTCAAGAGTTTCATAGCAAGATAAGGATTTCCCTAGATGAGGTAACCAGTCCACAAGTAGCAAAAATTAAGAGCTACCCATGATGGGAAACCAGCATATATAGTTTTGAAACTAAAACATAACATATAAAGGTTCCAAAGAAAATTTAAACTAGAGAATGCCATGAAATATCTATAGTGAGAGAAGAGCACCCAAAAAATGAAATTAAGGCTGACTTTCATTCTTCTTTAACGGGTTGGGATCTTCTTCCACAATCTTGCAAACATAAAAAGACTCATCATCCTCCTTTCTTGGCATGTGGGCATGAGTCGAAGGCAGAGGTAACACCTAAGCATCTAGCAAGTTGGAGGTGGCTGCAAGAGTGTTGGTGTCATCATCCTTGCTCCCCTCGTCGCTGCTAGAACCTTGACCGACACTAGAACCTGAGCCACTACTAGTGAAATGACTACTATTGGAGGTGCTCCGCACAGGTAGGGATTTCATGTTGTGGGGGATGAAGACTGGTTCGGTTTGAAGAGTAGACTTGCACGAGTGATTCTTGGGGCGAATGCCTGAGGATTGAGGTGGGGAGATAGGGAGGTGAAGGGATAATTGAGCAGAGAAGTTGATAGGGTCGAGCCTGCTTGGCTCTTCCCAACCCACAGAGAGATTAAATTCCCTACACAAGGCCATCAACAGAGGAGGTCTGGAGGGGATTTTGCACCCACCATCATTTCGACATCGCATACTGTGGTGGCTTGGCATGGTGGTTGAGGGAGCAGAAGCGCAAGATAGGGAGGGAACGCTCTTTGGATCAGGAGAGGAGATCCCACCACCATAATTCGTCAAGGGATAGCTGCACGAGGACTCAGCAGGGCCAAGAACCGAGGGCTGAAAGGAAATGTAGGAGGAAAACACAGAGAGCTTGATGGAGAGCTAAATGGATGCCTAAGGAGCGTGACAGAATTAATTAATAGCCATTGTAGTAGGACGAGGATCTATTAATGCTCTGCATGGGAAGGACATCTCAATAAAGTTAGCAAAGAATGAACTTATGGTCGGCATTCTCTGGCATTTAATAGCGGGCAGGCATCCATGTGCGGCCACATGGGGCTAACAGCTGTCGTGCCACATGGCGCCCAAGTGGCCTGAATTCTTCCAGCTAGGAACTCGCATCCGAAGGGTGAAGATCTTTGTGCACTAGGAGAGTGCATTCATCTTTGAGTGCTTCACCATCAAGGGAGTGGAGCTGGCTGGTGGTGAGAGAAGCACTGTGAGTGAATCCTTTGTTGGCTAGGAGGTCATATACTGCATTGGCAGTTCTTCTGATGTGTTTGAAGGTGACTGCTGAGTGGCTGAGGAGCCATTGTCCAAGGAGCTTGAAGTGAGCACCCAATCTCCAACTCAAGGTGAATTTTGAAGCAGAGGAACTAGCCTGGAGGCGATCGGCAATGTCTATAATGATTTCAAAATCCCCTTCAATTAGCATAGGGAAGAAATTGTTCTCTTGTGCCAAAAGGAGACCCTGAAATAGCCCTTCGAGCTTAGCTAATTTTTTGGTGTCTCAACCAATGGAGCCAAAGAATATCATGAGAGCCTCTCCTTCTGAATTTCTAAATATCCCCCCAAAACTTGTATCCTCGGGATTTCCCTTAGAAGTACTATCAAATTTGAGCTTGAAGAGGCTGGGAAGAGGGGGAGACCAAGCGCTAGGAGAGCTTGGACAAAGGCTTGAAGGGGGCACATGGATTAGATGCAAGTGAAGTGAGAGATTCCAGTTGGACCAAATTATTTTCTCCCTAGGATGAGAGGGGAGATCAGAGTCCTACCAACACTAAAGTGCAAGGGATTCTTGGAGATTATTGCAGATGGTGGTCCAGAGGATGCCAGGAGTGGATGAAAGATCCTAAAAGATCCAACAATTGCGCTCTTTCCAGATATTCCAAAGGATGTGCCTAGGGAGGATGATCCAAAGTGAATTAAGAAGATCGCAGAGGAAGGGGGTGGATGGCCAGGATCGAATGGTGTTGAGAATGTTTCCATGTTTTCTATCTTATCTTCTATTGAGAAACACTGCTTTGTCCCATAAGGTGTTGGCAAGGGTGCACGAGTTGAAGAGGTGCTCAATGTTTTCTTCCACATTACCATAGTTAGGACAATGTGATGTACTAGAGAAACCTTTTTGAGTAGGTTATCCCACGTGATTATGTGACTTTTATTGAGAAGCCAGAGGAAAGTAGAGATTTTTGCCCAAATTATGGGATGCCAAATTTGGGACCAGATGGTGTCTTGGTTATTCTAAGGATTGGGGAGGATCATGTGGTAGGCCTCTTTGGTAGTGAAGGTGCCATGAGAGGAATATCCCCAATGCACTATGTCATCCCCTTAAGCAAAACAAATTTTCCTTTTTAGGAGCTCTTCCTTGATGTCATCAGTGAGTTGTAATCCTATATCCTCCTACAATATTTTAGTTGGTAGCCACTGGTGAAAGTGAGAATTGATCTGAGGTCTACAGAAGTAATTTATTTGGGGATTATCTTGTTGAATAAGAATATCCTTCCAAATCGAGTTGTGGAAGACAGTGGCAAGTTTAGGAATCTGCTGCCAAGAAGCATCTCAAAACTTGGCCTGGGATCCTGATCGAACCTCCCAAAAGCTGTGGTCCTGAAAAAGAGCCCTGTGTTGTTTCACATCTTTCCAAATGAGGGAGCCATCTATGTCAATGTCGAGGCAAATAAGGTTCTTGGCTGGCTAATTATTTTCATATTTGGAGAGAAAAAGCTATGCCCAAGGGACATCAGGATTGGAGATCCAGTGCCAGAAGATTTTTTATCCCATGACTGCATTGTTGTGCTGAGGATCTCTGAGTCCCAACGCACCAGAAGCTTTAGGAGCACAAACATCATTCCAATTGACTAGCTCCCATTTCCTGTTGTCCTTCTTGCCTCCCCAAGGAAAGTTTTGTTGAAGGTTTTTGATGGATTTAAGGACCCATTTGGCGGCATCCATAACCGAAAATAGGTAGAGAAGCATGGATTGGAGGAAAAAATTAATAAGAACAAGGCGACTAGCTAGATTGAGAGCATGGTGGGTCCAGAGGGAGAGCTTGTTATCCAGATTGTCTAAAAGGTCTTTCTAAGAGGCGTGTTTTATTGTAAAATCAATGAGGGTGGCACCCAGATATTTAGAAGGGAGGGAGGAGATGGAGAACCCCAGAATATGGGAAATGTTGCACTGGGTGAGGAGTGGGGTGTTGAAGAAGAAAATTTGGGATTTTTCATTATTGATAGTGGGTGTTGCAGGAAGGTAGAAGCAATCCAAAATGGTTTTGAAAGATATGGCTTTTTGAACCGAAGGATTACCAAGGAGCATATTGTCATCCACAAATTTTTGGTGGGAGATACGAGGATGACGGTGAATGCTCAGCCCTTTGAGAGAGCCTATTTGACATGGTGATTAATGAGTCTGCCCAACCCTTCCGCCATTAAGAAAAAGACGAAAGGGGAGAGACGGTCACCTTGATGGATGCCTCTCGATGGCGAGAAGAGGGTGGACGAGGAGCCATTGAGCATAATGGAAAAGATAGGGGAGGATATCAGATTCATAATCCATTGAATCTAGGTCCGACTGAATCCAAAGGCAAAAAACATTTGATGAATGTAGGACCAACCGATTTTATCGAAAGCTTTCTAGAGGTCGACCTTGAGGAGCATACTTGGGATTTTGCAGGACTTCAGAGAGTGAGTGAGCTCATGAGTGAGAATAATTCCATCAAGAATATGTATTCCCTCTACATAGTGAGCTTTCTCTAGATATATTAAAAGGGGAAATAGATGTTTAAGTCGATTGGCTATCACCTTAGAGATGAGCTTGTACAAGACGTTGCAGAGGGTGATAGGTTTGTACTTGGTGGGGGTGGTAGCATGCTCCTCCTTAGGGATAAGGGTGAGGAAAGTGGCATTGAGGGCCAGGAGCATCCAGTGCATACTTCGGGATTCCTCCACCATTTCCCATATTTCCACCTTGTTGTCTTCCCAGAAAAAATGGAAGAAATTGGTGGTGAAGCCGTCCTGTCTAGGGGCTTTCCCAGCCTTAAGTTGAGCCATAGCATGATCCACCTGCTACAACTGAACAGGTCTTAAAAACATTTGATTGTGGCCATTCGTAATGATGGTAGGGATGTGCTAGGTGATGGTGTTGATGGCCTCTTGTCTGTCCACCGGAGGTTCCAGAAGAGTATCCTTGAATTAATTGAGGAGCTCCCGCTCAATATCCTCATACATCTCTAGATTAATTCCTTGTTTGTTTTTTAATATCGATATTTGATTTACCATCCTTCATTGGATAGTGGAGCGGTGGAAGAATTTTGTGTTCTTCTCCCCTTCTTTCAGCCAACAAATTTTGGACTTATGCTTCCAGAGAATCTCCTCCTGCACCACTCTTTCTTTCATTTGATTCTTAAGACTCTGCTCCTAATGGTCCAAGTCCTTCATACGTCCCAAAGAGATGATTGTTTCTTGAAGGGCTACCATCTTATTCTTTATATCCCTCTGGCTTTGGAATATGTTGCCAAAAGTGTTCTGGTTACAAAGCTTTAGGTTGGAATTCATGATCTTTAGTTTTTGTTGAAATTGGTACATCTTGGAGCCATCCGAGGGGATGAAGTTGCGCCACCATTCAAAGACCATTTATTTTAATCTAGGATGGGGAAGCCAAAACTTCTCAAACTGGAAGGGCTTATTGAGAGCTCTGTCTGGTCGCACCCATTGCAACTGAATGGGCCAATGATCCGATCCTGTTGCAGGGAGGATGGTGGAGAAGATATCGCCCCTTGCCTCGATAAAGGCATCTAATATGAGTAAATGTTCTAGGTGAGATGCAATTTTCTGGGTGCCTCTTTTGTGATTGTTTCAGGTGTGATGCCCATTGGACGTAGGAATATCGATTAGCTGATTTTGGAGAATGAAATATTTGAACCTATGGCTATCATTTTCCATATGCAAAAAAACTCTCCGTTTTTTCCTGAGGCAGGTGATCATGCTGAAATCGCCTCCCAAAATCTAGAGGTGGTAGAATCATGGAACATTGAGGTAGGGAATGTCATGTAAGAGCTAGAATTTATGGGCAGAGGCTTAGGGGAAGTAGACATTGGTGAGGTGACCACGGATGCTAGTGCGTAGCAGATGGAAGGAAGCTTGGATGAAGTGGATCAAAGCATGGAGGTTGGAGATGGAAAGGAAAAAAGGATTCCAAGAGATGGCCAAACCTATGGAGGCCCCTATGGCATCAACAGCTATTGTTTTACAGCCAAGCCATAGCCTAGATAAGACAGAGTGAAATGTGGAAGTGGAGCATTTTTTTTCTTGCATGAATTAGATGGAGGGGTTTCCATGCCTAATTCTATTTTTTATCATACAGAGCTTTGAGGCATTATTGATCCCTTTGATGTTCCATGAAGTGAGCTTCATCATTTAGATTTTTGGTTCAAGACCGTGAAGAAATTTCTCAGCTTGGGGTATCATCCAGATTCCACTAGCTAATCCCCCAAAATGATCAATATTTTCAGATCTGTTAGCCTACCCCTTTTTCTAGATTCTCTAATGATGTTGATTGTTTCCCCCGAAATGTGTTCCCCCCGTATGCCTAGTTTCTCACTCCATTTTAGGATTTGAGCTTTGAGAAGAGCTTCCTCTAAGGTATTGATTTATCTGGCAGGAATGGTGTGATATTCCATGGTTTTGTAGGCTATTCCCAATCTAGTGATATCAAAATCTCCAAATTATATGGATTCTTGTTCTTCATCGATGTAGATGATGGGGGTGTGGTTCTTTCCATCTTCCTAAGCTTCCTTCTGAAGGGGGGTAGCCTGGGTATCAATATCCATATTGGAACTAGTCTTCTGGGGTGGATCTTGGAGTTGAGTAGAAGCGGAGGGTGAGATATATTTTTTCTTATCCTTCTTCTTGGGACCTTGAGTCTGGTCTTGCAGATTAGTGCTAGAAGGAATAGAACTTTGGGAAGGTTTTATGCTAGAAATTGGGTTGGTGACAGGGGGGTCGAAGGAGAGGGTGGTGGTTACTTGGGGGGCTACCAAAGGGTCCTTTTCTGGCTAATGGCTGGCTAGCAGGTGAAAGCTGTTGCTGGTGGAGGGTTGAGAGGGTCCGAGATTGAGGGTGTTTTTTTTTGGATGTCTTTTTTAGGAGGAAACTTTGGTGAAGCTATCAAGGTCAGAGGAGTCAGGGCTAGAGCTCAACTTCAGAGGGATGTTCAGGGGGAATTCCCTAAAAATATGTCCATGTTTTTGGAATTTGTGATAGAGGAAGGGAACATGCTCAGTCATTTGAATCCCTTCAAAATCATCATGACAGAGGCTTACCGATTCTGGAAGAGCTTTGGCGAGATGCATATAGACACAGATCCTGGCATAGGTTGTGTACCAATTGTGTTTGGTTTCTTCAACTACCTTGATGAAATATCCCATGTTGTTGCTGATTTCTTTGAGGGTTATCTCTTCCCAATATTCCTGAGGTAGCGAGTAGAGGCAGATCCATACCGGTGCCCAGCTGAATTATTCTTTGTCAGGATTGAAACACTCAACCCAGTCTCGGAGGAATAGGGTTGTAGCATTAAACAAGTACGACCCTCCATCCATGACTCTGTTTTTATCCTCAAGTTAGGTAAAAATTATATTGAAAAATCATTTGGGACCAAGTTGAAGGGTGACTTGGCCTTTGGGCTTCCATTTGGCGTTTATCCTCCATAGAGGGATTTTTCAGTTGGCTAGAAGCCAATGAACTTCCCAATGAGGGTGTGATAATGTAGAAATTGGATCCTGCCATTGATCCTTTCTACTGGGAAATGGATCTCACACATCTTGGGATCAATTTGAATACATGTCGAAGATGTAGAATTCTGCTATGTGTTGCTATCGTGGTCATTTTTTTCTGGGTTTGTTGGGATCTCTTCAGGTTTGGCAGAGCCTATTGTATTACTCTATTTTGTAGCAGGCTAACTAGATATATTTTTATTTGCGGAAACGTTAGTTCTTCCATTGGTGGGGTGGGGGGGACGGGGGGGGGGTAAGCAGGTCCCCCCCCAGGCGTAGCTACCATGCCGTAAAACTTCTAAATACTAAGTAAATATTGCTTAGAAATGCAGGTGGGGGAGATCAGGAACCTTTTCAACACCCACAGCAGGGGCGAGGGAAACCCTAGGGTTTCATGACAAGGCTCTTCTCATTTATGTGATCGCAACCTACAAAATTCATCATGGTTCCCATGACTCTAGCCATGATTTCTAATATCTTGATCCTCTTCTCAATTGTAATACCCCAGATGTTATGTAGATCCTAAAGATTCTCTTCTATTAGCTGGAAAAATTTCCACATAATGTCATCATTATAACATAGGTGAAGTTATTCTGATAATCTCACTGGTACAAGAAGCTACTATAAGTTTGACTCCCTCACAAGGATCCTCTAATAATCTTGTATGAATCAAAGCAATCATTTTTGGTTTGAGTGCCCAATTTAGGACCCTCAAATCTTATTGGCTCACTTTAAAAAGATGTGATTCTAGCTTCTCCAAATTAAGGAAGGTTTTTGTGGTCATATTTAGGTTCTTCAAACTAGATCAAAGTGCAAAGAGACAATTCCCTACCTCAAACTCTTTTGCAAATCCCTTATCTGCTATAATTGTAGGATGAGATGTATCCCCTTTATAAAGGGTTAGTTGTTCGGTTTTTCTCTTTGATCCAAGGAAGCATTGCAGCTCTAAGCACCTTGTGCAAGTGATTTTTCAAACTGTAGTTGGTAGTGAATTATTCCTATGTCATTAAAGATTTTCCTAATATTTTCAAAAGTCTCCTCAAATCCCATGATTTTACAGCAAGGGTGGCAATGTTGTAGAGAATTTAACTCAACCTCTACTCACATAACATACTCATACTATGACTATAAAATGCACATAGAAATACAGAGCTACTATAACATATAAATATAGTTATTCAACCAACTCATAGAACCTCACATTTCTCTCAATAATACCCTGCCCCAACAAATAAATCGAGCTTCGTCAAATAATTTAGGCTCTGGAAAATAAATTGAGCTCTAGAAAAATAATTTTTTCACAACAAGATGAATTCGTCCTAGCAAATAAATCTAAAAAATCTCAGGTGAGAGAAATGTTACCCCAGATGCAAGGAAATGATATCTCCTCAAGCTCTGCACCGAGTATGAAAGTTCTACAACTGCTGGTTGGAAGGAACCGTTGTTTAAGCCTCCAAAATTTCTTAGAAAATTCATCCAAAATAACCTTGGGCTCTCCACCACAAACCTAGAAAAACCTAGAAATTATTTTGGCAAATTCTACTCGTCACTTGGAACACAAAATTTAATCTTACTCCTTCACCACTAGCTGCCAAATAATTTTGTATGTTTGGGGCACCGAAAATCCCCCAAATATTCTGCAAAATTAGGAGCCAACTCTTTGACCTATGACAGACAATGCCTAGAAATGGTTTTGGCTAATTCTAACCTCTCGAAATTACCCAAAATTGCTTAAATTACCAATGGAATAATAAAATGTATTACTAAAAAAAATTATATTTTTTTCCTGAATACTGCCCAAAAAGTTTTGCAAATTTAACCATGGACTCCACTCATAAAACCTACAAAACCCCATAAAAATACTGTGAAAATTCTAGTTGATATAGAAAATCCCAAATTTAGTGTGAGTTTCCTAGTTAGCCCAATTATGCATACCCACATAAAATAAATTCAGACCACAATGTTCCAACTCTACAATCCTATAAATTTGCTCAATATTACCGGATTAAATGATAGAAATATTCTACAAAAAAAAAACTCTAGTAAAAAAATTGGTTTATAGTAAATAAATTGGGCCTAACAAATAAACATAACCCTAGTACATAAATCTCGCTCTAGAAAATGAACTAGGCTCACGCAAATAAATTGGCCTCCAACAAATAAACTTAGCACAACAAATGATTTCGGCCCATCAAAAGAAATTTCCCATAGAAGAATAATTTTGGCCCTGCAATATAAATTTAGCCCAACACAATTATCTCCAACATTAATTCTACACTAGTTGTTGCAATGGATTGGCTAGAACACCCACATTCGGTGCTCATAAAATTCTCAAAAATTACTCCCTTACTCCTTAAGCAAATCCGACAAAAACCCCTAAATGGTTTGGCCAAATCACAATCCTCCAAAATTTACCCGAATAAGCTCTACACTCTCTGAGTAGCTACTAAATATGTTGTCTACAGAATGATCAAGAACTATTCAAATACCCTCTAAATTTCCATAAATTAATCCCTCCTACACCTCCTCAGCAAAAAAATCTCAAATGGTTGTGACCTTCCTCCACAACTAGGCTCAACTCTCCTCCTCTACGCTGGCCCAGATACTGCCATACTGCTCTATAAATATAAAGTCAATATCATCCCTGGAGGATCACCTATAGCTGAAAATATAATGAACCTAGGTTTTCCTATAGCTCCCATAAGCTAATGAACCTTAAAACCAACAAAAAACACAAGAACCCAACCGCGTTCTCCAATAATTCCTCAAAATAATAAACCATCGATCTTCCTCTGAAATTGAGCTATAGTAAAACCCTTGAATTTGGATTCTTTGGTAATTTGGAAAGTAAACCATCAAACTGGAAAGACCACAAACTTTGATACCACTATAATATCCCTTTCAGAATATTTTATAATTTTTTCTAGAAAATTAACTCAGCCAAAATTTCTCCATTAAATTATCAGGAATTTAACAAAAGATTTCCATCTAAAATAAAACATACAAGTACATGCAAATCCATAACACCATAATGCAGGAAATAACTCATCTTTATTATATTATAACTGGGTTTACATGCTGAAATGAGAAATATATTAGGTAAATTAAATAGAATTTCCCTCAAGGATATTCTACAATACTTCTGTAGCCTCCCAAAACAAAATTGCTCCACTTTCGCTCTGGTAACAGTTGCCACTGAATCAACTGGAAATCAATGAAGCACCTGTTGGGTTTCCTATGTTTTGGCCAGATTAGCAAGACCAAAATATTAGACAACATCAGAACCACTTTCAGACCTCAGGATCTAGCCCTCCTGGGCCCAGAGAGGGATCTCTCTATGTAAGCAAAGGTTTTATGTCTTTGAAGCTCTGTGTTAAGATATTAGGCTAGTTATAAGGCTCGGAGTTTGATTGTTTGATGTATGTTTGGTTGTTGGGAATCAGGAAAGAAGGGTTAAATATAAGATAAGGATGGGCAAAGAGGATTTTAGGCAAAGGAGAGATGCTACAGGGAACATTCAAGACCATTGGGCAATGATCTTAGGAAATGATTTACTTGCTACTCAATGTGTAGGCTTTCAGTTCGGTTAGTCATCTAAAGCATTGGATCTTAAGATGATAGTGTGGCGTGAAATGATAAGAGAGGAGGAAACAATAAATATTTAGAACACAAAGTTAAAGACCTGAGATCAGAGAGATACTTTGAAATCTCAATGCTTCAGCCTCCAGCTTGAGGGATATTGGAAAGGTTCAATTAATTGAAAAGGATCCTAGTGAGATGGAGACAGAGTTCTAGACCTCCCAGTGTTCCCAATTCTTTCAATTAAATCCTAACAAGAACATCTAAGAACAGATTCACTTAATTAATACATCAACTAGCAGGCAATGACATCCACTACACTGGTTAAATTAACTGAAATCGACCCTTAGATAACAAATTTAGTAGAAAACATCAAAGGCAAGGAGAGAAGAAACATAGGGTACCTAACAAGGGTAAATCCTATGCCAGATTTCTGATGCGAGCCAGTAGAAATGAAATGAAATGAACTGCAAGTTAAAAACAAACACAGAGATAGAAAAACATCACCGCTGCTTTAGATCAGGATCCAAAGAAATGTGCTTGTCATATTAAAGAGCAACACCAGTCAAGTACAAGATTACCAATAGCTGGATATTGAGTCTGAAAACATCTTCCTCAGCCTATCTTACAACTTTCTACAGAGACTATGTCTCAAAAGGAACAACTTGTAATTCTCTGATAACCGATCAAAAACCTTTATAATGAGTTCCTTCATGAATTTATAGCTCAAATGGAGCAGAGAAGGTAGGTGAAAACTAAATGCAGCATTTAAAACTCAGAAAGGAAGGGGGACGAAGCCTCATTCTATTTTAAATTCTGAGCATTTATCTCTAGTACTGTTTGGGTGAAAGAGTGGTCTTCATGAAGCTTCCATTTACTCCAAGTATGTCTTTGATGTACTTGTTGTAACACTATGGTGACCTAAACAAAAAGGTAGAATAATGATGCTTAAGGTTTTCCATACTGTGTAACAAATGCTTCTGATAGCATAGGACTGTTGTCAGGGCTGGAATTTCCTCAGGAACACGGTATAGAATGGAGATAATATGGATGCTTCATCCTTTGTGGAAAGGACATACTACTGATGTGAAACCCTGGTAGTATTATTTTCTGCACGCTGGGCCTTCCATGTGATTTATGATTTCTTTGAACTGGTACCTTTGCCTTTAAAATCCCTAAAAAAGGCTCAAAAATCTTCTATTACGTGCCTTGAACTCTCCGTTGCTCCAGTACTGTCTCTGTTTATGCAATCTGATATTTAATGGTGTCGGAGAGGTTTTGTAGAGTTTGAACTCTGTCCTTTGATGAAATTTATGTTGCAGACACCTTTCTGGACATTTTCCTATAATACCAGGCTCTGAATTCAGCTTCTTTTGTGCACTGTGCTACTACAATAGTGCACATAAATCATGGCGGTTTTCCGCCTGCCTGTAACCCTACGAAACATGAAAACGTGTTAAGAAAAACATGTATGGGGAGGGTGGCATGGATTATTGCAAGAAATGACAACGTGGCATGGGTGGAGACGATGAATGCAGAGGATTTAGTAGAGGAACGCGGTGGATCAGCGGGAGACGCTTTAGAGGACGACGAGGTGGAAAAATTAATGCAAAACATTCAAATTTTCCCTTTGAATGAATTATATAGGGGGATGGATGAAAACACGTGGAGTGGTGACATGGCAGGATGCGGTCAGTGGCAGGGCTGACTTTAAATCTGTACCGTCTGATCTCAGGAGGAGATCGACGGTGGAAAATGCAACAGAGGGTGACAGATGGTGGGCCAGGGGTACGATTGCCTTGGGTTCACTCCCGCACAACTTCGGGGAGCGATCAATGTTGGATGGGAAACTCTGGATTGGACAACGCACGTGCATATCGCACTGGGTTTTCTGCCAAATGATAATACACGATGGGGGGGGGGGGGGGGCGGTTTTCAAACAGTGCGCATGACACATGTCAGGCAGTGAGTAGAATCTCTGTCGAATGGAAAAATACCGCCAGCCCTCAGAAAGAGATGTAATAGATACAGGCGATTTTTAAACAAGGCGCGTTGGCACGGGGACCACTGAGGCGGGTAAATGAACGGTGTAGATGCGACGAATGGGTGGTGAAAGAGTTGAGTGACGAATACTGTGGGGATCGCGATGACCGTTCGATCTACACAGATCGACGATCTAAAATGCTCCCATTATATAATTGTGGTAAGCGCTTTTATGCCTTGGCGTCTGGCCTTGGCGCTGGGTCATGTGGAGGGAAACAGATCTGGGGCTAGGGGCGAAAGGTGCTAAACCCATAGACATGAAAAATACGGCTATTTGGCAAATTTCAATGCAATTTGAGGGTAGGAAAAGGTAACAATAGAGGGAAAAAGGAAAAAAGGCCAAACAAGGGGTATGTGTGGGATTTATAGGGGATTTTGGGAAGGTTTAGAAGGACTAGGGGAGGGATTTTGGGGTGGATAGGAAGCTTTGAAAAAGGGAAAGAAGGGATGAAATGGAGAATTCTACAGGGGTACAAGGGGTAAATGAAGGCCTTTCGGAGCACAGTTTTTTACAATCAGTGAGGCCCTTTAAACTAGGAACAGAAGAGGAGAATAACCAAAGGGCAGAGGGTACGAAAGAGCTTTCAAGGATGATTTTTCTTCAGGAGAGATGCATTCCTTGAAGGCTCAAAAAAATTTATCCCCCTGCTTGCTTGTCAAGAAATTTATAGGGGGCTAACAGTGGCTCCACATGGGGATGGATTCTTCTTGAAGGAGTCAAGAATTTAGAAAATGATCTTTGGTGTAGGCCAGATGCCTGCTGCTTGAGCCACCTTTCTTCCTTGAATTTCAGCTACCACAATTGTGAAGACATCAATTTAGCAGAAAAAATCTCCCAAACAATCTACCTAACCATCCTACAATCCTAGCATTTTTTCTTCTAGGGTGCATTTGAGCTAGCAAACCCTTTACATCATTTTTATTTTTTACAAACAAGAAAATGAACCTATTCTATTTTTACCCTTATTTCTCCATGAGACTAGCTTAAACTGTTGGCCTCACATGTTTCTCTACCTAATCTAATATTTTTTGGGATTAGACTGTCCAGCAGATATCTTCTCTACATTATACAACAGAAATTTAAAAACAGTCAAACTAGGATCGGATAGTCTAGCTTTCTGTGGATCCAAGGAATAAAGATAGTTGCACATGGATAGAAACTTGAAGAAATTGAAACAAAATCTTGAAGGCTTGGAATCTGGAATTTTGAAGCATCCTTATTTCTTCTTTGTTGGTCCAAGTTGTTGGGAAAAATACTGAGGGGCGGTGAATCAGTATTTATAGCTGACTTAAAACTTTTCACTTTTTGTTTCTCTTAAACCCATACGTTACTTTACTGAACCCAACTCACATATAAATGTGGATATCCTTAAGAAAACTTGCATATGTCCAGAGATCTTATTATACGTTTAATTCTTTACTTATATCCTTGCATCATTCATATGTTTAGTAATTAGTAAGCATGTGGAGTAATAACAGAATAAACCATCACACATAAGCAACACACATGAACACTAGTATTTAAGGTGGAAACCCAATTCGGGAGAAAACCACCGCTGCTGTCGTCTCTGTCTTCAATATTTATTATAAAGAAAACTTCTTACAATTTTGTACTGGCACAGACTCATACCAACATGCAGGCACCCACCTGCAGAAAGGCTACAACCTTCTCTCGTTCTCCAGCCACTACTGGAAGGGAGCTCCAACCCCCTGATTTTAACACCAACTTGTATTGGCAGAAAGCTTCCACTTTCATGCTGAAGACATCAATCCTCAGATCCACCAAATTTCTTCAATTTCTTCATCTTACTTGCGTCAGGTCTTCATTATTTCTTTGCAAATCTTCCTATAGATTCATCATTTTCTTGATCTAGAGGTCTTGAACCTTCATCAACTCCATACGTGCATCATAGATTCAACTTTATCAGACAACAGAGTTCAATTATGCAGATATCTCTCAAGAGATTTATTCATTGACAATCCCTCCGCATGCACACCCTGAACCATAATACACTTCTCCTGATATAGTTTTTCCTTTATTAATACCATGAGTCAATACCACCCAACTGCTGACAGTATTCCTGGACGGGATCAATTAGATGATCAAGCGGGGTCTACCCAAGCCCTCAAACAACTTTTCATTGTTTTATTTTCTTGATCTGGCAATTAATTAATATAAGGATTTTTAATATCTCAATCTGAGATTGAGATATTAATCCAATTGCCCCTTTAGTTGTTACAAACATACGTTCCATTGACTTATATAAAAACCCAGCAGTAATATATATCCATATAACCTTTCGGGCCCTTCAATAATATTTGATCTTCGACTTGGAGGTGAAGATCTTGGCATAACACAACAACGTATATTGAACCAATAATGTGAAGGGAAATCAGGTCCCACACCCTTAATACATGACATAATACTTTTGGTTAAACCCGCAAACCTCAATAAATGTGTATGGGCCCCAACGTTAATGGTCATCTCCATTTGACGATTGTTATCGCGTCGCGCCGCCTCATTTGATCGGACATATATCGCTCGGCGAAGACGCGCGAACAATAACGTGCGATGGCCGCCGTACTTTGGTTAACCTTCGCACATCTTCCTCATATGACCACCGTCCGATGGCTTCCCTCCATATCAACAGTGCTCAACAATATTGCGCAGCATCCTTGGTCGAACATTAACGTGCGATGGCGCGCAATGATGGCGGTTTTGTAAATACGCTCAGGGACGCATGTCGCTTGTTCTATGGAATCGCTCCCCAACTCGAAAAAACCACTTATCTCCGGAAGGCAGTGCGATATGGGAAATCTAGCCTCACAAATCCACTCGTATTTTTGGAACAGTGACCAACCCACAGTTAAGTCGGGTTATGCTATTCCTTTTGGTCCCTTAACTCAGGTTCACAACTCGGGTTTATTTCAATAGAGTTCGGTCCAATCATTCGGTAGGGAGTTTCATAGTAATACTCCTCTGCATACTATAACGTGCTTCTTCATTAGGTTATACATTCCCCATTGCTCACTTTATCATGACCTTAGCAATCAAATGTTCGGCAATGCATTACACGGTGAGAGATACCAGTATCAATGAACAATAATTCGTGTAATCGATAATGATTTGTCCAATAGATACTCCTCAAAATTACCTTATATGGATTCAAAAATCTACTCCTTCCACAGAGCTTATGATGTTTACAGACCATGCTTTCACAATTATTCATAATTGTCCACAGGGACTCAACTATCCTTCCTACTAAATTCTATCAAGAATATACATAAAATTCACAGAGAATTTAGAACCTTTTTCTGTTCGATGGCCTTTTTCTTCCTACACTGTCTCCTGACAACTCTGCTTCAATTCCCTGCTTGTCCCTGCTCCTTGACTGATACTACTCTCTGTAAATGAACTCTTCCTCTATTCTTCTCTGCTACTACCTAGTTACTGTTTCAGATTCTCCTTCTTTGCCAATTCCTTTGCCATCAATGCCAATATTTCCAACAATCTCCCCCTTTTGCATTGATGGCAATACTCTTCCTCAATTTGTCTTATAGAATCCCCCCCCCCTGTTTTTTTGCTTTTCCTCCCCCTTTGAAATCAATGGCAAAGGTTGATGAAGATCCTTTGTACCGACAATACCATGCTCCCCCTGATATTATGTTGCATCTTCAAACATAATAAAAATGACTCATTCAATCAAGATCAAGGATTCTCAAGCATGATATCAGACTACAATAAATAATTAGAATGCCATCACTGCATCCTTGCCACATGACCAATGCTCCCCCTTAGCCTGTGCATCCTGAACACTTTCAACAGGAGCATATCCAATTTATTCTTCTGAATTTAAGCAGGTCTGATCTTCTGCATGGAAGAGACTACTCCCAGCTTCTATCTAAGATATTCAAACGCTTCCCTAGGTAAAGGTTTGGTAAATATATCAGCAACTTGTTCTTTGGAGGGAACATACTCCAATTTCACCTTTTTTTCAAGCACTTGTTCACGTAAGAAATGATACTTGATGGGAATGTGCTTGGTCTTGGAATGCATAACAGGATTCTTTGAAATAATGATGGCACTTGTATTATCACACATAATGGAGATAGGAGGTGAACATTTGATTTGAATGTCTTGTAAGGTTTGCATCATCCAGAGAAGTTGAGTGCAACATGATGCGGGAGCCACATATTCTGCTGCTGATGTAGATAAGGCAATAGAGCTTTGCTTCTTGCTAAACCAAGATACTAATCGGGGCCCCATATAGAATGCACCACCACTAGTGCTTTTTCGATCATCAACATTTCCAGCCCAATCTGCATCAGTGTAAGCATGAAGAGTAAGATCAACATTCTTTGGATACCATAGTCCAAAGTCTTGAGTTCCTTGTAGATATTTGAATATTCTTTTCATAGCCTGAAGGTGAGACTCTTTTGGATTAGCTTGGAATCGTCCAACAATCCCAACTACATGCATAATGTCTGGTCTTGTCCCAGTGAGATAAAGTAGACTTCCTATCATAGATCTGTATTCTGGTTGATTCACCATGGGGGAATCATCATTAGAACTGAGATTACATCCGGTTATCATTGGTGTACTTATAGGTTTGCAATCTTCCATGCCATACTTCTTCAAGATTTTCTTAAGATATTTTTCCTGTGATAATAATATGCCATATGTTGCTTGTTGTACTTGCAAGCCAAGAAAGAATGTTAGTTCCCAAAGTAAAGACATTTCAAATTCTTGTTGCATATTAGAAGCAAATTTCTGACTGATAGACTCTTCATTACTTCCAAAAATGATATCATCAACATATACAACCATGATCAATAGTTTATTATTTTCAGTTTTTGTGTATAAGTTGCTGTCAGCAGACCCCTTAGAAAATCCTTGTTGATGAAGATATTTGTCAAGATGATAGTACCATGCCCTTGGAGCTTGTTTGAGACCATATAGAGCCTTTTTAAGTTTACAAACAAGTTTTTCGTCATTTCCCAAAATGAATCCTTCTGGTTGTTCTATATAAACTTCTTCTTCTAGATCACCATTGAGAAAAACAGATTTAACATCCATTTGATAAACTTTGATTTTTTGGAAGCTTGAAAAAGCAAGAAACATTCTTATGGCTTCAAGTCTGGCTAAAGGAGAAAAAGTTTCTTCAAATTCTATACCTTCTTGTTGAGCATACCCTTTGCAAACAAGTCTAGCTTTATTTCTTATAACATCCCCATTGTCATTTAACTTGTTTTTGAATATCCATTTAGTTCCAATGACATTTTTGTCATGAGGTCTTGGTACTAATTCCCAAGTGTGATTCTTTTCAATTTGATCAAGCTCTGCATTCATGGCTTGAATCCAACATTTATCTTCGCTAGCTTGACTGACATTGTGTGGTTCAATAGTGGACAAAAATGCCAGATTGCTAGAAGACCCAACAAGAGTCCTTCTTTTCTGTACACCTGATCCCTTTTCTCCCAAAATTTGAGATTCTGGATGATTCTTTTGAACATATTTGGATGGAGCTTTTTCAAATAAATCATCTTCGGGTTCTTCACTGGGTTCACTGTCTATATCATTCTTATTTGATGTAGAAGGATATATGTCATCATCGTCTTCATCTGTTGTTTGTTTTTCTTCTTTTGGAGCTGCAGGAGACTCATCAATAACAACATCAATACATTCAACAATCTTCTAAGTATTTTATTGTATCATTTATATGCTCTACTCCTAGAGGAGTAACCAAGAAGTATTCATTCATCTGCTTTGGGTTCAAACTTGCCAAGTTTTTCATCATTATTTTTGATAAAGCATTCGCTTCCAAAAATTCTAAAATGCTTTACATTGGGAGGATTACCATGCCAGAGTTCATATGGAGTTTTATCACTATTTACACGAACATGTGCCTTGTTGATAATGTTTACTGCTGTATGTGCTGCTTCTCCCCAAAATGTGTTAGGTGTTTCGGAATCATCAAGCATAGCTCTAGCCATTTGTTGAACTGTTCTATTCATTCTTTCTGCTACACCATTTTGTTGTCGAGTGCCAGCTACAGAAAACTGTCTTTTTATGCCATGTTGTTCACAAAATTCAAGGAATTCATCTGATGTATATTCTCCTCCTCGATCAGATCTAAGGCACTTGATTTTTAGATCTAATTCATTCTCAACTAGTGCTTTGACGATCTGAAATTTCTCAAATTATTCATCTTTGTGTTTAAGCAACCCAATCCAACACATTCTAGAGAAATCATCAATAAATAAGATATAGTATTGTTCACCACGTGGTGAATTTTTCCTTACAGGTCCACATATGTCAGTATGAATGAGTTCAAGAGGCTTACTTGATGATCCTTCCTTGGCATTAAATTGTACTATGGTTTGCTTACCGAATTGGCAAGATTTGCATATGATATTTTCAGGTAGAGTAATATTGGGAAGATCACGAACAACTTTAAGTCTGCTTGATTTGTTGATTTGAGAGAAGCTCAGATGCCCCAACCTTCTATGCCATAGCTAGTTTTCTGAAGATTTACTCAAGTAACATTGTTCTTTGCAGTTCTTCAATACATACAGGTTGCTTGGAGTTCTGTTTCCTTTTATAATTGTTTTACCTGTATCAATATCACGTACCACACATTATTTTGAACTAAAGACAACTTCAGTTCCTTGATCACACATTTGACTTACACTTAACAGGTTATGCTTTAATCCATCCACATACATGACATTATTAGCTTTCACCTTTTCTTTTAGAAAAGCAGACCCTTTTTCCCTTAATGACAGTAGGAGTACCATTTCCAAATGTAACATTCTTTTCTTTTTCAAGAGAACTATATGCAAGGAGTTTGTTTTTGTCACCTATCATGTGTTTTGAGAATCCACTATCAATGTACCATTGATTTTCTTCACCTTCTGCAAATAACGCTACGCCACAATTTTGAACCTGTAATTCCTTCTTTTTCCACACTTTGGAGCTTGAAGGAAAATACTCTTTTGGCTGAAATTTGCTCCCACATTCAAATTATTCATGACCAAAGTTATTGCAATAAGCACATTCAACTTCATTTTGAAGAGGAGAAAAGTTGTTGTATGTATTCTTCTTTGTTCTAATATCAATCCTTTTCTTTCTTGCTTCTCTTTTCATGATGGTTTTATATGCAACACATTGAACAACCTTATGACGAAAATTGTGACATGAGAAACATTGTCCATTGAAGAAGAAATTTCTGCGATCATAAAACCTTCTACTTGAATTTACATGTTTTCTGTTGTCACATTAGATGCACTGTTAGAAGTAAACACAACTAGAATTACCAAACCAACCATGGGAATCATCATACATTTCTCCCTCTGTGATGATACATTAGTGATTCCTATAATGTATCTCACATCATTCTTGCAGTCATTATGAGAAGTAAGCTTTAGAAGCAGATGACTGCAGTAGGGTCAATATTCCCTACGTTTTTGACCGGTCCTCCTTTTTCTAGCTTTGCTTGAAATTTCTTATTGTGTGTTGGACATTATCCATTTTCTCAGATCTATTCATCTTGCATTCCTTTTCTACATGTCCATACTTGTTACAAGCATAACATCTTGTGTGACCATAGAAGTAAGCATAGGGATCATAATGTGTTTTTCTATTCTTTCTTCTATTGCAATCAACTGCTTTATGACCAAACTTGCTGCATGAAAAACAATATCCCTTAAAGAAACCTGAGTACCTTTCTATGTGGAATCTGTTTGTTTGTGACTGAAACAATCTGTTTCTGCAATTGGCTACAACATGCCCACAATTATGACACTTAAAGCATTCAACATTATTGAATGATTTCCTTTAAGAGTTCATGATTGTCGTTTGATCTTTTGTCTCTTTCAATACTTCAGGCTTTGCATTGATATCCTTTGAATATTTAGCACTTTATTGTGAACTAGATTCTCCTTCAATAGTTTCATGAAAACCAAGACCAAATTTAACAGAAGGAGACATTTGACTACTAAGAATATTATCCACAATCTTAGTACTATCTTGAAATCTCAAGAGGTTATCCTTTTCCTCTAATTTACCTTTTAAAATGTTTACCTCAACCTCCAATATTTGGCATTGCTTCTTCATATTTTCTTGGACCCTTTTTCTTTCTTCTACTTGATCATTCAATTTAAAATTTTCTTCTTTCAACCCATTTTCTTGTTCTTCAAATGTTTGTAGAAGTTCTTCATTCTTCTTATTTGATTTTTCCAGATCTTCTTTCAGAGAGATGATTTCTGCTTCAAGTCCTTCTTTTTCAAATGATTGTAGAATTTCTTCATTATTCCTTTTTGATGCTTCGAGATCTGCTTTCAGAGAGATGATTTATGCTTTAAGTCCTTCATTGTGATTGGTTACATCATCATACAACCTTTGATACTTTTTTATCCGTCCATTCATTCTAGAGATCATATCTTTGTAGATAGATCTCTCTCATTAAATATTCTTTGTCGATTTTCAACTTTAATCTTGAGAACTTCTTCTAGATCGATAACATTACTTTCACTATCTTCACCATTGCATGCACAAGAAAGTAAATCACAAGAACAACAATCAATACCTGTTTCATCTTCTTCATTTTCTGCTGCACATATTTTCTGAGATATCTCCTTTCTTTGAGTAGCCTTCTTCTTTTGCTTCCTTCCCATTGTGACGGATCTCCTTCAAGCGATCAAGCTCCTTCAAAAGGACCTCCTGTGATACCAATTTTTGGGAAAAATACTAAGAGGGGGGGTGAAACAGTATTTACAGCTGACTTAAAACTTTTCACTTTTTGTTTCTCTTAAACCCATACGTTACTTTACTGAACCCAACTCGCATATAAATGTGGATATCCTTAAGAAAACTTGCATATGTCCAGAGATCTTATTATACGTTTAATTCTTTAATTAGATCATTGCATCATTCATATGTTTAGTAAGTAGTAAGCATGTGCAGTAATAACAGAATAAACCATCACACATAAGAAACACACATGAACACCAGTATTTAAGGTGGAAACCCAATTCGGGAGAAAACCACTGCTGCTGTCATCTCTGTCTTCAATATTTATTATAAAGAAAACTTCTTACAATTTTGTACTGGCGCAGACTCATACCAGCACACAGGCACCCACCTGCAGAAAAGCTACAACCTTCTCTCATTCTCCAGCCACTACTGGAAGGGAGCTCCAACCCCCTGATTTTAACACCAGCTTGTACTGACAGAAAGCTTCCACTTTCATGCTGAAGACGTCAATCCTCAGATCCACCAAATTTCTTCAATTTATTCATCAGAATTGCGTCAGGTCTTCATTATTTCTTTGCAGATATTCCTAGAGATTCATCATTTTCTCGATCTAGAGGTCTTGAACCTTCATCAACTCCATAGGTGCATCATAGATTCAGCTTTATCAAACAACAGAGTTCAATTATGCAGATATCTCTCAAGAGATTTATTCATTGACAATCCCTCCGCATGCATGCCCTAAACCATAATACACTTCTCCTTATATAGTTTTGCCTTTATTAATACCATGAGTTAATACCACCCAACCGCTGATGGTATTCCTGTATGGGATCAATTAGATGATCCAGCGGGGTCTACCCAAGCCCCCAAACAAATTTTCATTGTTTTATTTTCTTGATCTGGCAATTAATTAATCTAAGGCTTTTTAATATCTCAATCTAAGATTGAGATATTAATCCAATTCCCCCTTTATTTGTTACAAACATTAAAGTGTCGTTGAATTATATAAAAACCCAGTAGTAATATATATCCATATAACCTTTCAGGCCCTTCAATAATATTTAATCTTCGACTTGGAGGTGAAGATCTTGGCATAACACAACAACATATATTGAACCAATAATGTGAAGGGAAATCGGGTCCCACACCCTCAATACACGACATAATACTTTGGGTTAAACCCACAAACATAAATACATGCGTATGGGCCCCAACGTTAATATTATTCTCCATTCGAAGGTTGTTCTCGCGTCGCGCCGCCTCATTTTATCGGACGGATATCGCTCGGCGAAGACTCGCGAACAATAATGCGTGATGGCTGCCATACTTTGGTTAACCTTCACGCATCTTCCTCATATGACCACCGTCTGATGGCTTCCCTCCAGATCAATGGTGCTCAACAATATCACAAGACATCCTTGGTCGAATGTTAACGTGCGATGGCACACAATGATGGTGGTTTTGTAAATACGCTCAGGGACATGTGTTGCTCGTTCTATGGAATCGCTCCCCAACTCGAAAAAACCACTTATCTCCGAAAGACGGTGCGATATGGGAAATCCGGCCTCGCAAATCCACTCGTGGTTTTGGAACAGTGGCCAACCCACGGTTAAGTCGGGTTACGCTATTCCTTTTGGTCCCTTAACTCAGGTTCACAACTCCGGTTTATTTCAATAGAGTTCGGTCCAATCATTCGGTAGGGAGTTTCATAGTAATACTCCTCTACATACTATAACGCGCTGCTTCATCATGTTATACATTCCCCATTTCTCACTGTATCATGACCTTAGCAATCAAATTTTCAGCAATGCATTATGCGGTGAGAGATACCAGTATCAATGAACAATAATTCGTGTAATCGATAACGATTTGTCCAATCGATACTCCTAAAAATTGCCTTGTACAAATTCACGAATATACTCTTTCCACAGAGCTTATGATGTTTACAGACCATGCTTTCATAATGATTCATAATTTTCCACTGGGACTCAACTATCCTTCCTACTGAATTCTATCAAGAATATACATAAAATTCACAGAGAATTTAGAACCTTTTCCTATTCGATGGCCTTTTTCTTCCTACACTGTCTCTGGACAACTCTGCTTCAATTCACTTCTTGTCCCTGCTCCTTGACTGATACTGCTCTCTGTAAATTTACTCTTCCTCTGTTCTTCTCTGCTACTACCTAGTTACTGTTTCAGATGCTCCTTCTTTGCCAATTCCTTTGCCATCAATGACAATATTTCCAACACAGTTTTTGGGCATGTTTGGACCAGCTACCTTTACTTCCTTTGGCTCAGGCTTTGATCATATTAGAGCCAATCCTTTGCATTTCTGAGGTTCATGTTTTGAGCATGTCTGAACCTCTCCTTTCTTTCTATTTTTTGTTTTTTTGTTTTGAAAACATGACACAGCAATGGTATTTACAATGGAAATGGAAACTAGAAATTGAAAATCAGCAAAAGTAGTGTTTAAGCACCCTGCCATTGAAAAGACCCCCAAACAGCTCTGTACCATCTAACTCTTGTAGAAAAAAGGCTTTTGGACCCACAGTGGCCTGGATGATGTAGAGACCTTGCCACAAACTGTCAAACTTGACATGCTTTCCTTTGTCCTCTCTCCTTGAGTCCCATTTCAAAACTTTATCTCCAATTTTAAAATCAGAAGCCTTAGTTCTTTTGTCAAACAACTTCTTTATATTTTCCTGAACCTTCATAGATCTTTTATAGACCTCTTCCCTTGGTTGCTAGAGATTGATTGTTTGGTTTATACTCCTTACCATGTTGTCTTCCTCTGTCTGGATTTCTTGGACAAGTTTAACCACTGGTATTCCAAGGCTAGTAGGGAATACTGCTTCTGTTCCATAGACAAGCTGATATGGTGACATGCCAATGGATTTTTTTGTTGTAAGCCTATCAACCCATAGGGCATGCACTAACTTGTTATGCCATGACCTTTTGTTCTCTTCCAGCAGCTTCTTGATGATGGCCACCAGGCTCTTGTTTGATGATTCAGCTAAGCCATTACCTTGTGGGTAATAGGCAGTTGAATGAATGAGTGCTATTTGATACCTGTGACAAAAATCAACCATTTTATTGGATCCAAAAGCAGCAGCATTATCGGTGATTATTTTCCTTGGGCAGCCAAACCGAGAGAGGATATGACCTTCTAGGAACCTAATGATGACTGAATCTGTGGCATTCCTAGTAGGTATGGCTAAGTATTATGTGGCTGTTAACATCCATTTGTGTTGTGCAGAAGAAGTAGGGTGTATTTCTCCTATGAAATCTAGGCCCCATTGTAAAAAGGGACCTTCAACAGTGATAGGTTGCAGAGGTAAGGGGAGGAGCTTTCTTTTGCCTTAAAAAATCTAGCACTTGTGGTAGGAAATTATCCTCTTATGGATATCATTGAAGAGTGTAGGGCAATAGTAGCCAGCTCTGAGTATTTTGTTTGTAGTGGCTTTCTAGTTCAGGTGGCCTCCACACTCTTCTGCATGGAATTCTCATTTAATCCTTTCTACTTCAGACTCAGACAAACATTTAAGCAATAGGCCATTTGCATTTTTCCAGTATAATCCTTCATTCATTATGCAATAGCTTCTGGATTTTAGCTTTAAGAATCTGGCTTTGGTCTTTGATAGTTTAGGAGGGGCATTTAGGTGTGTAAGCACATACATAATCTCAGAATACCATGGAGAGTTTTGAAAGTTCTCCTCAACAGTGGGATCAGGCAATCCCTGCTGCTCATCCAAGGCATCTACCATGTTAATGTCAAGGGCTTGTAGATTTGATTCAACCATTAGTTGAGCTAAGCCCTGACCTTTAATTAGTTTTGTGGGTTTTATCTCAAGGTCATATTCTAAGATCACAACAATCCATTTGCCCCCCTTCCCATCTGGGTCTTGGTACAAGATATCTTTGACCACTATGTTAGGCACATAAGCTATGGTGTGGGAATGCAAGATATACACCCTAAAGTCTTTCAAGGCCTTTACCAACGCATAGGCCTATTTTTCCATTATGTTGTATTTCAAGGGTGCATCTCTGAGTGCTTTGCTAAAGAAAGAAATGGGTTGTTCCATTCCCTCTGGGTTTTTTTGCAGTAGAATTGCAGCCACTATATGATCGGAGGCAAATGAAAAAATCAGAAACTCTTTTGAGAAATCAGGGTTGATTATGATAGGAGCCTGGGTGAGTGGAAGTTTAACTGACTCAAAAGATTTCTTGGCCTCAACAATCCATTTAACTCCTACACCCTTTTTCAACATGTTATTCATATTCCTAAGGTGTTTAGTTAAGTTGGGAATAAACCTCCCGAGGAAACTGATTTTCCCAATGAAGGATTGCAACTCCTTGATGTTTCTCAGGTGTGTGATTTGTAGTATTCCCTCAACTCTCTGTGGGTCTATCCTAATCCCCTTATCAGATATAATGTGGCCAAGAAGTTTTCCTTCTTGTAGCTCAAATATAGTCTTTTTATGATTTAATGACAAACCAAACCTTCTACATTTTTCAAACACTCTTCTCAGGTGTTATAGGTGTTCTTCCTCAGTCTTGGAATATACTGTTATGTAATCTAGATATATGACAATGAAGTGTCCTATTTCATCTGAAAAATCTATGTCCATTTCTCTTTGGAAGGTTGCACTAGCGTTCATCAGTCCAAAAGGCATCTTTACATACATAAAAGTGCCCCATGGAGTGGTAAAAGTGGTCTTGAGTTGGTCTTCTAGGAGTACTAAAACTTGGTTGTAACCTGAAAAACCATCTAGCAGGGAGATCCTTTTTGAGCCTACTACCCTCTGAAGGATGTGTTCCATTTTTGGCAAAGGGTAATTATATTTGAGTGAGGCTCTATTAATATTCTTGAAATCAATAGACAACCTAATCTCCCCTATTTTCTTTCTCACATCCAATAAGTTTGATACCCAATCAGAGAACCTCATAGGCACAATCATGCCTGCCTCATACATCTTCTTAATCTCTTTTTCCACTGCAGGCAATTGTTTTGGGTTTATTCTGCAAATTTTTTGTCTGAAGGGTTTCTGATTCTCTTTCAAAGGTATTTTGTGTTGTATGATGTTTTTGTCATAGGCCTCTAAGTCCTCATAGCTCCAAGCAAACACATCAATGAATTCCTTGAACAGGTCAATATATTTCTTTTTCATGTTGGCAGGCAAGGACTTAGCCAATTTGATCATCTTGGGTTTATCTTCAGGGCCTATGTTGCATTCCTCCATCTCAAAATATGAGTGTTCTATAGTGGGTTTTTTTGCTACATCATCAAATTCAAAAAGGTCCTCTAAAGGTGCCAGGCCTCGAGGTATGTTCTTATCTTTGGCCTGCAGCACCTCTACTTCTTCACTATCTGCGTTTTCACATTTTTCATTTGGATTTACAATCTATTTGTCCAAGGTGTTTATTTCTATGTTACAGGGTGTTTCTTCCTCATCTGAGGACTCTTCACTTAGGCAGCCATTGTCAGATGTAGAGTCTGAGTCAAAGGATTCAAACTCATTCCTGCCTACCAGGAAATATTCAATCTATTTATCGCCCTCAAATACCTGCCAATATTTTTCATTATCCGGCGCTGCAGGTCTGAATTTGGTCTGAATGATGATCTATTGGTCACTGGGAGGCTTGTGATATGAACTGGACATGCAGGCTAATCCATTTTCAATTGCATTCTGACTCCTAGGGACAAACACCAATTCGTATTCTACAAAGGTTTTCAATAGATCCATAGCGTCATTCTGGTACGCTCTCAGTCTAGGGTGTTTCACTGTGTATTCACCATTCACGTGTTTAATGATCATCCTAGAGTCTCCATGTACAGTTATCCTATGGGATCCTAATTTTCTCAACAGAGTTAAGCCTAGGATCAGAGACTCATATTTTGCAATATTGTTTGTACATTTGAAGTGCAGGTTACATGCATGGCTTTCTGCGTAGTCACTCTCTGTGTTATGCACCCACACTCCTGCTCCTGCATTTATCTTGGTGCATGACCCATCAAAATTCATTTCCCATAAAGGTTCATTCTCAGGTTTACCATTGTTTCGTTCTTAATGTGGTGTAGGGGCTTGCGGAGAGTGACTAATCAGTTGACTGCATTCTATTTCTGGTTTACTTTGAGTTTTTGTTTTAGTGAACTGTTCAAGGTTTTCTACATTGTTTTCTCCCGAGTCTAGAGTAGCCATTATGTTGAAGTCCATGGGCCCTGTTTCCTTGTGCGTATCTCTGTTTTCAAATTTTGGCTCCTCCAAAGACTCATCATTGCAAAGGATGAAGGAGTCAAGATCCATGTATATAGAGTATAAAGGTGAATTTTCAGGTGTTTCGGGGCTACTGACCAGGAATTTCATTTGTGCCTCCCTGTACAGTCTTCTAAGTTGGCTAAAAACATGAATTGTGACATAAGCCCCATCCATCTGCATTTTTCCTTGCAGCTTGGCTCCCCATGACCTTGACAGCAACATGCCAGACTTAGGTGGCACATCTGCCACCACAACATCCATGACCGTACATTTTGCTGGAATCTGGGTAAGGCTTACACATAGGTCTTTGATTAGGCCCAGACATTTTACTCTGCTAGAGTCAAATGAATATAAATCTTTATAGGGGCAGCTTATCTCTAGGCCTTGCTTTTCCATAACCACCTTAGGCATTAAGTTGTGAGATGCCCCAGAAGCATACATTGCATTGTGAAGGATCTTGTCATGGATATTAAGACTGATATAAAAAGGGAGCACTACCCCTTCCTGAAACTTTCCTTCTATCTTTGGACCAAACAAAAGGGCTGGTTGATCATCACTCATATTTACAGTGTCACTGTTCTCACCTAAATTTAATTCTTTCAAAATTTGGCCTTTATATACATCCTGAGTGACCAGCTCAGAGAGTGGGACAAATATTTTAATTTTTGCAATCTCACTTTCCAAATTGAAAGTGGACTGACTCTTTGGAATTTTCAACTCTGTTTTGTTAGCCACCACCTTGGTGGCAGAATCAGTGGGCTGATGCTCACTATGTACAATGTTAGAAACTGTTTTATCAGGAGCACTAACTGCAGTGCTAGTGCTACTTATTGGTTGACTTTGTTTATCAGTGTTTTGGTTGTCCTTTTCTTTGTTCTTCCCAGAACTCTCAGCTGCTGATTTGTTACTTTCAGTAGTTTCTTTACAAGATTTCTCAGGCCTTTTCTTGTTCGTAATCTCAGAAGCTTTGGGTTTTGAATTATCTAGGCTTTTCTTGCTCCTAAGTTCATACTTTTCTCTGACCTGCATGATGGAATCTTCAAATCCTAACTTGTAGTCCTCATATTCCAACCTTTCCTCATCCCAATATGAGGATGAGGGCTGATCTTCTTCTGTGGAACAGTTTTGGATTGGTTTTTCTACTTCAAACATGTTTATTGTGTTCCCCTCAGACTCTTCTATAATTCCCTCATCTTCATCAAGGAATTTTTCTTGAAATGGGGGAATAACTTGTTGATATGACTCTCTTTGTTTGTTGGGAGTGGTGTTGTTTCTTCTAAAGTTCTGGTTCTGGTTATGATTCTGGCTTTTGTTCTGATTTCTAACTGTGACAACCATTCTTTCCATAATTTGTTGTAGCTTTTCCATGTTTTTGGATATGCGGTCATAATTGGGGTCAGATGTGGAAGCTACATTGTCATCTCTATATGTTACCCTTTTCTCAGCTCTCAATCTTACTTTTTTCTCAGTCAAATTTTCCTCTACACTCACTGCTCCCTTTTTCTCTTTTTTCTTCCAACTTTTGTGGTGTCAACCTTGTGGGTTGTGGAAATCTATGAGTAGCAACACTTCCATATTTATAGAAGTGAGTGGTAAGCTTACTTGTCGGCATAATTTTACATTCAATTTTTCTTGCCAACCTGAATGCCTTCTCTAATGAATGAGGATCCAAAATTTGAACTTCATGTTGGATGTTATCATTTAAAGTACCTATGAAGAGATCAATATTGTGTTCCTCTGGAATATCAGTTACCCTTATATTCAATTTTTGGAAGTCCTCAATGTGTTGCCCCACTAAACCCTTTTGTTTGAGATTTATCAATTGGCTAAAGAAGGTGTTGCTCTTTGTATCCTCATAATGTGCTATCATCTCCTCCGTAAAAATTGACCAAGTGACAATTTTTTTACGGGAGCAAAGCCATCGATACCATACAAATGTATTTTGTTCTAAATGTAAAGTTGCAATGCGTACCTTTTATGTGTTTTGCACATTATGGAGATCAAAATATTGCTCCATCGTAGTATCCATGTTACAGGATCCTTTCCATCAAACTTCCTCATATCCATTTTTTGGAATATGGTGGTTATTCCCGCCAACATTAGATTTTATGAAATCATGATTAACATTTATTTTGTTCTCATCATGAGTTTCCTCCACTATATTTTCACCATTAGGAAACATTTCTTGTATCAGCCCACCATCCATCTTAGCTTCCACGCCTTTCTTCAAAACTTCCATTTCATTTTTTGTTGCTCTTTGCGAGAGTGAAATTTGTTGCACTTGCTCTTGTAATTTTGATAGATCATGTTGCAATTCTTTGTCTTCATGAGTCATAGTAGAGCTTTCCAAAGGCTTAATGGGTGTTGAATTATTTTTAGGGGCAATTTTATAATCAAATACTGATATCTATTCTACAATATTCCCTTGCAATCAATTCAACTTGATTCTTCAAACAAGACTTATGCAATTCGGAAAAAAAATACACACCTTTTACTTGCTTTTGAGGAACCTGATATTGAAACTGTATTATCTCTATGATTGTGGCTCTTCAATAACTGAAATTTAGCACTTAAGTATCCATATGAATTCTCTTTTGAATGCCACAAGTTTGACTTGATTTGGATTCTCCAAGACAAAGTTATGTCCAATCTCCCACAATGACCTAATTATGGACTGGTTCAGTATAGCGAACTTGTAAGACTTCCCACGTGTCACTTTTTTGTATTTCACCTCTGAAATTGATAGCTAAGAAACTACAGTCCATGTAATTGCGACCAATTTTTACGGCACTCCAATCCGATGCTCAGAGAGAGAGTTATTGAAATTTTCCCACGATAACCTTTTTGAGATGAAATTCAGGAGCCTGAAAACGCACTACCTTCCATAGATCATATCTCCCAAAATATTCTGAACCAATCTCTGAAATGCTTTGACGAGTTTCCTTAGGCGTTCATCTTCACACCATAAAAATTTCAGATTCGGAACCTCAGTAGAAAAAAAGTTATAGCGCACATGCCACGATGACCTGTTTAGGATCCTGCAAAAATACCTAAATTCCATAGATCATATCTCCGAAAATATTGCGAAACAAGCTCTGAAATGTTTAGAAAATATTCCTTAGGATTTCGGCTTCGCACCCTAAAAATTTTAGCTTCTGAAACTTTGTAGAAAACAATTTATAGCAAAAATGCCACGATGACCTGTTTGGAGCAACGAAACCCTAGAATCCAAACCTCTGATACCAAATGTTGTGTAACCAGCTCCAAAAATAGAAGAAAAGATATATCAACGCCTTAGAAATAAGCCACTTCGAGGGGGAAACCTCCGATACATTACATAAATGAACAATTCTTGGATGATACAATTTACAAAACCTCCTTTCTATATATAGGAGTCCATGGGGCCATAATGTAATCCTAGTGGGCCACAATGTAATCCTAGCCGACCTAACAATAATAATTTAAGGGCACAATAATAAAAAAAATGGGGGTTACAAGGGTACAATAATAACAATAAGGGGGTTACACTAACAACAATAAGGGACTATACTAGTAATATAGGGACCTAAGATGCCCCTTTCCTTCAAAAAAGTGTTGTCCTCAACGCTTCAGTAGCTCTGGGTGCTTCTGTATAAAATTTTCATCCTCCCATGTAGAATCTTCGGTGGGTAAGTTCTTCCACTTGATGAGATACTCTGAAATTGATCGATTCCGTAGTTGTCGAGTTCTTGTTTCCGTGACCGCTTCCGGTTCCAATATGATTTTTCCTTCCTCATCAAGTTCTGGCAATATTGTTTGAACTGGAATATTTTCACCTATAACCTTCTTTAAGCATGACACATGGAAAACTGGATGTACTCGCGAAGAAGCAGGAAGCTCCAATTTGTATGCCATAGTACCAATATTTTGCAACACCTTGTAAGGACCATAGTACTTTGGTGATAATTTATTATCCTTCTTAGCTTGCTTGAGGGACATTTGTTTGTATGGTTGTAGCAGTAAAAATACCCAATCTCCTACATCAAAACTTCTCTCGCTGTGATGTTGATCTGCCTGTTGTTTCATTCGATTTTGTGCCAAATTCAGGTTATCCTTTAAGAGTTGGAGAACTTCTTGCTGATGCTCGATGTGATCTTCCACTACTTGAACCTTAGAATTTTCTCTTCAAGATGATGTGATGGATGGTGGATGATATCCATAAAGTGCCATAAATGGGGTCATTTTTGCTGCAGTATGGAAGGAAGTGTTATACCACCATTCAGCAAGAGGTAACCACTTGACCCATTGTGTTTGTTTATCAGATACAAAACAACGAAGATATCCTTCCAAGCATTTATTTACTATCTCAGTTTGACCATCAGATTGAAGATGATAAGATGAGCTATGAGCTAATTAAGTACCCAAACAAGAAAATAACTCCGTCCAAAAATTTCCAGTAAAAATGGGATCTCTGTCGCTCACAATAACCCTTGGGCTTCCATGTAACTTTTGAATTCTATCCATAAATGTAGTAGCAACTGTACTTGCTTTAAATGGATGAGATAATGCACAAAAGTGTGCATACTTGGTAAGTCTATCAACTACCACCATGATGACATTCTTTCCTTCGGACTTCGGTAAACCTGTGATAAAATCCATTGAAATCTCCTCCCAACGTTGACTTGGAATGGATAAAAGTTGTAGAAGTCCCGGGGTCTTAATTGTCTCCACTTTGCAAACCAAAAATTCCGCCACAAACTTTTGAATATCAGATTTAAGGCCATCCCGAAAAAATTCTTTCTTCACCCTGTGGTAAGTTTTTAAAAATCCTGAGTGTCCTCCTAAAGGAGAAGTGTGCAATTCCAGAAGAATATTTTGTTTTAGATGGGAATTCTTACAAAGATATAAGCGATCTTTGTACCATAAGGAATCATTTTTCCAACTAAATGTATCAGATGTACTAGGATCTTGCTGTAAATTTTGAATGAGTGTCCATACATCTTTGTCCTTCTTCCATTCATCTCTTGCTTCGGTTATCCAATCTGGTTGGATAATAGAAATGGCACAAAGCAATGCTTCCACCTCTTCATTCTTTCTTGAGAGTGCATCTGCAACAACATTTAGCTTCCCTTTTTTGTAGATTATTTCAGTCATAACCCAACATATTTGTGACCCATTTTTGCTGATATTCTGAAGATAGTCTTTGTTCCAAAAAGTGTTTAAGACTATCATGATCAGTTTTTACCTTGAAGTGTCTTCCCATTAGGTAAGTTCGCCATTTCTTTAGTGCATGCAGTCTTGCTAACATTTCCTTCTCATAAATAGGTTTCTGTAAATACTTTCCTTTGATTGGACGACTTTCAAAAGCAATGGGTCTTCCTTCCTGCATTAAAACTGCACCAATTCCATTTCCTGAGGCATCACATTCCACAATAAAGGTTTTTGTGAAGTCTGGTGTAGCTAAGACCGGTGCTAGGCACATTGCCTCTTTAAGACGTTCCAAGGCCTTAGTTGCTTCAGGAGTCCATGAAAATGCATCTTTCTTCAATAATGTTGTTAGAGGTGCTGCTATTCTCCCATAATTCTTAACAAACTTGCGATAATACCCTTTTAACCCGAGAAATCCTCGCAACTTCTTTATGGTTGTGGGGACTTTCCATTCCTTAATGGCTTTAATTTTGTTAGGGTCTACTTTAACACCCTCGTGAGATACAATATGACCCAGATATTCCACCTCTTGTACTCAAAAGAAACATTTGGATGTTTTTGCATATAATTGTTTCTCCTGCAATAGTTTGAGCACCCTGTCAACATGTTGAACATGATCCTTCCAAGACCTGCTGTAGATTAGTATATCATCAAAAAATACTAGCACAAATTTCTAAGGAAGGTTTTGAAAATGGAATTCATCAACCCTTGAAATGTAGAAGGTGCATTGGTAAGGCCAAAAGGCATGACCAAAAATTCATAATGACCCTCATGAGTTCGAAATGCTGTTTTTGGAATATCTTGAGTCTTCATTCTAATTTGATGATATCCTGAACGAAGATCCAACTTGGTAAAATAAATTGCTCCATGTAATTCATCCAATAATTCATCAATCACAGGAATGGGAAATTTGTCTTTAATGGTGAGCTTATTGAGCTCCCTATAATCCGGACACATTCGCCATGATCCATCATTCTTGTGTACCAATACTACAGGAGCAGAGAAAGAACTTTGACTGGGTTGAATTATACCCGCCTCTAACATTTCTGCAATCATACGTTCAATTTCACTCTTTTGGAAGTAAGGATATCTATAAGGCATGATGTTTGGAGGAACACTTCCTGGAATCAAATGAATAGCATGATCATGATCACGAATAGGTGGGAGTCCTTTGGGAGTTTCAAACACCTTGGAATGATTGTCCAAGACTTGTTGGAGATCTGCAGAGATAGATGATTTTGATGTTGGAACTTCTAGTGAGCATAATTGTGCAATTACGCCTCGTTGTTCTTTCTTTAGAAGCTTTGTCATGACATTAAAGCTTATTATCCTTCCTGGCTTCCCTGCAATACCTCGTAATTCAACTTCCTTTCCTTCTGAAAAAAATTTCAAGAAAAGTTCTTGAAAATTAAAAGCTACCGTCCCCAAAGATTGTAACCATTGTACTCCTAGTACAACATCAGCACCTCCCATAGGAATGGAAAGCATTGGACTAGTCAATAAATATTCCCCCATGGTTACCTTGATATTATGGCATTTCCCAGAGAAATTTATAGTTCCTCCATTTGCAACCATCACTTGACATTCTGGTGCTGGGTATAGGAAACAATTTAATTCCTTGGCTACCTTACAATGAATAAAATTATGGGTGCTACCTGAATCAATCAACACTATTACCTTTTTCTTCTTGATATGTCTTGCTATCTTGAGAGTTTGAGGAGTGGTAATTCCTGCCAGTGCATTACATGATATGGTCGGATTCATTTCTTCCTCTTCTATGGCTGGTTCCTGGTGTATATCCTCTTCTTGTTCATTTTCTTCTTCTTCTTCACAATCTATGTAAAATAATTTATTTTCAGCACACTTATGACCTTTAGTGTATTTGCTATCACAACTGTAGCAAAGCCCTTTTGCTCTTTTTTCTTCCAATTGTTGTGGTGTCAACCTTGTAGGCTGTGGAAATCTAGGCGTAGCAACACTTCCTTCTTTATAGAATTGAGTGGTAGGCTTCCTTGTCGCCATAATTTTACATTCAACTTTTCTTGCCAACCTGAATGCCTTCTCCAATGAATTAGGTTCCAGAATGAGAACTTCTTGTTGTATGTTATCCTTTAAAGTGCCTATGAAGAGATCAATCCTGTGTTCCTCTGGAATATCAGTTACCCTTATATTCAATTTTTGGAAGTTCTCAATGTGCTACCCCACTAAACCCTTTTGTTTGAGATTTATCAATTGGCTAAAGAAGGTGTTGCTCTTTGTATCCTCATAATGTGCTATCATTTCCTCCGTAAAAATTGACCAAGTGACAATTTTTTTACGGGAGCAAAGCCATCGATACCATACAAATGTATTTTTTTCTAAATGTAAAGTTGCAATGCTTACCTTTTGTGTGTTTTGCACGTTATGGAGATCAAAATATTGCTCCATATGTAGTATCCATGTTACAGGATCCTTTCCATCAAACTTCCTCATATCCATCTTTGGAATATGGTGGTTCTTCCCGCCAACATTAGAGTTTATGAAATAACAATTAACATTTATTTTGTTCTCATCATGAGGTTATTCTACTATCTTTTCACCATTAGGAAACCTTCTTGTATCAACTTTGTCAAACCTTCCATGTCTGCTTTTAGAAAATTCTTCATGTTTTCCATTTTCTCATCGATCTTAGCTTCCATGTCATCCATATTACATTCCATGCCAGCCTCCATGCCATCCATCTTAGCTTCCATGCCATCCATCTTATCTTGCACGCCATCCATATTAGCTTGCACGCCATCCATATTAGCTTGCACGCCATCCATATTAGCTTCCATGCCTTTCTTCAAAACTTCCATTTCATTTTTTGTTGCTCTTTGCGAGAGTGAAATTTGTTGCACTTGCTCTTGTAATTTTGATAGATCATGTTGCAATTCTTCGTCTTCATGAGTCATAGTAGAGCTTTCCAAAGGCTTAATGGGTGTTGAATTCTTTTTTGGGGCCATTTTACAATCCAATACTGATATCTATTCTACAATATGCCCTTGCAATCAATTCAACTTGATTCTTCAAACAAGACTTATGCAATTCGGAAAAAAAATACACACCTTTTACTTGCTTTTGATGAGCTTGATATTGAAATTGTATTATATCTATGATTTTGGCTCTTCAATATCTGAAACTCAGCACTGAAGTAGCCCTCTGAATTCTCTTTTGAATGCCACAAGTATGACTTGATTTGGATTCTCCAAGACAAAGTTATGTCCAATCTCCCACAATGACCTAATTATGGACTGGTTCAGTATAGCGAACTTGTACGACTTGCCACGTGTCACTGTTTTTTCCTTTGCCTCTAGAATTTATATCTAAGAAACTAAAGTCCATTTAATTGCAACCAATTTTTACAGCACTCCAACCTGATGCTCAGAGAGAGAGTTATTGAAATTTTCCCACGATCACCTTTTTGAGATGAAATTCAGGAGCCTGACAAAGAACTACCTTCCACAGATCATATCTCCCAAAATATTGCAAACCAAGCTCTGAAATGTTTTGAAGCGTTTCCTTATGATTTTAGCTTCACACCATAAGAATTTCAGATTCTGAACCTTAGTAGAAACAAATTTATAGCGCGCATGCCACGATGACTTGTTTAGGAGCCTGAACAAATACCTAAATTCCACAAATCATATTCCGAAAATATTGCGAACCAAGCTCTGAAATTTTTAGAAAATTTTCCTCAGGATTTCGGCTTCACACTCTAAAAATTTCAGCCTCTGAACCTTTTTAGAAAAAAATTTATAGCGAAAATGCCACGATGACCTGTTTGGAGCAGCGAAACCCTCGAATCCAAACCTCTGATACCAAATGTTGTGTAACTAGCTCCAAAAATAGAAGAAAAGAGATATCAACGCCTTAGAAATAAGCCACTTCGAGGGGGAAACCTCCAATACATTACATAAATGAAAAATTCTTGGATGATACAATTTTCAAAACCTCCTTTCTATATATAGGAGTCCATGGGGCCATAATGTAATCCTAGTGGGCCACAATGTAATCCTAGCCGACCTAACAATAATAATTTAAGGGCACAATAATAACAAAATGGGGGTTACAAGGGTACAATAATAACAATAAGGGGGTTAAACTAACAATAATAAGGGACTATACTAGTGATATAGGGACCTAACATCCAGAATCTGTCTAAGAGTGTGGGGGAACACAACAAGGTATAGAGGTTGATCTGTGAATAGAAGTGTTTAACTGCCAACCTAACCAGAGATTATAGGTTTCTGAGATTCTTATGATGTAGCAAGGTGAAAAATACTCAGAATGTCCCCAGCGGAGTCGCCATTATGTTGGGGTTCCCATGTTTTGGCCAGATTGGCAAGACCAAAAGATGAGACAACATCGGAACCACTTTCAGACCTCAAGATCTAGCCCTCCTGGGCCTAGAGAGGGATCTCTCTGTGCAAGAAAAGGTTTTATGTCTTTGAAGCTTAGTGTTAAGATATTAGGCTAGTTATAAGGCTCGGAGTTTGTTTGTTTGATGTATGTTTGGTTGTTGGGAATCAGGAAAGAAGGGTTCAATATAAGACAAGGACGGGCAAAGAGGATTTTAGGCAAAGGAGAGATGCTACAGGGAACATTCAAGACCATTGGGAAATGGAGTCAGGAAAGGATTTACTTGCTACTCAATCTGCAGGATTTCAGTTGGGCTAGTCATCTAAAGCATTGGATCTTAAGATGATAGTGTGGCATGAAATGATTAGAGAGGAGGAAACAATAAATATTTATAACACAAAGTTAAAGACCTGAGATCAGAGAGAGACTTTGAATTCTCAATGCTTCGGTGTCCAGCTTGAGGGATCTTAGAAAGGTTCAATTAATTGAAAATGATCCTAGTGAGATAGAGATAGAGTTCTAGACCTCCCAGTGTTCCCAATTCTTTCAATTAAATCCTAACAAGAACATTTAAGAACAGATTCACTTAATTCATACATCAGCTAGCAGGCAATGACATCCACTACACTAGTTAAATTAACTGAAATCGACGCTTAGATAACACATTTAGTAGAAAACATCAAAGGCAAGGAGAGCAGAAACATAGGTTACCTAACAAGGGTAAATCCTATGCCAGATTTCTGATGCGAGCCAGTAGAAATGAAATGAAATGAAATGCAAGTTAAAAACAAACACAGAGATAGAAAAACATCACCACTGCTTTAGATCAGGATCTAAAGAAATGTGCTTGTCATATTAAAGAGAAACACCAGTCAAGTACAACATTACCAATAGCTGGATATTTAGTCTGAAAATATCTTCCTCAGCCTATCTTACAACTTTACACAGAGACTATGTCTCAAAAGGAACAGCTTGTACTTCTCTGATAACCGATCAAAAACCTTTACAATGAGTTCCTTCATGAATTTATGACTCAAATGGAGCAGAGAAGGTAGGTGAAAACTAAATGCAGCATTTAAAACTCAGAAAGAAAGGGGGCCGAAGCCTCGTTCTGTTTTAAATTCTGGGTATTTATCTCTGGTACTCTTTGGGTGAAAGAGTGGTCTTCATCAGGCTTCCATTTACTCCAGGTATGTCTCTGATGTACTTGATGTAACACTCTGGTGAACTAAACAAAAAGGTAGAATAATGATGCTTAAGGTTTGCCATATTGTGTAGCAAATGCTTCTGATAGCATAGGACTATTGTCAGGGCTGGAATTTCCTCAGGAACACAGTATAGAATGGAGATGATATGGGCACTTCGTCCTTTGTGGAAAGGATATAATACTGATTTGAAACCCTGATAGTATTTTTTTCTGCGCGCTGGGCCTTCCATACAATTTATGATATCTTTGAACTAGTACCTTTGCCTTTAAAATCCCTGAAAAAGTCTCAAAAATGTTATATTACGTGCCTTGAACTCTCCGCTGCTCCAGTACTGTCTTTTTTTATGTAATCTGAGATTTAATGGCACTGGAGAGGTTTTACAGAGTTTGAACTCTTTCCTTTCATGAAATTTATGTTGAAAACACCTTTCTGGACATTTTCCTGTAATACCAAGCTCTGAATTCAGTTTCTTTTGTGCATTGTGCCACTACAATAGTGCACATGAATCATGGTGGTTTTCCACCTGCTTGTAACCCTGCGAAACATGAAAACTTGTTAAGAAAAACATGTATGGGGAGGGTGGCATGGATTATTGCAAGAAATGACAACGTGGCATGGGTGGAGATGATGAATGCAGAGAATTTTGTAGAGGAACACAGTGGATCAGTAGGAAACGCTTTGGAGGACAGTGAGGTGGAAAATTTAACTCAAAACATTCAAATTTTCCCTTTGAATGAATTATATAGGGGGATGGACGAAAAACGTGATGAAAACACGTGGACTAGTGACGTGGCGGGACGCGGTCAGTGGCGGGGCTGACTTCAAAACTGGACCATCCGATCTCAGGAGGAGATCGATGGTGGAAAACACAGTGGAGGGCGACAGATGGTGGGCCAGGGGTACGATTGCCTTGGGTTAACTCCCACGCAACTTCATGGAGCGATCACCTTTGAATGGGTAGCTCTGGATCGAACGGTGCACGTGTATATCGCACCGGGTTTTCTGCCGAACGATAACGCGTGATCGGGGGGGGGGGGGGGCGAGCGGTTTTCAAATAGTGCGCGTGACACGTGTCAGGCAGTGAGTGGAATCACTGTCGAATGGAAAAATACTGCCAGCCCTCAGAAAGCGGTGCGATGGATACATGCGGCTTTTGAACAGGGCGCGTTGGTGCGGGGACCACCAAGGCGGGTAAATGAACGATGGAGATGTGATGAACGGGCGATGAAAGAGTTGAGTGACGAACACTGTGGGGATCGTGATGACCGTCTGATCTACACAGATCAACGTTCTAAAATGCTCCCGTTATATAATTGTGGTAAGCACTTTTATGCCTCAGTGCCTAGCCTTGGCGCTGGATCATGTGGAGGGAAACGAATCTGGGGCTAGGGCTGAAAGGTGTTAAACCCATAGACATGAAAAATACGGCTATTTGGCCCATTTCAATGCAATTTGAGGGTAGGAAAAGGTAACGATAGAGGGAAAAAGGGAAAAAGGCCAAACAAGGGATATGTGTGGGATTTATAGGGTATTTTGGGAAGGTTTAGAAGGACTAGGGGAGGGATTTTGGGGTGGATAGAAAGCTTTGAAAAAGGGAAAGAAGGGATGAAATGGAGAATTCTGCAGGGGTACAAGGGGTAAATGAAGGCCTTTCGGAGCACAGTTTCTTACAATCAGTGAGGCCCTTTAAACTAGGAACAACAGAGGAGAATAACCAAAGGGAAGAGGGTACAAAAGAGCTTTCAAGGATGATGTGTCTTCAGGAGAGATGCATTCCTTGAAGGCTCAAAGAAAATTTAGCCCCCAGCTTGCTTGTCAAGAAATTTATAGGGGGCCAACAGCACCAATTGAGGATCTGAATGATCCTCACTCCAATATCTGTAGAGATCCCTAAAACCCTTGAATGAATTCACCTCAAAGAGAGTTAGGTTTCCATCCATCACTCGACAACATACCCAAGGGTTTCCATCATGGGGCTACCAATGGAGAAGAGAACGGGGTTCTCAACCTCACATACAAGAATAGATATCAAATCCAAGATATTCCTCAATCGCCTCCTCCTCTTATTTTATAGATCTCATGAGTCCATCTAGAGCCTTATATTATTATTATTTTAATCATAGAAACCTTCTAGAACCTTATTTTATTATTATTTTAATCATGGAGCACTTTTCCCTCTTATTTTTCAATTTATAATATTCCTTTTTTATGCAGGAATGAGTAAATCAGCTACCATGTCTCCTCAGGTCACTGAAACTCATGTCCAACCATCTCATCATGTAGGTATTCTCACCCTAGTTCCAACGAGCTATTACATAAAGGTTTTCTATCATGTGTTCCTTTCGGAATGCCACCTTGAGTGTAATTAATTGAGTTAAGCCGAAAAATAACTCAGTTTTCTGAAAGTTGTTGGAATCCACCGAAACGAAAGGAAAACTGTGTGGATGATTAAAAATATCAATATAATTCCATCTTTCCTCATACAAACTCCTTAAAACTCCTCCCAAAATCCCCTGGGCCCGTTGATAACACCAACCTGTACCTGTGACCTGTCTGCTCCCAACTCTGGAAGTCCGTCCTAACCCTATCATGGGTGTTGGAACGACGTTCCCTAACCTGCGTTTTTGGTACAATTTTGTTAAATTTGGTCCTTTGTATGGGTATTGGGGTAGGTCAAAGCCCCTAACGTGTTTTAATAGGTTAAAGGGTAGCTTGGGGGTCCACAAACGACAATTTTTAGACCATAGGATAGCGAAGGCTATGATATTATAAATAGATAGATAGTTGGGTTTAGTAATTAAGTAAGTTGATAGATTGATGCTACGTGTGAATTCTTAGATCTGTTTTGGGTTAGGAATCCTGGTGGCTTGGAGATCCTCAGTCCTATTGTGTGTGGACCTCGCTAGGCTGTGTGCACGATCTTTGTTGGGTTGTAAGTGGATCTTTGATATTAACAATTGTGAAGTATAGTTGAAGTATTTGTGTGTTATCTGAATTGGTTGTGTTTACTACTAAAACACATCTGTGGTATTTACTTAAGCTGTGAATGTATCTTTTTTTTGTAATTGGCATGAGTATATCTGTGATCTAATATTGGTTGCTATTATAAAACTTTGTAATGATATTCGGTAATAAGCGCGTGGGCGCAAATGTACTGATGAGATTTGATAGATTTGTTATGGTTATATGTTGATTACTATGTTAAAAGAGCTGCAAATAGATGCATTATATGGAAACCTAATAAGTTGTGCCCCAGATCTACCTCAAATTACCTACTCTCTCTTGGGGTGTGGAAACCTGGTTCCAGCACCTTCCCATACTGCCTCAGGTGAGACCTTGGCCTCCGCAAGTAGGTCATTGCTGAAAGGGCCAGTAGTATAGGGGTTTGTTGGAAAACTTTAACCTCCAAATATGGGTCAGGAATCCTCAAGCCAACAAATGGTTCCGTTTCTGGGACCAAAATAATTTTGAGAGAGAGATCGGGTAATGCCACGAGGTCCTTCGAGACCTGAGAGGGTGGAAATTGAAGATTGGTTTGAAAGACGGATTCAAGAGTTTGTTGTAAGGGAAAATCACAACACAAAGCTAATGGTTGATAAGTGGAAGAACAAGTACATCTTCACCAAAGTATATGAAATTTTATTTGTAACATTTGCGCACGAGCTTCGGGAGTGGTTGGCAAGGCTCATATAATTCTAGACGTGATGGAAGGATGATCAAGCTACGCAGTGGACACCAGAATTGATTCAACAGCTGGAAAGGACTGAAAATCCGATCACCCATACAGTAGATCATTAGGTAGATAGCGTGATGGGAGGATTCATGACAGAATTCACAGTTGATCAGTTTGTGTCCTACTCTAAGGAAAAGTGGACGTTCTTTATGGGTTTCTGGGGTAAGTTCTTGAAAACATTGCCTTTGTTAATAAAAAATTTACTGTGTGAAAAGGGCGTTCTGTGTAGCCACATGAAGTTAATGACCTCTGATATGAGAGAGAGTAGAACATGAAGTGGTAAGTACTACCGCACTAATGAAGAAGGAGATAGATCTGTCTACATCCCATTAAGAGAATCGGCTGCGCATATTTCTCTAGCTACACCACCTTCAAGTCAGCGTAAGGGTAAGAACTCACATACACCTCCGCCACCACCAGAAGATGATATGGCCACGCACATGAATCTACTTACCTTCAAGGGTGTAGGAGATGAATATATGGACCAATTTTGGTTTGTAGAAGAATCAGTATGGATTGCGCAGAATGTGCCTACCGATGTTGTAAAGAGAGTGCAACTATCCCTCGCCTTTGAAGGAAGGGCCTTGGACTGGTATGTGGGGTATGTAAGGCAACATGTGAATCCGTCTATCTAGGAGATTAATACAGCTTTAAAACAACAGTTCTAAAAGCCTAAGTCTTACTCGTAGCTGGTAACTGACCTAAAAGACTCTAGACAAGAGCCCACTGAGTCTATATGTGAAGCCGAACAATGGTTAAAAAAGGTTATCAGAGATGGAGAAATATTGTATGATGATAGAAAGCACAAGGAATGGTTTATTTCTATGCTTCTAACTTACCTATGTGGACCTATGGGTCCGCAAGTCATTGAGACAGAAGAGAAAGCCTTGGAAATTGCTATGAAACTAGAGGTTCTGCTAAGAGACGATGCCTAGTTTGAAGTGCAGCAGATCCAGGGAAAGTTGGAGGTGATGCAACTTGAAAGATAGAATCTACAAAAAGAATGGGGGAAAGAAGCTAGTCCAGACATATGGTGCATAAGATGCAGGGTCTCCAGTCAAACCAAGGATCAGTTTCCTCTGGTAATAGATTACATGGAGGTTGGGGGACCTAGCCCATTGCGCCCTAGGGAGGTTGTGGTGCCAAGTGGCCTGATGTTATGCTACGCTGATTGTCATGTTGTTGGGCTATATGATACCAACCACTATCCTCATCTTGGTGCTTATGTCCCAAAGTTGAAGCAACAATGGTGTTGATTCTGCTCCTCTGTAGGAAATGACGAGCATAATTGCCGGACATATGACTTGATGATAGATCAAGGAAAATTTTACAGGGTACAGGCTGACACTTCTTCACCACTATCTCCATAATGCCAAGGAGGATCCCCAGCCAGGGGCAGGGGAGGGGTAAGGGTTGGAGGCGCAGGTTGGGAAAGAGGGCAATTGATCTGTTACAACTGTGGGGAGATAGGGCACTTTGCGAGGGACTGTCCAAACCCTGTGTGATAATATTTCCATTACTGTTGACAATTGTACCATGTGATTGAAGACTGCCTAGTCCTAATAGTAAAATTGCAGGAAAAATAGTAGACACCTATGTAGAATGTACAAAGGATTAAGGTGGAACCGCTTGATGAAGGACCAAGTATTAATGTCATAACGCGCAGCGGCATGGCTACTGGAGGAGATGAGGATAAATCCGAAGCTAAACCTCTTATCTGAAAAGCAGTTGTCAAACAAGAAAGCTTGGATATATAGAAGGAAAAGGAAACCTTCATCACAACTCGTAAAGACTTTACTAAGGATGAGGCGCATATTCTAAAAGCTCCAGAAAACCTAAGAAGAGACAATGATGTTAAACCATTTCTACAGGCATGTATGAAGCTGCTACACAACCAAAAGGCAATAGAAAATATGCAAGCACTAATAGGCAGTTGCACAGAAAGAACTAATCCTCCCTCGGAAGTTAACGATGTGCAAAAACTTTATAAGCATAAGAAAAACACTGGTCGGGAAACGCGGCTAACAGCGCAGATTGGCGACTATGAAATGGATTAGGTTATTTTGGACCTGGGGTCAGATGTGAATGTATTTCCCAAGAAAAGTTGGCAACGAATGGGAGAGCCTAAGCTGGAATGGTCTACTATCTAGCTACGCATGGCCAACCAGTAGAAGATCATACCATTGGGAAGGTTGTCCAAGGTTGTGGTAGATATCACAGGAGCTAATGTCCGCGTCAATTTTGAGGTAATTCAGATTGTGGAAGATGCAGACCTCTTTCCTGCACTCCTAGGATTATATTTGGCAACATTCATGGGATGCATTATCAACCTAAAGAAAAGGAGCATGTTGTTTGAGAATGAGGGCATGAGGGTGATAGTCACATTGGACCCTGCAGAAGGAGAATAGTATACAAAACTAGTGCACGAAGAAGAGAATGTGCATCACATCTATAAATTAACCACTCAGGATGAATATTGGATCAATCCTACGGCTGATGGTGTGCTTTGCTAGGAAAAGGATAGTGAATGCTTCTCTGACTCCAACGGTGAGATAGAAAATATGCAGAATCGGTTACATGATGTATTTGTGTTGCGATGTCTTAGAATCATAAAGAACTTAAGGTGTATCTCCTTAGAGGTAAGATAACTGACCTAATTTGATTGTTCTGATAGTATTAGGAAGTTTTTGCGAACGTTTGAAGCTGAAGTCCCATGGGAGCGAAGGTTGTGAGCCCTTAATCTAGCCATGCATGTAACCCCTGGGAGGTGGTGGGACACGCATAAGGGGATGTTCGAAGATTGGGAAGAGTGTTGTGACATGATGGTCTTGTGGTTTGAACCTCCGATTCCCCTGCATGTAAAGAATTTCTTGGGGCCAGGGGACCCGCACAAGCACTTTTCCGCATGGATGAAAGAATGGGGTGAAAGAACTACAGACAAATGGGTCCACCTATTCATTCATGCCCTGGGATGAATCCCCACTACATGGTATTTAGATGCAGAACTACATCAGCACACCCACCACTGGGAAACCCTAAAGGATGATTTTGTAGGGACATTCGGTTTGATAGGTGGAATGGAGGCACTTGATGAAGCTCTATAGGATGTAGATGCCTTAGTATTTGATGAATCATGCCCTTGTGTAGTGCAGGGGGAACCAACGTGGGAGAAGCAGATGCAGGATATTGCCAACTATTGCAATCTATCAATGGAGGAATGTGATGAAGATCCGTGAAATATATCTATCCTAGAATCGAAGGGAGAGCGCACAGTTGCTGGACCCCCACTATAGACCATCGATGTCAATAAGCCCCTAAAGTTGTGATAAGTCAACATTGGAACGGAGGAGCAACATAATATAGATAAAATTTGGAACTACTATGATGATGATACTATTGGAAGAGTTCCAGAACTCCTCACTGAATACCAGGAATTATTTCCCATGAAATTCTCGAAACTCAAAGGGATTACAGGGGACCTAGGGGTCATGTGCATCACATTAAAACCAGTTGTGCGCCCTGTGAATCGGCAACCTTACTAGTTGAACCCCAAGTATAAGCAGAAAGTTAGGGAATAACTATACAAAATGGTAGCCATAGGTATCATCGAACCAGTCGAAGAGTCAGATTGGGTAAGTCCTACGGTGGTTCAGGAGAAAACAAATAAGGGAGAGATACAGATCTGTGTTGACTTGTGCAAATTCAATGATGCCTGTGTGCATGATCACTTTCCTATGCCATTCTCAGATGAAATCCTTGATAATGTGGGAGGGCATCAAGCTTAGTCATTTACGGATGGGCTCTTGGGCTACCATCATATTAGGATGGCACCTGAAGATCACATCAAGACTATGTTAGCCACTGAACGGGAATCTTTCCAGTACACCGTCATGTTGTTTGGGCTCAAGAAGACCCCTGCCATTTTCTCGCAGGTGGTGGTCGTATTATTCAAGGACTTCATCCACAAGTGTTTGGAGGTATATTTTTATGACTGGACTGTCTTTGGGTTGGTAAAAAAGCACATATCAAACTTGTACATGATGCTAGACATTTGTAGAAAGCACCAGATTTCCCTGAATATCAAGAAGTCCATATTTTTCGTACCCTTTGGGATCTTATTAGGTCACATAGTCCGTCGACAAGGATTAATCATTGACCCCAAAAAAATAGCAGTTATCATCAACCTGGCAGTACCTAAAACTAAGAAACAGTTGCGCTCTATCCTTGGACATACAGGCTACTACAGGAAGTTCATTCAGGGGTACACGCTGATCACATCGCCTATGGAAAAGTTGCTAAAGAACAAAGTTTCATTTTTTTGGGATGAGTGTCGGAAGAGCTTCAGACTACTTAAGGAGAAGATGGTCTCTGTGCCTTCTCATATTTCCTGACTGGGTGAAGGTTTTCCATGTTCACGTAGATGCGTCAGGGATCGCCTTGGGAGTTGTCCTTACGCAGCCTAAAGATGGAGACATTGACTATCTTGTTGCATTTTCTAGTTGGAAATTTTCTGGTTCGGAGCGTAACTACTCCACTACTAAGCGAGAAGTGTTGGCCATGGTATACGCCTTGCAAAAGTATAGGCATTATATGTTAGGAGTGCACTTCAAGATGTTTACCGATCACTTAGCTTTGAAGTACCTAGTGAATAAGCTTGTGTTGGGGGGCAGATCTATCGATGGCTACTACTGTTTCAATAATATGACTTCGAGATCATTGTGAAGCCAGGGAAGTTGAATGCTAGCCTGGACCACTTATCCCGAATCGAGAGCTGGGAGGAACTAACTAAATTAGAAGAAGGACTGCCTAATGCACAGTTGTTCGTGATTAAGGTGGTTGATGCACACTTCACCGATGTCATTCACTTCTTGACTACAGGTATGGAACCTGTAGAGTATTCAATACAACAGAAGAAGGATTTGGTAACCTAGGCAGTAGATTTTACCATCATAGCGGGCCATATGTATAAGTTGGGAGCTGATGAGTTGCTACGAAGATACGTTTTGGAGAATGAAAGGCACTGCATCTTAGCAGACGCCCATGGGGGCATAGCAAGAGGTCACTATGTAGGGAAGGAAACGGGGCAAAATATCCTGAGAACTAGGCTATGGTGGTCCACACTACATAGCAAATTTCAGGATTATTACAAAGCATGTGACACTTGCCAAATTACAGGAATATCATCGCACAAAGATGAAATTCCCCTGCAACCGCAAATGGCCCTACAAGCATTTGACAAATGGGCCATCGAATTCATTGGGCCCATCAACCCACTAGGAAAAAAGATAGGTGCGCGCTACATCATCACTACGACTAATTATGTAACTAGATGGGCCGAAGCACAAGCTACGAAGGAATTCACTGCAGATACCAATGCACACTTCATTTTTGAGTAGATTCTAACTAGGTTTGGATGTCTGAAGATCTTAATGAGCGATAGAGGTAGGAATTTTGTTAATGAAACAATATAGGCCTTGACTGAAGAATTTCGGATCCACCATGCGAAAAGCACCCCATATCATCTAGAGGTGAATGGAGTTGTAGAAGAATTTAATAAACTTTTGGAGACGAGATGCTAACCACGATACGCTAATGCTTAGATCACGGTGACTAGGACGTGTGCATCGTGTCGGTCAACGGACCTATCTAACCACGTAGAAGTTGGTAGAAGAAAATGCTTGTTTTCAGATGGGTTATGGTAATGAGGCCATTATGCCAATGGAGTATATTATTCCTAGGCTATGCATCGCAAAATTTACAACATGGCAGAGCTTGATATCATGCAGGAATGGTTAAAGCAGCTTGTAGCCTTGGAGGAAGATCGTTTCATTGCTAACTTCCATCAACAAGTTTAGAAGGGCTGGGATAGGTCATGGCACGATCGACATATTTAGGAAAAGAAATTTTTGGAGAGAAAATTGGTCCTACTATATGATAGCAGGTTCTGGCTGCAGAATTTACGCTCGGCGGCTGGGTCTCTATGGCCCGGTTAGCCACGCTGCGTGGTGATATGGTACCGAGATATGTCAATGGCAGTCAACTCAAAACATACCAGATCAAATGACTGTATGGCCAGAGTAGTTGTATGGGGCAGGATACGCGCAGGAAGAGGGACAAATGCAGGCAGAACCATGGTATGCATAGGGGTTGATCGCAGGTACGAAGGCCTGGAGAGGTACGCTCAGAGTGCAGGTTTGTGCTCAGAGTGTAGGAGGTGCTCTGGGAGCGTAGAGGTGCACTCAGAACACAGGAGGTGCACTGGAAGCGCAAGGGTAATATGTAGCCGCGAGAACTAACCGTTGGAATAGTAAAACTGGGTAAAAAGCAAATTTTACCGTTGAAAGGAGCAGGCAGCCAACAATTAATGAGGCTATTTCTAATTTTTTTTTACCATTTACATGATGGTAAGTTTCTGATAGGCCTCATCCAACCATTCATTAATCTCCAAGGCTATAAAAGTGGAAGGATAGATCAGAAGGGGCTTCCGTGCCTCTTGAACAGTTGGTGCTTTATGAAACTATACGATTATTGCAGTTTGTTAATGTCTGGGCGAGCTTCTCCTTCTAATAATAACAATCCCAAATTTTTCTTCTATGCAAGAATGACGATGTCCAATCCCTGTGAATCATCGCAAACGATGACATCCACATAGAAAGAATCTAATGAAGTACTGCAACGCACCCTTGAAGTTGAGGAGGTTATGTCCATGCTGAGCAAGGGAAAGTAAAAGGGGAAAGGAAAGGGCCAAGAGCAAGGTTTGGGGAAACCTGTGAAATGGGCTGGCGGGAATCCCCACACCTCCCCTCGGAATGTGAAATCCCTTCGAACGGTTCCCTAGGCACGTTCGCCCAACCCTTTGAAGAAGCCTCTTTCTGCTGAGGAAGAGGCATGGATTGTTGAACCGATAAACTGGCTGCTGCCCTATGTCTGGCCTCGCAGGCCCTCGACGCCCACACCTAATAATGTTGATGGCATGTGTACCTCTCTACAAATGTCGCTAATTCTTGGAGAGGTCCCCATAATCGGAGACTCCTTTGGAAAGCTCCAATTCGTAAAATTCGATGAACATGACCTAGCCAACTTGGACGCCTTCCCAGAACTTGCACCTAAGCTATATCTTGAAAGGGTATTGGAGGATGACGTGTTGAAGGTAGTCCCCATGCCATGCGAAAGTGGGTTGGTTGGTTCTGGGTTATTAAACTTGCTACGGATGCCTCATTTTGGCCTCTATAACGTCATCGACCGACTCGTGCGCCAGCTTCTTACCCTGGTCGATAATGGTAGCTTATGGATATAGGACCATATCCCCATAGACGCAACACTCATTCACCGTATCACTGGTCTGACCATGAAAGTTTTGAACCCCATGTAACATTTCAGGAAGAAATATGAACAACAGATGGCTGATAAGGTGCGTGAGGATTATCACGTGGAATAGAACACTAGGGGCTTCATGATCAAAACCATCAGCGACCCTGGTGCGTGCATGGGCACCTTGTTGTTAGCATGCAAAATGATGTGAAAATTCCAGGTTTCAACTGTCCCTGCATATGTAATTCAGCTAGCTGCTGCCAAAAGGGGGTCTACTACAACTGGTCATAGTTCCTGTGCAACGAATTTCTGGAGAATGTGCGCGAGGCCCAGGATCAGGGAAAGGCTTTCTGCTACTCCTGGCTACTACTCCTCATCACATTGTTCACATGGGAAACCCCTGAAGACTCAGTTCTCCCTGAGCTTGAGCCACGTATGTGCGAGGGAGCGCAATATGTGAACTTGTAGGATTCAAAGGACACACAACGTATTGAGGATAATCAAGTATTCTGGGTCCTATTTCACAGCAGGCTCGCAGCTACCATTAACTCCCAGCCATGCTTGTCACCAACAGTTTATGACAATTACAAGAGCACCACAATTTTTCAAGTGACAATGCATAATGTACAGATCAGGGGCCATAAGGATCTAGCATGGGTATCACTCCCATATATGGTTGCAGATGAGGAGATTTACCAACTTATCGCTACTTGGCCTCCGCACTGGAAACTCGGCTTAAAGTTAGGTACGAAGGACACTATAGGTATGAGCACCACAAAGGTCACCCAACCCAACACCACCAAAGAGACCTAGGGAAAGCGCAAGAGTATTGCAAAAGGGGTGGACCCAAAACCACATAAGGAAGGACATGATAAGAGTATTGGGAAGAGAGTGGAATCGAAATCATAGAAGGGTTTGCGGAAGGATTCGCAGAATAATCTGGGTGCAGAGGGACTGGATGCGGGAGGTACTGAATCCCCTTGAGGTACGAAGCAGATTGGTGACCTTGCTAAGGGACCATGGAAGAGAAAGCAGCAAATAGCAGCGCCAATGCAACCTTTGGAGGTACTCCTGAGAAGGGCCAGGTAGATCGTGGATGTAGTCACCCTCAAGTGAGAAGATAGCCCCGGATTTGTCTCTAGAAGAGCAACCAAATACCATGTTTGATACACTCAAGGGCGAACTCTGTGCTCTACGGCTCAGTAACACCTTACGAAACAATTATGATTTAGGCAAGGCAGACGCGACGGCAGTCAGCACGCTAATCATTACAACGGAAAGCTGCCTCTGCCCTACGCCCAGGTGTAGCCCTCATGTTGAGTCCACCCAACTTATGAGTGCAAGTCGAAGTGTGTGAAAAGGTACAATTGGACCTAGCCCACCTGTCACATGAACCATTACAGGTCCTCCACACATCCCAGTTCAAAGAGATTCAACATAGATACCACCGAGTGCACCAAAAAATCAATACAGCTTAGCAGACGATAGTGGAGAAAACCACTGAAGTGTCCCAAGCATAGGATGCATGTACCCTCGTCATTACGCAACAGATAGAGTTGGAATTCCTAATCAGTAGGCTCTAAGCAGATGTCACTAAAGATATCTTGGCATCTACCACCCCCCAGGCCTATATTAAGGGGCTTTTTGCTGCACTCAAGGCTTCGAGGACTGAGATCCAAGCAGTCAAGTCAGAGATGGAACAACAAATTGCGACCTTGCAGGCCAAATTACAGCTAGAAATGCCACCTCAGGTAAGGTCCTAGTGAGCCGCGTTGGTCACAGAGGCCACCAATGTCATCACAGATCAGATTTCCATGGGCGCAAGACCGTTGGAGACAGAAACGTAGTTGTGGACTAAGGTGCAACATGATCCTTTCCTACGATAACTTACTCAAGATCTACGCCAGAAGGAAGAAGAGTTTGAGCAACTGGAAGCCACTATACCTACTCTGATCCTCGCTCAACGCCTGGCATGACTGTGTACCAGCCACACAATGAGAGACAACATTGAAGAGCTCCACCAGAAAAATAAGGTCCTCAGCAACCACCTTAAGCCTTGGTCCAATGAAGCCCTCAAGCTCTCTCAAGACATCGATATCGTAGTTAAGTAGCTGAACCAGACTTTGGAGAGCATCACTACTGCTACATAAATTCCAACATTGCAGAAGTTGGTGGAGATACATCAGAATGCAGTTGTGCAGAGCGAAGGAGTGTTGACCCCACTGCTTGAGGAAATCAAATAGCTATAGGTGAAGATGGAAAACCCACGACCGCAATGACTTAGAACGAGTTAGAAGATTGTGTTGGGGGCAGGTTGTTGGAATGGGGTTCCCTAACCTGCATTTTTGGTACAATTTTGTTAAACTTGGACCTGCGTAGGGGTTTTGGGGTGAGTGAAAGCTCCTAATGTGTTGCAATGGGTTAAAGGGTAGCTCTATGCTCCGCAAACCATGGTTTGTCGACCATAGGATAGCGAAGGCTACAATATTATAAATAGATGGATAGTTGGGTCTAGTAACTAAGTAAGTTGATATATTGATGCTACGTGTGAACTGTTAGATCTTTTTTGGGTTGTTTTGGGTAAGGAATCCAGTTGGTTGTGTGCGTGTATATCCTCAGTCTTGCTGTGTGCAGACCCCACAAGGCTGTGTGCACGGGTCGTGTTAGGTTGTAAGTGGATCTTTGATATTAATGAATGTGAAGTATAGTTGAAGTATTTGTGTGTTATCTGAATTGTTTGTGTTTACTACTAAAACGCATCTGTGGTATTTACTTAAGATGTGAATGTATCTATGTTTTTGTAATTGGCATGAGTATATCTACGATCTAATATTGGCTATGATTATACAACTTTGTAATGATATTTGTTAATACACACGTGGATGTGAATGTAATGATTAGATCTGATAGATTTTTTATGGTTATATGATGATTACTGTATTAAAAGAGATGTGAATAGACTCATTTTGTGCAAACCTAATATGCTGCAACCTAGATCTGCCTCGAATTACCTACTCTCTCTCAGGGCGCGGAAACCTGGTTCCAGCACCCTCCCATACTGCTTCGGGTGAGACCTTGGCCTGTGCAAGTAGGTCATTACCGAAAGGGCTAGTAGTATAGGGGTTTTTTAGAAAACCTTAACCTTCAAACCTGGGTCAGGACCCCTCTAGCCAATAATAGGTGACACAAAAAAAGGAATATTACATGATATCTTGAGTAATGCATTGTCAAGAGGAAAATTTCAGTTCCATAGAGGTTGGATGGGGGTATCGGATAATCCATTTCTTTCTGACACAGATTGTTGAAAAGGAGACCAAGAAATATTATATTTTAATTTCCCCTTGAATTGAATTAGAAGAAAACATTAATTCCACATTTCATGAAAACTTGCACAAGTTAACCAAGTTATTTTGACTTAGTTGGTTCAGTTAATTCGAGTTTAGGGTCTAACTTGAGTCATGTAGATTGGCTCCTACTTTTAAGGTATCCTAGTTGAGTTTCTTTTGAGTTGTAATTAATTAATTCATTTTATGTTATTTAAAGTTAGTTTAACTAGTTCCATTTATTGGAGGAACTAGTGGGAGGTCAAGTAGTGGGGTATGTACTTAATGATAAACTATTTAACTGATAAATCAACCAAAAATAATTCAATCATGTTTGATATAAAAGCTACCCATTTCAGTTTGGCATTAAAGGGTACTTTACTATCATTTGTTTAATCATCCAGATTTCACAGGTGGTGAATGCAGTCAGAGGAAGACCTATGATGTATTACGCAATTCCAATTGAGGATTTACCTAGTTAATAGTGACCTAATTCCCAAGGACACGAGGCAAGGAAATAAGGACTTTGGAAAAAAAAAATTGATTAACTATTGGCCTAGGGTTGTCTAGGAAGCACTGAGACAGATAACAACGCAAGGAAATAGGGACTTGGGCAAGCATAAAATTGGTTAATTATTGGCCTAGGCTTGTCTAGGAAGTCATGAAATAGACAAAAATAGTGTAGATCTTGTTGAGGCTTGAGAAAATCATTGTAATATTCTCATATTTTCCTGACTAATGCAACATACATATAACGGGGGTTTTAGTTGTGCCTTTCTTCAGGAAATAATTGTGTAATGTGTGGGTTGAGTTCTTTCTCTTATATTATTTATGATTTTGCGATCATTTAACTGTTTTCGCAATTGGTAGAGTAGATTCAAGTATATAATTTTAGTCAATTACAATTATAATTTTGAATCTATAAGGAATTTCTACAAATTCCACATGACTTCCACATTCATTTATAATTTCAGCATCCTTGTTTGCAAATAACGAGGTCCCCTACTACATTCTTCTCAGTAAAATATTAAGCATATATAATCATACAAATCATTTATTATACATATATCATAATTAACCTTATGTTCCACATAACCACGACCATTCATGGATGTATTTGTCTCAACCTTGGATCACCATCCATGTCATACACCTATTTTAAAACTAGGATACCAAAAGAGAAAACATTGATATTATACACTTAACAAAAATTAGTCTTAGTAAAATAAGTCATTATCATAAGCATGTAGAAACATTGTGGCCTAGACCAGGTCTATAGCATATAATCATATACATAAGTCTTACATGCATAATCTTTATATCACTACATCAAAATCACCATGTCCAAGTTTCATCAAATTTATTTCACTAAGAAGGGACACTACATACTCTCTCTCTCTTCGGATAAAATTGGCCCAAATTTTTCTTATAATTGTCAGATTATATATATACATATGTGTGTGTGTGTGTGTTTAGAAAATTCAATTAGGTTGTCCATAAAGACAAAAAATACCATTATTAATCAAGTACCATTTATAGTCATGCCATACTAGATGGGTTTTGACATACACCAGGATACATACTTAATCAACGAAACCATATAATCAAGCATGGTATATCTAGATACTATTATTTTTAAATTATATGACAATTATCTCACATTATAAATTATTTTATTTTCCCTATCTAATCTATTAAGAATTCAATAATATTTCATTTGTCATTCTCTTAGGTGTCTATAGAAACAATTAATTTTCCAACTCACAAACAACTACAAAATTAGTTGTATAAACAATAATGATTGTTCCATCCCTTTTGAAAATAAAATTTGCATACAAGAAGCATCAAATCATCCACATATAATTTCCAGTGAAACTATGTTACAAAACATGTCATATATATAACGCACTCTTACATCCCACTTGATTTTTTTCTTCAATCAAAGTTTCCCCTTTTCATTCCATAAGACACTATTGAAATCAAAATATTTAGGATTTGCCTACAATTTTTACTAAATGTTTAATCTTTGGGATAACAATTTTAGGTTCAAGACACTATTTTTCTACACCTTTTTAATCTAACAAGCTATGGTTCCATACATTGATCATTGACCCACTTTTTTATTATAGGCCATTTCTTGAATTCCCATAAACTTCATTAGTATTCACTTATCTTACTTGAGAATCAATTATGAATGACTCAATTATAATATATTCATTCCAAAAACAAATTAAAGATATCTTTTTGTAATCTTGTAACCAAGAGAAACTCTCATAACTATGCAAATGTGATATATATATTATTGAATCTCTTGTCATAACTGCAAGTCAAACTGTTTTCCAATTATAAAATTGCTCATTATTTCTATTCAGTAATTAATCAATTCATTCTGCTTCAAGTCTTATTCCTTACTATTGATACATAAACAAAAAAACAAGCTATGAATACCATGCATTTCTCAAACTATGAAGGATCCTTTTTATTTTAAATCAGTTTTATACTATCACAGGAAAATTTTAAGTCTTTTTTCTTTTTTAAGGAGAGTTACCATCCTCTAAAAACACTCCAACCTTTTATAGGACAAATAAATACTCATACAACTATAAATCCAAGAAAAAATTACTAAATCCAACACACTCTCCCATTCCATATACAATAGAATCATCTTAGGTTTCTAAATAATACAACAATTCCAATTCATCAAAATGTGATCTCACTCTCCTAAAAAATATTGCAAGCACATATTTAAAAAAAAAATAACTCAAATATGTTTTTCATTAATCACATACCTTATCCTTACAGTTATAGTATAAAAATTTTCCCACCATAGAAAATTTTATCTCTAAACATGTTATTCTCTTAACCATTGACAAGTTAATCAAATTTCAAGAAAGCAAGTCATCAAGTTCATAAACAATATGAAATTTGACTCGACCACTCCACTAACAATAGTTTAGAGCATTTTATGAGTTCAATCCTCTTAATTTCTCTAATTAATTTAGTTAAATACAGTTCAACTAATATGTAATTGATAAGACCATTCAATGATACTATTATGGCTTTCCTAGACACACTAGCTATACGTAGTTTTTCTTAAGAGAATAGAAAATATTTTCATCAAGTTATGAAAATAATTTTTTTCTACATTTTCAATCATTTGAAAATCGATTTAATCCTAAATTTAAATACTAGATGATAGATACTAGTTCAGTTATTCCAAACATTCTATGCCACATAATGGTGTACACTATACCAATCTTAGTTTCGTCATTTGTAATAAAACGAAAATAATTGATTTAAGTATCAAGAAAATTCATGTTATGAATCTCTATAGATTTAACTTTAATTACTCATAATCAATCCTCCTTAATCATGTTGATGAAATTACATCAAAATAATTTGTTCATTCTAACCAAAATAATTACTTAGCTCATAGATATGTGTTAGTATGGATTCCACACCCATACTTTAGCTCATAAATATATGTTAGTATGGATTCCACACCCAAACATAACTTAAGGAAAACATAACCTTAATTTTTTCCTTAAAATAGTTTCCACAACCATTCACACACACATAATTTAAGCATCCTATTTATTACTGAAGTCATACCACAATATAGTATTTGATTAATTTTATTTTATTTCATGCAAAATGTCAGCCCAAAATACACAAATTATCAACTACAACAAAGCATGTCATATAAATCATACAAATTCCATTCTTATTCATTAAGAATTTATTTCCAAATCATATTTTAACATATAAATCTAATGTACATACATTACTCATGAATCTACATTCGTAGTTAAAAGTGACATCCTTGAAGGTAATTTTTATTTATTTCCCATTAGTGTATATAAATAAGACAACCGAAATTAACGTGATGAACTCAATCATCACATTAATTGAATCTTAGCCTTACATTTTTTACACATTCCCACAACATAGACACCATAGTCATCATACTATGGCCAAAATTAAGCCAATATCCTTCTTGGTAGATACAATTTCAACTAGTAAATATGGCTACTAGGTCCATATCACATTGAGAATGATGCATTAAAAATATATGAAACCATGGATGCAATTCACATATCTCACTCACCCATTGACAATCAATCCATTCAAATGCTTGGGTTTAACCCAAACTTATCAAGAAATTCCTTCCCCAGCATGTCTTTAAGTCATTTAACATAACAAAAATATAAATGAATAGAAGTAATAATTATTTTTCTTTCATGACTTTCTAAATTACATAATAATAATAATAATAATAATAGTAATAATAGTAATATACCTCATGCAATCAATATGCTCCCAAGTCAACATACATAACAATTGAACATGCTTGCAAAATAAACAGTCATATATCATCAACCTACAAGAAAGCATGTTTTCCCAATAGGCCATAGTGTTATAGCAGCCCTGATACCACATGTAAGGTCCCAACTTACCAACTATCTATAATATAGAGAATTAAAAGTCACATTGAACACTAATACTCTTTCTTTTCATAATATGACTCAATTAGTTATCATGTAATCGTGTTCCTTCATCTATTTCAATGTAAGAATATAACATAATAAGTCAATGATAAATTTCCTTGAAACCAACTCCAAAACACATTTTTTCTCAAGTTTAAAAGAAAATTGTGCTCTTTTCATACTTATATGTGAGCTCTAAGTGAGAATGGTAATCAATTCCACCATAATTCCATGCGTGAGAATTAAGCCTAATCAACCGATTTAATCCCCTATATTGTGCTAAATAGGTTCCCCTCATTGAATCTTAACATCATAACCACAAAAGTATGCCACAAGAACATAACCTATAATATCATGCTTATATTACAAAAATCACATATAATGTATGAGTATGAACATGCATGTAAAAAGGTAACTTAAGGGGGAATATGTCTCTCTTCATCAAAAAATATAATAAATGTGATATGTTTATGAAATGGAAAATCTGAATCACAAAATATATTTACCCAACAAATTTTCCAAATTCATTAACTAAAAATTTCCAATCTCAATTGTCGAGGAAAAACAATTATTTCCATAATGTCATTGCTTCAATCATGAGACTCGTATAATAAAAGTTGTAGCAAGAGAAACAATTTTTTTAAATTCAGAAGCATCTTATTCTTCAAAACGTTACATGTAAAACAACTTAACTACCAATATTGGGCACAAATATTTGTTTTCTACAATTATTGAAGCATAAGACAACACCCATAAATAGATGTAGCTCGGAAAACTTGTTATGATCACTTGCATAAGTAATTAAATACCATGGAATTGGTTAATATAAAATTGCTTCCCATAACAACTCCTTTATTTTTCATGATATCTTTAGATGATAAAAGTAACATTTTTCCTATTAATATATTCTCGATTTACACATCAACAATTTTATTAAATTAATTTCACATTCATACAAAAGATTATAGAAATAGGAATATCCAGCCATTGAATAATCTATTCATAAATTTTGAAATACATTAATGCTACATACATTAATACATTTACTCTAATAATTTATGTGCATAAAAGCTACATCCATTGAGGCCTTTTGAAAAACAGTTTGCAAGGATGCAATATACAACCATTGAGGCATTTTGTGAAACATTTGGCAACCATAATTTCTTAACGAAAAATTTGACAACAATTAGCTAATATTTTTCCTTAACTTATTTAACTCATAAAATTCATAAATTGAACTTCAAATTTTGGCATATTAGAACATGAAATTTCACCAAAAACTTGACAACAAATAACGATAGATGGGAGCATCAATATGAAAAACCTCTCAAATTTACGATTTATATTATGAGAAGCATTATTTTGGAATCAAATCTATATTTACACAACCTTTTGGTATGGATACCCCCTGATGTTCTCTTCAATAATTACAAAACAATTCATGGATGCACATCTTTAAAATAGCAAGGACCCTAACCGTGGAATCCCATTTTCAGATTTTGTCAAACACTTGGAGTGCAGCCTTCATCTACATCTCCATATGAAGAAAGAAACCCCAAAATTATGTTATTATGAGTTTTTCCTTAAGTCACTCATACCTATATTTAATTAAAACATTTTACAACCTAGAAATATACTTTTCTTGACATAATTGAACAAGCTTATTACAACTATTGTTAATATTTTACAAACACATGACAACCTTGAATGCTACAATCATTAAGAATTTATGTCAATTTGTTTGCAACAAAACTTTTACCAAAAGCTTACATACAATAATCGACATCCATTGAGGAATTTATTCAAACGTTTAGCATGCAACCTTTTATACAGATCTAAGTTTTACCAATATCCCAATTCACAGTAACCAAGAGCCATGTAATAAATTTCTAAAAGGGACAATTAAATGCCATAAAACATATAATATTGGCTTCAAATAAAATATATGACCTACTATGGACAAAATTTCATTATAAGCAGAATTTGAAAACCTTGGCAACAATTTTTTTTTTAATTCACTACATGTAAATTCTCATATATAGCTACATGAAACTGTTAACTCATTTTTGGTTAGTTAAGAAATAATTTTCTAAATATCTCATAAAGACTCATATTTTTGTAATAATTTAAAGTAGTAGTTTCCAATAAATTTAAATTTCCACAACACTTTCAATCTCCAATGCCTTAGATGATAGTATGCCCCAGCTCCAATGCCATTGCCAACTCATTTTGAACCATCTTATTTTCCACCGAACCATATCTAGGGACAAATAATCCCAATAGAACCTTCGAGTTGTAATATTTCACAAGCAGTATCAAAATATAGCAGTAGAGAGATATAAAAGGAAAGATAAGGAAGAAGAGTTTCACTTCTTCTCAATACTACTCATCTTAAACTCCACCAGGTAGAGCTACTTAGTAATTTATTTTAGGAATTTCAAATTGATTTTTATATAATTTGGCTACACTCCAGGTCTCTCCCTCTCATAGTCCTTTTCAAGTCTCTCCAACTCTTGGTATTACAATGTACCTCTTCTCCCTCAAGTGAGAATACAAGTGATACATATATAGGAGGAACAACAAATTCTTACCATAAAGGAAGATTAATATGCGTTCCTTGATGAAGAGCAACATATTCCATCTAAAGGAGTCTAACTCATGCCATTAAGGAGAGGTATTTATGCCTTAGGTAAGAAGCGTGTAACATATGAATTAAAGAGAGCGTAAAAAGATTCCTTTATGAAATTTCATGTATTTGATCAGTCGGTAAGGGAGTGTAATGTATCATTAAGAGAGAGAGTTATGTAGAGTCATGAGAGCCATCAGGGAGAGAGTTGTGAAGCGATTGAGGTGATGAACGTGACTTGTAACTTATTTTAATAATAATATCATAGTATCATAAAGGATAATAGAAATAATAATAATGATCATGACTAATTCAATATTCAACTATTAGGATTGATTAATGTTAAGTGAGTTTCCTTCAGTTAAACTTAATTACCAATTTATGCAAGGTGATTTACTATATTTAGAAATTCATACTTGAGATGCTAGACATGGCTTTCTGTTTTTAAAAAGTCACTCCAAAGTTGGCAGAAGTGAGGTTTTATTAAGGAAATTCATCCTTGACCTTACTATGAGCGGTATTTATCTTCTAGATAATAGGGATTTTATATCATTACTACATGAATCTCCATGCCTTATTAGATTGAGGACTATGTGCCTTCATTTAATACAAGGATCCAAGATTCCACATCTTCATATTTTAAATACTCATGGCTCCACAACCTAATAATTTTATTATAGATCGAAGACTCCACATATTTATCTTTCATGTATTTAGGAATCTGTACCCTAACTTACATGGCTTCTCATCTACTCTACTTTGAGACTTCATGCTTCACCTGAAGGTATTTATTCTGAGTTAAGACCCATCTGATGGTTCATTGGTGAGGTCTTATTCCAATACTAAGAAGTGTGCATGAATTCCACAATAATTAATAATTTGAACACATATGTTTTTGAATATACATGTCCCCTCCCACATCCTACTCAGTACAATATTAAAGATATATAATTATACAAATCAAGTCTAGGCATTGGGCCTACAAAGTGTGCTCAACCTTTAGCTTTGTGGTGTCGAAGCTAACTTCATGGATATCTTTTTGTTCTTCATCCAAGCATTCAAGCCTGTTAGTGTTAGTTTTTGCATCGTGCCACCAACGATCAAATGGACTCTTATCATGTCGTGCTAGGGTCCCATAGTTAAAATTTTTGTCATTCCATTAGGCCATCATGCAAAAATTTGGTCACTAGATGTAGATCTAGGTCTTATTTTACTCCCAAAATTTTACTAATTGGTGGCTCATTTCACCTCTCAACTAAGTATACCATCATTTATAAGTTTTCATCATCATTACAATCATATTTATCATGGTTTCATTCAGTCCAAAGTCTACATTAGGTCTTTAGGGTTCCAAGGTCATCAAATCATCATTCCATGCATAAATTCTAGCAAGTGGAGGAGTGACAATAAAGTAATCTCATCAATAAATTTAATTTCAAAGAAAAATGTTATTTTATGTTCCTAATTTCTAATGACTACTTCAGAGTTCCAAGTAGCTGAAAATGCTCAAGTTCCATTAGCATATGTTCAAGGTCCCAAGAAGAAATTTAGTGTTCTAAAGCAACCTAAAGTTCAAATTTCAAATATCAAGTTCAAGGTTAAAAGAGAAAAGAAAATGAAAGGTTGATTTCGAAAAGGAATGTGGGTCCATGATCATTAACTGATTCTAATTCAAGTTTAAAAGGCCCTAACATAACAAAATACATTCATTCTCACTCTTCAGCATAGAGCTCCCAACTTTCCCATGTCAAAAGACCAAATTTACCTTCAAAAAATCGATTTTATGATCCATTGTTGCACTTTTCCTCAAGGCATTGCGCTTTTCAAGTGAGGATGCTACACTTTTTCCAAAGATAATGCACTTTTCTCAAAGACATTGCACTTTTCTCAAAGACACTGCTCTTTTCCTCTGCTCGCTGCTCTTTGTCTAGTGAAGCAACATTTTCACTCCTACAACCATAAAAAAAATTTGCAAGGGTTATGAGGGGAAGCTAAAAGTTTCATTAGTTATTCTCAAGTAAGTTCAGGTCTTCAACATCTCCTATTAACATATATTTCATTTCTTTTGTGGTGAAAAGCCTTCATTTGTCTCCATTTTATGTTCTAGTAGCTAAACCCTATTTTTCAGGTTTGCAAGGTTAATTTTCTAACTCCTAGACTCTTTTACCTCCCTCAGACTCTTAATCATCCCCCACATCCCTTACATCCCTTCATTCCGCACTCTTAAATCCTATTCCCTAAAAGCCTACCCCTACGCTACGCTTTTCTAAGCAGCTAGACTGTACCCTTGTAATCAATTTTTCTAGCTCATCTCCCTTGTCATTTTAACTCCCCTCCACCTCCCTAAGGTTACTAATTCCCTTACACCCTTCTCTAAATTTTCCCACACCTATCCCAACTCCCTAACCCAATCATATCATTCCCTTTTCCTTCCCCTTCTCCCGTAGGTTTTCTAGCATAGTAAACACCATGGACGAAGAAAGAAACACCATGGATGAAGAGAAAAAGACATACAAAAAAGGAGGGAAATTTTAAGGCTTGAGCCATCAGAAACCAGGGAATTGATGTCATCGCCCCTAGAAGTCAAATGCTTCTAGCATGTAGGTTGTTTTCAGTTTTGTGAAATGGTCCAAAGAGTGTAGAGCCATCAAATTTGACCAGGATCTTCATCACAAACCTACAAAAATACCAAGTCTCCATTGCAGGGGTGAGATTCACCATTTCTACAGACATTATTGCAGCAACAACAAGGGTACCTAATTTAGGTGAAAAGTGGTTTAAAAATTAGGATTTGGATGCCCATTTGTATGAACAATACCTCAAAGCACCTTACAAAGACAACATCAATAAAATCTTCCCTTTTGGTCAGCTACTTAATAGGTTTGCTCCCATGATGAAAATCATCATGAAATAATTTACTTCTGAGGGCAGATTCTCTAGATTATACAACTATCACATCAGGCTACTCATGCATTTTACTAGGGTGAAATTTCTCAACATTTCCTATTATTTGTACAAGAGAATTGACAAGATGGCCTACAAGGTACATCATAGAGAGTATGAACTTCAAATGAACAATATTTTCCATCATTCACTCATCAAAATCATTTTCCTTCATCACCTCAAACATCTGAATATTGCATGGGAGACTTTCATTGAGGCAGACGTCTTCACATCTCCACCTAGTCAGCCCGCTAGACCTATTCCACCATCATCATCAGTTATTCAAACAGAAACTAGATCATCTAGTAGGGTTGTAGTTTATAAGATAAGAAATGACAAAGAGTTCATAAATTATTAGAGAGGACATAGGCAAGTGTTTTATCCACAAATATTGGAAGGGGCCTTGCCTTCGACATTAGTAAAGCAGGGATATCATAAGAAACTGTATATGGTTTTCCAAGAGAAGGAATCCCTTCACCAGGACATTGAGATGGTGGACTTGGAGTCCCAAGATGAATAGGAAACCCTAAACCTAGTCATCAAAGAAAATGATGCCAAAATAAGGGAGCTACAAGACAATTTGGCAAGGTCCAATTTTGTTATCTCCTTCCTTGAGCAAGAAAAAAAACAATTGAAGGAAAATCAATTACTCTTGGAAATGGACTTGTTGAAATATAATAAGCAACATGTAAAAGGAAAAGCAGTGATTGGACATGATAATCCTATTGAGGATGAGGCTCAGACCACTAAGAAAAGACCGAGAACAAGGGGCCTAAAAAGAGCATTGGAGTAGAAAACAACATGAGGCATTTCTTGTAGAGGAACTTACTTTTGAGGAAATGATTGCCATGGAAATTAATGAAGATAGGGAAGTTTGGCTTGACAGAGTAAATATACACCTAGAGAAACTACTTCACAAATCCAATAAGGATAATCAAATGTTGAGACACATGGCCAGCTACTACCATACAGGAAACAAGATTTGTAATGTCAAGGTTAGCAGTTGCAAGATAAGCTCAAGGAAACCCTAATCATCCAAAAGGAGAAGGGTAAGATTTCATTACTTGTTGATGCATCCTTGGTTGCATAACACACTTCATCAGAACCGCTTTCAGCAATTTTGAAAGTTTTTGGACAATTTTTTGGTATTTTTGGAATTTGGGTCAAATATTATCAGTTTTTTGCATAGTTAGCCTGCAAAAAGCGTAGTGTGGGCCATGCTACGCTTTTTCTTCAGACCTATAAATTATTAAAACTCACTTGGGATGGAAATATGATGTCCTCTACATCACGTTTTTACTACTAGAAATCCAAAATATTTGCTTTTGACAAGTGGAAAAGCCCAAAAACCACCTTAAAAACACCTTTAAGCCAGCGTTTTCAACCACATGCTGTGCTTTGTGACTAGTCTTGGGAGAATTGACTTTTAAGGGGCTTAGCTCCATCATTTTTAGTGCTTGAAGACATTTTAGACAACTAGACAGGAAGATATTTCCAATGAGATACCGTGGGCTCAATTTGGACCTCAGAAAGGAAGTCAAAATTCAACTATAAACTCAAGTTGTGATTTTCTAAAGGGCATGCTACACTTTTTGCACACGCGTTGTGCTTTTTCTACTTTCCTGTTTTCTTCAGAAATTTGATTTTTTATTAGTTGGTTGATGAATTCCATGGATTATTACTGATGTAAATGTGAAAATAAAATTTATTTATGTCTTTTATGGTTACTAGAGGTAGATACATAAAGTAAAATTGTATTTTTGGGTCAAGTGAACCAATTTAATCAAGGATAGGGATGAGTTTGTTGAACTCCCTAATCATTAGGATTCTAGTTGAGGAATTTGCGGAATAGATCCATAAGTCATGGATTCGACCCCTGAGAGTAATTTAAGTCTTTTTCGGTCTATATATTTCATTTTCTTTGCCATTCCAATGGTTGGATGCTGTAGAATTGATATTTGAACACTAGTGTATTCAGTCATTTTTGGCAGGAACTAATAGATAGAGTTTGCATCTATTGTGGTGGGATTCATGTGGTATGTTTTTTAGTAGTATTTCCTCTTATTTTTTCATATGAAAATCCTTCATATTTCAGTTAAATCTCTTATATGATTGATTTCTAGGTTGATAAGAAAAAATCATTGTTTTTGATGCTCGATTTTGGAGAAATTATCACAGTTATGTTTCACTTTCTTATAATATAAAATAATTCATGATTTGAATGCTATTTTTGAAGCCCTAGTAGTCACTCACACTCACCAAGGATATCTTAAAGTGATAAAGTATGTTCCTACCTTGCACCATCATATCTTTCCAAGTCTGGTTTTTAGTGCCCTAGCCTAGTCTTTCCTAGACCTAATTTACCATCTAGCACCAAATCCAAATCAATAAAACCCTAGAGCCTATTATACCTAGCCTAAAATATTCATTATCAAGTCAATTTTGTTGTGATATCACAAAGAGAGCCCTCTTCATCCTACTAGGGCTAGCTACTAGGTCAAAGCTATATGTGGTTACCTTTGCTGGTCTCCTTCTCGGCCTTTGGAGATTTGGAGTGATAAAATAAAGCACTTTCAAAACTAAAGGCCAAGATAAATATTTCTGTCAGCGCAATCCATTCATTGGTTCCTCATCGCAGCTTAGTTTCCAGGTACTAGTCCTTAGGCACCTTCCCCAAAGTGTGGATGAATATATGCACCCACTCTGGCTTTAGTTCTCCACCCCAAGCATCAATCCATCTATACAAATGTTATTTCGGATCACCCTTACCAGAATAGATTTCTTCCATTCTAGAATTTGGCTGCTCGAATCGTAGATGCATCATGCGAGTGCATTCCTCCCAGTTAGCCAAGTTGTCCTTGTGTGTATCCCACTAGCATGCTAGGGTTGAGTGCAATGCTATATCAAGTGCATGGATCCTTTGTGCTTCTCATTAGGGTAATTTTGAGGTCCAAAATGGGCCTCCTAAGGAAATTATAAAAAAATAGTGGAAATAATAAAATAAGATTTGACTACATCATCAAATTTTGAAGGGAGAAAATAAAAAGCTACCTTTTCAACTCATATTTTCAAGTTATCTCTCAAATTGTTTACTCAAATTTTGAGCGGGAGTACTCATTAGATAAAATATTTAATTCTTCATCTAAGGAGTACCCATGCTGCATACTTTCGATGGACCCTTCCACACGAAAAATGATAAATACATGAAAAACATGTTTGCAATCACGTTTTTTCATGTATTTCTCATTTGTCGTGTAGCAGGGTCCATCAAAATTATGCAACATGGGTACTCCTTGTATGGGGAATTAAATTTTGCATCCAATGAGAATCCCGCTTGAAATTTGAGTAAAAAATTTGGGAGATGAGTTGAAAATACGAGTTGAAAAAGTAGTTTTATTATTTTATTATTTTTTAATATTTTACCCTTTTACATAAGAAATGGTGAATCATCCCCCATGGTTGAAATCATCATCTTGAATACTATTGTTTCTTATAAAGTCCATTTTGGTTGTACATTTTTCTTGGAAGCCCATTTTAGACCTTAAAATTCCTCTAATGGGAACATCCTTTTCAAGTTCGTCTAAAAATAGGTTAACATTAGTGAGACCATCATAATAAGGCAATTCTCATACCTATGAGCATATGCATCGAAATTTTTTTGTCACGTGCTTGCTGTAATATTCCTAAATTAGCATGCAGCTAATAGGAATATTATTTTTCTTTTAATATCTAGTTAGATGAATAAATGGGTAAGGAGGCCCATAAGTTGCTTAAGTTGGCATAAAATCCCTCATAATGTGAAAAGGGATCATGTTAATAACTAGATCAAACATCATCATGTGTGAACAGGGTCTAAAATGTGTGGACAAAGTCATGTTTGACCAAGTCAACAACATTATTATATGAAGAGTGGATCATAACTAAAGACAGCTCAGTGTGAATGAAGATCAATCTAGCTAGTCAAAATAATGACACCTTGGGTGTGAATGGATACAATGCATGGAGACTAATTCATGGTTGAATAAATCAAGCAACACTGTAAATAGATGAGTGGGACTAATGGAGATAGCATAATTTTGGTGGAAGAGCCTTTGCATGGAAGCAACCTCATAATTAGGTGGGACCCTTAGTGAGGGAATGGAAACCATATGGGAAATGATTGAAGATTATATTTTTTATGTGGTAATTTTAGACTTATTTCATCCTTTGGCTATTTATCTAAGTTTGATGCATTTTTTAGTGCAAGGTTTTTCTCATGCGATAATTCCCCACTCTTGCTTGGAGATCTTGTTTAAGAAATCTGAGAGGAGAATTATGTGCTACATTTTCCACTATGTTGTGTTAGGCCAAGTATTCACCTTCAGCAACAACATATTCCCTTTCAGAAATTGCATTATTTCTTAAGGTATTGCAGTGGAGGGGTTAATCCCTTTTCTTTTGAGCTAGTTTCCCTGAAGGAGGATCAACCTTTTTCCCGGAAAGCTAGAAAGAGGAGCTACAACCATTTCTTTGCATCATCAACCATTTTTATGCATAGCTTCAGCCATATAGTATGATTCATCCATAGATATGTAGCATATGCTTCTTGTATTTCATGTTTATCAAGAAACCCTTGCCGGGTCATCTTGGATTTCTGTAAAAGAGGCTATATCTATGTTTTTGGGCCTAATTGATTAATAAATAATAAAATATATTTTGTCTCTCATATTTCTGAGTATAACCCTCAATAAACTACGAGGTCACTTTCTGCAGTAATTTATGTGTTGCAGTAGTCTTGGGGTTTCAATGTTTTTGGGTTGTTTTGAGCATGGGAGGCTTGTTTAACTAGGCTATAAAGATTTCCTTTTAGATTTGGTTTTTATAATGTAAGATATAATGGATCCATGGGCTGCATTCATCTGTTAATTCATACAATTCTAAATAATGTGTTTTTAATGCATATATTATTGATTTTTCCATTTGAGAATATTACACTTGCAGTGCAACAAAGATACTTCATGCAGCCGGTTTAGCCAGTTTTTCAATTCCTCATCTGAATATAAAAATAAGGAATTATCATTCTCTGAGTTGAGTCTTCCATTGCTTTTCAGGTTGATCCAATCTTCGTCTCACCTATTCAATGTATATATATGATCAAAATCATCATCTGTGCGCACCGATTCTGCATATCTTTCTCCTTATGCAAGATCTAGGGGGACCACAACCGTATTTCCATTATTCTCAAATACCATACTTTTCTGCTTAATATTTATGATTCCACCCCTATCAATAGCCCAATCTATACCCAAAAACGTAGAGTAGGTGTTGGGTACCAAATATGTATACTTTTCTCTCCCATTTTCGCCCACCTTTCTATCTCTTTGCATCATTAATTGTTCTAAAACACATGAGGTAAACCCCTTCCCAATATCTTACATGTAATATTTGATTAATGAAGTAATAGTCATGAATATTTTACCTTTGCAAGTATTTTTTAGTCATCAGTAATTTTTTCTTTTCATAGATGACTAAATGCTTATCCTAGATTTCTAGCCTAACAAAATTCATGAATATTGTGAGTTCTAGAAATCTCACCACCTTCATTATCCTTAAAATAAATTTTCAATATCTCCCTACTCTATCTTGTAATACTAAACCTATCACTCATGTAAGATCCCTCATGGACTCATGCCTCTCATCTCTGTCCCATTTTCACACCCATAATCTCATTACTTTTTTTGTCCCTTGCCTATGACTCCATTATCCAACAAGGGTTTTTGAGGGCATTTTTCTTCGTTTCATGACTTCCATGGTTAAAACATCAACAAGGATTGTATCTTGATGCTCTTACACCTCCTCCTATCCTTAATATAATTTCATAAACACTTCCCATCACTCTTATCCCTCAAACTCATCATTTTTATACAAAACCTAGCCTATTGCTACAATTTGACACTTTTCGAGACTAGGTCTGTGTTTTTCCCTTTTGGACCCTTTCCCCTCACTCAATTCTTAAATTCCACTTTCCCCTACTCTCTAACATCTATCCCTTTCCCACAAAATTTCCCCAAGAATTTAGACAACCCTTAACCCCTTCATTCCCCTCCCTCTACAAGGTAGTCCTAAATCCCCTACACCAAACCCTATTTTCCTCTTCCAACTAAGATAGGGTTTTCTATGGAAAGGAGGCATAAGAGAAAAGGATCCATTTGATATATCATATAAAAAACCATAAGTACATACCAGCTCATAAACATCATTCCTCCATCATTTTCCAAGAATTCATTCCAAGGGCCAAGTCATTTGCCACACTTAGGGCTAGTTTTGTTTAAAAATATGTTTTTGACCAAAAAAAGATGAATTTGGAAAAAGTGAGAGAGGTTTTTCTCCATAATAGGGCCAAGAATAAAAAAATACTTCAATGTTTACACGGGTATCATGGTTTGGGAGCAATGTCAAAAATACAGGTGTCATGGGACAATTTCTACATTGTTGGAGTGACCTTGGGAAAATCTGGTTTTCTCCTAGATGGAGTGTCCAAATTACTTTCTTGATGGGTCAAACACAAACTATACTAGAATATATTTCCAATGAGCTATCCTGAGCTCAATTTGAGGTTGCAGAAGGCATCCAAAAGTTATATGCACCAACACTCTGCATTTTTGCACCATCATTCAACACTTTTTGACTAGTCTTGGGAACATCAAAGTTTTGAAGGGAAAATGAAATCCAATTAGGGAAAAAATGATATATTTGGAAATTATACCGATTAATCTTTCCAACAAGCCATCATGGGCCCAAATCCGGCATTGGGAAGGTCATCAGAACTTGGCTAAAAGTTGACCCTTTCTTGGCGCTGAGCAAATAAGTGGCGTTGCACTAATGAAGAGGCTCCTAAAACAAGGAAATAACTTTCCCTAAGGATAAAATTCATCCTAAAAGTTGCATTCAAAGGATTTAAGAAGAGTTAAATCTGGTAGGTGGCCTCTCCCCCTTTTCCTCCAAGAAATTTTCATAATTTGGTGTCTATGAAATTATCAAACCCTAGTTGTGCAAACCCTAGGTCTTAAATGCAAACTGAGCCTCTAGTTTGACCTCCTTGAAAAAACTAAGTGTCTTTTGAGAGAGAATGAGTTAGGGTGTTTTAAAATTCATTTTCAAGAGAAGACACCTTGAACTCTAAAAACAGTCATACACTTGCCTCCATATCACTCATTTGTAAAGGTTGCCATCATCACCATCTTCGTTTTGCCCGTCCAAACCCTAGTTGGCCCAAAAAAATCCTCTAGAACCATGTCAGGGGCAGATGAAAGTGAGAAAAATAGTGATAGAAATGAAGAGGATGACAAGGAAGTCAAGAAAATGACACTGATATTAAAGCAATGGGCAGCATGAATATAGGTGAAACAAATGACCAAAGTGCAGAAGGTAATACGGGAAGTATGAGTGAGGAAGGAAACATTCATGATAGTCATGATAATAGTCATGAAATTTATGAAAACATTGAAGACATTGACCCTCACAGTGACCATGATGATGAGCTAAGTGCATAAAAGATTGAAGGTAATCATGACAGTCATGGTGACAATGAGTAAAGTGATGAGGGTAATGATAAAAATGAGGATCATAGCAGTGAAAAGGCAAGCAACCCAAATGAAGACCAAGGTGATAGTGTAGAAAGAAGAAAATAAGGTAAAAGTGATGATGGTGTTGAAGACCAAGAGGGAAGTGACAAAACAGAGAATGTGGTGAGTGATGAGGCTAAATGGTGAAGATGAAGAAGTTGATGAAATGAAGCAAGGATTTCAAACACCCTCCTCCAAGACAAAAAGGAACAACTCAAAGACTAAGAGACCAAGAAACATAGGGTTGAGGAAGGAATTGGAAATACGAAGGGAATAGGGGTAGACATACACCTAGAGGCCAAGTTGGAGAAGGCTAACAAGGGCTTAGATCTACAAAGAAGAATGACTAAGCATTATGCCCAAAGAAATCAGGCTGCAAGTGCCAAACTCAAAGAGGCCCTCCTTGAAATCCAAACCCTAAAAAAATCAAAAGCGAATGAAAGCCTTGGATTTTTGGCACAATATTTTAAAAAGTCTCTCAAACCCCATGAGGCACACCTCCACCAATTTTTGAGGAAATTTGGACATCTTTTTACTTTTTGAGAATTGGAGGCCTATTAGCGCAGTGCCACTGGCACTATGCTAACCCCTAGAGAATCCTTAGAAGGAAAAATTGGTATTTTTGGATTTCTCATCACTAGCACACTATGCACACCAAATTTCATAGCAATTGGAGCACTTTTGACCCATCAAAAGGTCAAAAAACCCCTCATTTTTCACCTTTCTGCCTGCATTTCACGCTTGGAGTTGCACTAATAGAAGTGTTGGAATTTTGGAATTTTGAACAAGCTACATGATCTGGCTTAGGAAACTATAAGCATTTCTAGAAAGTAGACTCATCAGTATTTCCAACGAGCCATGACGGAGCAAAATCCGACATCAGGAAGAGGTCAAAAACTTGGTTTCAAAAGTACCTATTTTTCTTGCTGCGCTGATCCCTGGAGCATCCTCAGGAGGAAGCATCAGCATTTTTGGACTTCTTATGGCTATTTCACTTTTCTAACCAAGTTTCAGAAGGATTGGAGCTGATTTGACCCCTCAAAAGGTCAAAAAAACCCCTCAATTTTTTGCCATTTTGCCTCTATTTCAAACCTGGCACTGCGCTAATGGAAATATTGGTATTTTGTAATTTGTAAAAGGCTACATGAGTTGGATCATGAAACTATAAGAATTTCTAGAAAGTAGACTCATCAGGCTTTCCAATGAGCCATCACGGAGCAAAATCTGACATCAGGAAGAGGTCCAAAACTTTGTTGTGAAAGTACCTATTTTTGGCGTTGCTCTAATCCCAGGAGCATCCTCAGGAGGAAAACTCAGAATTTTTGGACTTCTCATGGCTAGTACACTTTTATCACCAATTTTCAGAGGGATTGGAGCTGATTTGACCCCGCAATAGGTCAAAACACCCCTCATTTTTCACCATTCGGCCTCTATTTTAGACCTGGCGCTGCACTAATGACAGGCTTGGTATTTTGGCATTTTTAAAAGGCTTCCATAGCTATATCAGGAAACCATAAGAATTTCTGGAAAGTAGACTCATCAATCTTTCCAATGAGCCATCACGGACCCAAATATGACATCGGGAGGGGTCCAAAAGTTGGTTGCCAAAGTGCCTATTTTCTGTGTGAGGTGGTGCTGCACAAATGGACTGTTTAGTGTGATTTTGGCTAAAAGTAAAAAAAAACACACTCATTTATTGTAAAATCATATTTTAGTGTTTTTTAAGGCAAATAACTCTAGAATTAGGTGCTATAAGTTATTTTTGCATTTATTTCATGGGATATTTTGTGCCTTGGGCCTTGCATGGTCTCTTGGACATTTATGAGTGATTTTGACATTTTCCAACCCTATCTAGGGTTTTTTCCCTCCTTTTCCGAGATAAATAGAGCATGAGGGATTCATTGTAAATGTTGGCTTTTGATGAGCTTTGAGATAAATACATGGTTTTTTTAGGTTGAAGAACAATTTGGTGTTGTGGAGCTTGTGGATGATTTGCTTTGATTGATGGTGATGAAGATTTTTTGCAGGAACCCTGAGCTTGGTTAATGGTGATGTGTCTCTAATTTGTTCATGTTTTCTTGTTTATTATTATGTTTCATCCTTCTGTATGTAGTAGAACAAAAAATTATAGGCTAAGAAATGTTGTTTGAGGCACATTAGTCCTTCCTGCCTTGCATTTCCTTGATGTTTTCCTCTGTTGGGTGTGTTTAAGAAATTATTGGCTACTCCTTAGGCCTCCCTATGCTTTTTTATTTCATCAATGGATTAATATGCTAGTTTCCAAATATGTTTTATGGCAAGTCTTGCTTATTTTATGCTATCTAAACTTTGTTTTTGAAATCTCTCTTTAAAGTATTACTTGTTAGGTTAAGCCAAGGACGTCTTGTTCTGACCTTGCCCTCTCTCCATGCCTATGAGTTTGCCTCAAAGTTCTTTATAGCTTGATCAAAAATGTTTAGGATTTTCCCTCTTTGATTGATTCAAGTTATTTTGTTATCTTAAATGTTTTCTAAAGCTTGAAGGTGAAATCACTAGAAGTTAAATGAGTTTCTCGCCTTCTATATTTCATTGGAATGTTTGTCCTGAATGTCTATTTGTTTAAGTATTGTCATTGAGTAAATGGTTTTACCTATGTCATGATTATTATCTTTTGCTTATCCATATTTGAGACATCTTTGTTTATGGGTATTTGACAAAGGATTCTTAACTGCCCTTTTCCCTACCTTGTTTCCCTAAACTTAATGTCCATTTCACTTCACACAACCTTAAGGATCCATTGACCACACTAGATTTTCCCTGTTACGCACTCTGACTCTTTGTTGAGATATCCGCAACTTTTACAGACTCCATAGCCTAATGATTTGATGATCTCTCACTACAGCTATTCTACCCATTTCATATTACCCAACCAAAACAAACAACAAACCCTACACTTAACAACTAGCCTAAAATCAAACCCTAAACAACAAACAAGTTCACATCCTTTGCATACAATAGATAGAGCCCTCTCTCAGTCTAGGAAGGCTAGATCCTAGGACTCCAAAGACTGGTTTCATGTTACCCTGTGCATTTGATCTACCAATCTGCCAAATCATGAGACGCTAACATTTTGGCGATCACGATGGGACCTTCTAAGTAAGTCACAAACTAAGTATTCCTTAAATCTCAGAAAACCTACAAAAATCCTTAGGTTAGTATTCAGTTGCTGATGGTGGACAACAACCTACCTTAAAATAGTTGATATCATCCACCTGGCGACTCCACAAACTCTCAATAGACCTAAAGACTCCACAGGAGGATGAATCTGAAACATGACCAGTCATCCTAGAAGAAAAAAGCACTCGGGCCTAATTTGGATTCAAAAATTTATTGTTTTTAACCATAACCATGTTATATCTTGCTTTAAGCCTGATCAAGAATACACTGATGATATCTACACTGATTATTGGAAATATCTCAAGCCTCAAAAAGTTGAGCCTCAAATTGCAGACCTTAAGCATACTTATACACATGTGCCTATCCCATATACACCTATGGAAGACCTAGTGAAACATGAGCCTCATGCTACCTTTCCTACTCATTCTGAAACCTCAAGTAGTCATCAATCTCTTTTTTCACTACCTATACCCACAAAGGTCCCAGAAAGATACAAGCTTCTAGTTTTGCCTCTTATCCTCCACGCCCTCCCTGCAAATCTTGCAAATAAACTACCTATATTTGATGGAGAAAACTAAAAATTCACCACTGAGGAACACATTCAAAATATTGAGGGTTTACTTGACCTACTTAAAATAGAAGAAGATGATGTTCGTATTAGAATGTTTTCTATATCATTACAAGGAAAAATTAAGAGTTGCTTTAAGGACCTTCCAGTTTCAAGCATTAGCAATTTTCATCAATTCACTCAAGTTTTCATATATAGTTGGGCAGTCATGGGAAATTTTCTTCTCATCATAAAAGAATACAACCATTTGAAAAGACATCCAGGGGAGACACTAAAAAACTTTTCAGCCAGGTTCAATAAAGTATACCATGCAATACCTGCTAAGATAAAGCCACCCCTAGTGTGGGCTCTCTTGCACTACCCAAATGCTTTTGACTTAGAGGTGGCTTTCAAGATAAGAGAAAAATACCCTTCAAACCTAGAAGAAATGCTGAATATGGAAATTACTATGGAATTCAACATACTAGAAAGAGAGGCAAAGTTAGAAGCAATAAATAAGGACAAAGTAGCTCAGCAGAAATTGATATCTTCAGAGGTAAAGCTAGAGATGTTGACAGATAAAATCAGAAAAATGATGCATATACTTGGCAGGAAAGAGGAAGAGTACAAGGTTGAGGTTGGTGCTACTTATTCAAAACAGACTATACCTTTTCCTTGGGAAGAACAAACTCAGTCATTACAGGGCAAGAATAACAATCAAAATATGCATATTGAGCAAGATTACAAAGAAGAAGATGCTGAAAGTTGTCAAGTAAGTACTAGATACCTTCCGATATCTTGTGCTTCACTACTAAGAGAGCATTACAAGCAAATTTCAAAGGGAAATAAGGTGGAATGCTATAAAGAATCAATCAGGGACAAGATGGATGATGCAAACCCTTTTGCATATCCAAATGTCTTTCCCTTAAGCCATTTTGAAATCACAAAATCTGAAATAGATAAGAATTCAAAACCTTTAGGGTCTCTACCCTTATGCTTTAATTCATTTCACATTATGAAAGGAAATTTTCATCCTAAATATCTCTTAGCAACTATTCATGAATCTCATGCTCAAGTTAACTCTCACAAAAATGAAGAAAAGTTGGTTGAGGATGAAATCAATCTAGGAATGAAAGAGAACCCGTAGGATATCTCTAGAGGCATAAGTGATGATTCATCATCTCTCCTAGGTGAGGCTCAAGAAGACATTCAGCCTCAAAATCAGCCTTCACAAGAGAAAGACGATTGCTGGAGTTATATCCAAAGAAAGAGAGAATTGCCTCCTTTTTTAACTGAAGAGGAGGTAGATCAGATGATAAACATGCATTCAGCCTCTAATATTTCATATGAACTGAAAATTTCTATTTATTTTCCTCCTGATCCTATCTATCACATAGCATAAAATGGATTTATAGATCAATTCGAAGAGAAACAATTTGATAGTCCAATATGTACGGTTGGTAACATTAATTATATTGATGATTCTCCAAGGTTTGATCAATATGTTGATAATGATGATGTTATCCAAACATAAGCTAAATTTGCAAATCATTCAGCACTTGGTTTTTGGGAGGAAACTCAGTTTCATCAACTTGAGAAAGGTAATCAACCAATGCATAACAACTATGACAGTGGTGAGGAAAGCTTAGAAAATTTGGAAGCAAATGAAGGCTTGAAAATAGATGATCACAAGAATGTTGTTGCACTTCTTTCTCAAGAAGATTTGTTGCCAAGGAGTGCTCCTACTCATCCACATGGTGGTTTTCACATAGAACTCAACCCACTCTATCAAAACCCATCAGGTTTGCTAGAGGATAACATTGCAATCTATGATGAGTCTACCAGTTCAGATGATCATGAGGAAGAGGTATATTTTCTTTCCCAAAGGAGTCCCATGCTCAACTAAGTAGAGAAATAGGAAATCCTGGATCAATATTATTTACCAAATCTTCACATTCAGGTATTGTTTCAAGATCCCTTTGCTGATTTGTTAAAGACATTTGAATAGGGAGTAAATCATGTCAAGAGCAGTTTGTTGCAAAGTGTAAGAAAAAATTTAGGCACTATTGTTCAAACATAAGGAAGGTGGGAGTGGCCTTTTAATTTTGTCAATACCCTCAAAGAGCTGAACCAAGATCCCTCATGCAATCATATTCTTAATTGGTTGTATTGGAAAAGAGATTTCACCAGCTAAATGTATATCATGTAAAAATTAGATTAGGATAGATAGGCATACAAATAAGATCAGCCTTTGAGCATCTTTTAGTTATAGATTGTTTTGAAAATGAAAACACAAAAATAGAGAAAAGGTAAAAAAAGAGGGCAGATTTGAAAATAGGTACAACCCCATACCCAAAAAATAGTATTGCTGAAAGTGTGCAAACCTAAATGCCACTACTTGTGCCAAAAAGAGCTGTTCAGTCATCTAGCCTAATCATGGCTGAACATGTTTTCAATTTATTACTGATAAGTTAGTGAAATAGAGCTTGTCAAATCATTCAAACTTGACTTGTCAAAGAGGATAGATTAGGCATGAAAGGTACTAGTTCCACATGCTCAAAACTAAACCAAAGAGAAATATGGGGATGCATACCAAAAGATAAATCACAACCCTTGTTTTTCTAGTTTTGTTTGTACAAAAATAATGTTTGTGTGCAGCTTGTCCTAATTCCTCAACTCATGGTAGGTCAGATTGCCTAATCTTGATTTAAATTGTGTTTTCAATTTCATGTCAATAGCTTAGAGAATGAAGTTTGTCATACAACTTAATCTTGACATTCAAATAGTCTAGGTAGAGAATAAAAAGAGTTCACTAGCCTAATCTGAACTCTTGGAAGTGATAAGAGTAGAAGTATATAGTTTGTTTTTCTTTCAAAAGAATAAAATTTCAAGGGTTTTCTAGTCCAAGTGTACCGAAGGAATAATGTTAGGCAAATAGGTTGGGTAGGTAGAGATGAAGCTGAGATAATCATGTTTTTACAGATTATTGAGATCACAACTTCAAAGAAGCATTAGCGAATGAGAAGAAGTAAAAACATGCCCAATGGATGAGGCACTGGCCTTCATAAAACTAGAGATATAATATTCTAGACACCTCTAGAAAAGGAGCTACCCTCCCCAAGTGGAGCCACTATTAGTCATCAGTAATTTTTTCTTTTCATAGATGACTAAATTCTTATCCTAGATTTCTAGAAACAAAATTCATGAATATTGTGAGTTCTAGAAATATCACCGCCTTCATTATCCTTAAGATAAATTTTCAATATCTCCCTACTCTATCATGTCATAGTCAGCCTATCACTCACGGAAGATCCCTCATGGACTCATGCCTCTCATCTATGTCCCATTTTCACATTCATAATCTTATTACGCTGTTTGTCCCTTGCCTATGACTCCATTATCCAACTAGGATTTTTTAGGGAATTTTTCTTGGTTTCATGACCTCCATGGTTAAAACATCAACAAGGCTTGTACTATGATGCTCTTAAACCTCCTCCTATCCTTAATATACCTTCATGTTGTGTAACCGGAGTCCAAAAGAAAAAAATAATAACGCCTTAGAAATGAGCCACTTGAGGGAACCTCTATTGTTACATAAATGAACAATTCTTGGATGATAAAATTTACAAAGCCTCATTTCTATATATAGGAGTCCATGGGAGCCATAATGTAATCCTAGTGGGCCACAATGTAATCTAAACTTTTTAACACTAATAATTTAAGGGCACAATAATAACAAAATGGGGTTACAAGGGTACAATAATAACAATAAGGGGTTACACTAACAACAATAAGGGACTATACTAGTAATATAGGGACACTAACAACAACATGCCCCTCTCTCCTTCAAAAAAGTGTAGGTCCTCAACGCTTGAGTAGCTCTAGGTGCTTCTATAAAATTATCATCCTCCCATGTAGAATCTTCGATGGGTAAGTTCTTCCACTTGATGAGATACTCTGAAATTGATCAATTTCGTAGCTATCGAGTTCTTGTTTCAGTGGTCGCTTCAGGTTCCAATATGATTTTCCTTCCTCATCAAGTTATGGAAATACTGTTTGAACTAGAATATTTTCACCTATAAAATTCTTTAAGCATGAAACATGGAAAAATGGATTCCCTCGCGAAGAAGCAGGAAGCTCCAATTTGTATGCCATAGTACCAATATTTTGCAACACCTTGTAAGGACCATAGTAATTTGGTGATAATTTATTATCCTTCTTAGCTTGCTTGAGGGAAATTTGTTTGTATGGTTGTAGCCGTAAAAATACCCAATCTCCTACATCAAAACTTCTCTCACTGCGATGTTGATCTGCCTATTGTTTCATTCGATTTTGTGCCAAATTTGGGTTATCCTTTAAGAGTTGGAGAAATTCTTGCTAATGCTCGATGTGATATTCCACTGCTTGAACCTTTGAATTTTCCCTTAAATATGATGTGATGGATGGTGGATGATATCCATAAAGTGCCATAAATGGGGTCATTTTTGCTGCAGTATGGAAGGAAGTGTTATACCACCATTCAGCGAGAGGTAACTAGTTGACCCATTGTGTTTGTTTATCAGATACAAAGAAACGAAGATATCCTTCCAAACATTTATTTACTATCTCAGTTTGACCATTATATTGAGGATGATAAGATGAGCTATGAGCTAATTGATTACCCAAACAAGAAAATAACTCCGTCCAAAAATTTCCAGTAAAAATGGGATCTCTGTCACTCACAATAACCCTTAGGCTTCCATGTAGCTTTTGAATTTTGTCCATAAATGTAGTAGCAACCGTACTTGCTTTAAATGGATGAGATAATGCACCAAAGTGTGCATACTTGGAAAGTCTATCAACTACCACCATGAGGACACACTTTCCTTCGGACTTAGGTAAACCTGTGATAAAATCTCTTGAAATCTCCTCCCAAAATTGACTTGGAATGGATAAATGTTGTAGAAGACCAGGGGTCTTAATTGTCTCAACTTTATTTTGCTGGAAAACCAAAAATTCTGCCACAAAATTTTGAATATCGGATTTAAGGCCATCCCAAAAAATTATTTCTTCACCCTGTGGTAAGTTTTTAAAAATATTGAGTGTCCCCCTAAAGGAGAAGTGTGCAATTCAAAAAGAATTTTTTGTTCTAGTTGGGAATTCTTACAAATATATAAGCGATTTTTGTACCATAAGGGATCATTTTTCCAACTAAATGTATTAGATGTAGTAGGATCTTCTTTCCAACTTTTGAATGAGTGTCCATACATCTTTCCATCTTCCATTCATTTCTTGCTTCAGTTATCCAATCTGGTTGGATAATAGAAATGGCACAAAGCAATGCTTCCACCTCTTCATTCTTTCTTGAGAGTGCATCTGAAACAACATTAAGCTTTCCTTTTTTGTAGATTATTTCAAAGTCATCACCTAACATCTTTGTGACCCATTTTTGTTGCTCTTCTGAAGATAGTCTTTGTTTCAAAAAGTGTTTAAGACTATCATGATCATTTTTTACCTTGAAGTGTCTTCCCATTAGGTAAGTTCGCCATTTCTTTAGTGCATGCAGTATTGATAACATTTCCTTCTCATAAATAGGTTTATGTAAATACTTTCCTTTCATTGGATGACTTTCAAAAGCAATGGGTCTTCCTTCCTGCATTAAAACTGCACCAATTCCATTTCCTGAGGCATCACATTCCACAATAAAGGTTTTTGTGAAGTCTGGCGTAGCTAAGACCGGTGCTAGGCACATTGCCTCTTTAAGATGTTCAAAGGCCTTAGTTGCTTCAAGAGTCCATGAAAATGCATCTTTCCTCAATAATTCTGTTAGAGGTGCTGCTATTCTCCCATAATTCTTAACAAACTTGCAATAATAACCTGTTAACCCGAGAAATCCTCGCAACTGCTTTATTGTCTTGGGAACTTTCCATTACTTAATGGCTTTAATTTTGGTAGGGTCTACTTTAACACCCTCGTGAGATATAATATGACCCAGATATTCCACCTCTTGTACTCCAAAGAAACATTTGGATGTTTTTTCATATAATTGTTTCTCCTGCAATAGTTTGAGCAGCATGTCAACATGTTCAACATGATCCGTCCAAGACCTTCTGTAGATTAGTATATCATCAAAAAATACTAGCACAAATTTTCTAAGGAAGGGTTTGAAAATGGAATTCATCAACCCTTGAAATGTAGAAGGTGCATTGGTAAGGCCAAAAGACATGACCAAAAATTCATAATGACCCTCATGAGTTCGAAATGCTGTTTTTGGAATATATTAAGTCTTCATTCTAATTTGATGATATCCTGAACGAAGATCAACTTGGTAAAATAAATTGCTCCATGTAATTCATCCAATAATTCATCAATCACAGGAATGGGAAATTTGTCTTTAATGGTGAGCTTATTGAGCTCCCTATAATCCAGACACATTTGCCATGATCCATCCTTCTTGTGTACCAATACTACAGGAGCAGAGAAAGAACTTTGACTAGGTTGAATTATACCCGCCTCTAACATTTCTGCAATCATACGTTCAATTTCGCTCTTTTGGAGGTAAGGATATCTATAAGGCCTGATGTTTGGAGGAACACTTCCTGGAATCAAATGAATAGCATGATCATGATCACGAATAGGTGGGAGTCCTTTGGGAGTTTCAAACACCTTGGAATGATTGTCCAAGACTTGTTGGAGATCTACAGAAATAGATGATTTTGATGATGGAACTTCTAGTGAGCATAATTGTGCAATCACGCCTCGTTGTTCTTTCTTTAGAAGCTGTGTCATGCCATTAGAGCTTATTATCCTTCCCGGCTTCCCTTCATACCCCGTAATTCGACTTCCTTTCCTTTTGAAAAAAATTTCAAGAAAAGTTCTTGAAAATTAAAAGCTACCGTCCCCAAAGATTGTAACCATTGTACTCCTAGTACAACATCATCACCTCCCATAGGAATGGAAAGCATTGGACCAGTAAACACATATTCCCCCATGGTTAGCTTGATATTATGGCATTTTCCAGAGCAATTTATAGTTCCTCCATTTGCAACCATCACTTGACATTCTAGTGTTGGGTATAGGAAACAATTTAATTCCTTGGCTACCTTATAATGAATAAAATTATGGGTGCTACCTGAATCAATCAGCACTATTACCTTTTTCTTCTTGATTTGAACTTTTATCTTGAGAGTTTGAGGAGTGTTAATTCTTGCTAGTGCATTACACGATATGGTCAGATTCATTTCTTCCTCTTCTAGGGCTGGTTCCTGGTGTATATCCTCTTCTTTTTCATTTTCTTCTTCCTCTTCACAATCTATGTAAGATAATTTCTTCTCAGCACACTTATGACCTTTAGTGTATTTGCTATCACAACTGTAGCAAAGCCCTTTTTCTCTTTTTTCTTCCAATTGTTGTGGTGCAACCTTGTAGTTTGTGGAAATCTAGGTGTAGCCACACTTCCTTCTTTATAGAATTGAGTGGTAGGCTTCCTTGTTGCCATAATTTTACATTCAACTTTTCTTTCCAACCTGAATGCCTTCTCCAATGAACAGGTTCCAGAACGTGAACTTCATGTTGAATGTTATCCTTTAAAGTGCCTATGAAGAGATCAATCCTGTGTTCCTCTGGAATATTAGTTACCCTTATATTCAATTTTTGGAAGTCCTCAATGTGCTGCCCCACTAAACCCTTTTGTTTGAGATTTATCAATTGGCTAAAGAAGGTGTTTCTCTTTTTATCCTCATAATGTGCTATCATTTCCTCCGTAAAAATTGACCAAGTGACAATTTTTTTACGGGAGGAAAGCCATCGATACCATACAAATGTATTTTGTTCTAAATGTAAAGTTGCAATGCGTACCTTTTGTGTGTTTTGCATGTTATGGAGATCAAAATATTGCTCCATATGTAGTATCCATGTTACAGGATCCTTTCCATCAAACTTTCTCATATCCATTTTTGGAATATGGTGGTTCTTCCCACCAACATTACAGTTTATGAAATCACGATTAACATTTATTTTTTTCTCATCATGAGGTTCTTTTACTATCTTTTCACCATTAGGAAACATTTCTTGTATCAACTTTGTCAAACCTTCGATGTCTGTTTTGAGATCATTCTTCATGTTTTCCATGTTCTCTTTCATGTCCGCTTCCATTCCATCCATATTAGCTTCCATGCCATCCATCTTAGCTTCCACGCCATCTATATTAGCTTCCATGCCTTTCTTCAAACTGTCCATCTTCACTTCCATTTCATTTTTTGTTGCTCTTTGCGAGAGTGAAATTTGTTGCACTTGCTCTTGTAATTTTGATAGATCATGTTGCAATTCTTCATCTTCATGAGTCATAGTAGATCCTTCTGAAGACTTAATGGCTGTTGAATTATTTTTACGGGGCATCTTTTAGAACCCAATACTGCTATATATTCTACAATATGCCCTTGGAATCAATTCAAATTGATTTTCAAAGAAGACTCGTGAAATTTGGAAAGAAAAAAATATACACACCTTTTTCTTGCTTTTGAGGAAATCGATATTGAAATTGGATTATCTCTATGATTGCAGCACCTCAATATTTGAATTTCGGTATCAACGTAGCCCTCTGAATTATATTTCGAATGCCACAGGTCTAACCTGATTTTTATTCTCCAAGACAAAGTTGTGTCCAATCTCCCACAATGGCCTAATCTGGACTGGTTCAGTAGAGAGACATTGTACGACTTGCCACATGTCACTGTTTCATCCTTTGTCTCTGAAACTGATAGTCAAGAAACTACAGTCTGTGTACTTACAACCAATTTTTATGGAACTCCAATCCGATGCCCAAAGAGAGAGTTATTGAAATTTTCCCACGATCACTCTTTGAGATGAAATTCATGAGCCTGAAAAAGCACTACCTTCCACAGATCATATCTCCCAAAACATTTCGAACCAAGCTCTAAAATTTTTTGAAGAATTTCCTCAGGACTTCAGCTTCGCACCATATGAATTTCAGATTCTTAAACTTCGTAGAAACAAATTTATAGCGCAAATTCCACGATGACTTATTTAGGAGCCTAAAAAACGAACTAACTTCCGCAGATCATATCTCCAAAAATTTTACGAACCAAGCTCTAAAATTTTTAGACAATATTCCTCAGGATTGTGGCTTCGTACCCTAAACATTTCAGCTTCTGAAATGTCGTAGAAAAATAGTTATAGCCAAAATGCCACGATGACCTGTTTGGAGCAGCGAAACCCTAGAATCCAAACCTCTGATACCAAATGTTGTGTAACCAGCTCCAAAAAGAGAAGATATCAACGCAACCCAGTAGGCCATGGAAACCTCCATTACATTACATAAATGAACAATTCTTGGATGATACAATTTACAAAACCTCCTTTCTATATATAGGAGTCCATGGGGCCATAATGTAATCCTAGTGGGCCACAATGTAATCCTAGCCGACCTAACAATAATAATCTAAGGGCACAATAATAACAAATTGGGGGTTACAAGGGTACAATAATAACAATAAGGGGGTTACACCAACAACAATAAGGGACTATACTAGTAATATAGGGACCTAACACTTCATAAACTCTTTTTATCACTCCTATCCCTCAAACTCATCATTTTTCTACAAAAACTAGCTTATTGCTACAATTTGACACTTTTCGAGACTAGGCCTGTGTTTTTCCCTTTTGGACACTTTCCCTCACTCAATTATTTAAATTACACTTTCCCCTACAGTCTAACATCTATCCCTATCCCCCAAAATTTCCCTAAGAATTTAGACAACCCTTAACCCCTTCATTCCCCTCCCTCTACAAGGCAGTCCTAAATCCCCTACACCAAACCCTATTTTCCTCTTCCAAATAAGCTAGGGTTTTCTATGGAAAGGAGGCATAAGAGAAAAGGATCTATTTGATAGATCATATCAACAAACATAATTCCATACCAACTCATACACATCATGCCTCAATAATTTTCCAAGAATTCATACCAAGGGCCAATTCATTTGCCACACCTAGGGCTAGTTTTGTTTAAAAAATTGTTTCTATAATATTCCAAATCTGGAACAGCTCATGAATCATGCACTAAAAACACATTTCCAACAACATTTGAAATAAAATACTGAAACATACCCTTTTATCCCATAAATTAATCAATATACAACCTAAATCCAAGAATAGAGCTAAAAAAAATCAAATTAGGTGGGTCAAACAGATCTCCCACACCTAGGATTGCCAAAAGGTGCTAAAACCCCAAAACTGCAAAATATCGGAGTTGCTGCATAAGGGACTGCGTAGTCTAAGAGAGGTTTTACACTTATAAAATAGAAGAAAAATATATCTACTCATATATTAATCAAATATTCTTTAAGAACTAAGATCTAGTCTCCTTATACAAAATACAAGATAACCCGACAAGGGTTTCTTGTCAAACACTCTGCATAAAAAATGTGATATTCAGAAAATTAGCGAATAATCATTGCAAAACTGAAGAAAATTAGTTTATAAGGCTGAATTATATTTTATCTGATGTATATCCCTCAAGGGCTTCCTTCCATGAAAGTATGAACCTCTCAATCACAACGAAACTCAGCAACGAAGCCACCAAACCATGCACTGAGCACTGCCTCCAAAATAACGCATTCCCTAGATGTAACAATGTTGGGAATGTATAGGAAATGTGTGGTATGATACCAAATATCTGAAATCAGCTCTAGAGCTTTCCAAAAGGTTCCCTCAAGTGAAGAAAACCTTCCTCCAATGATAAACTAGCCCAGAAATTGGGATTCCAATCCCTTCCATTGTTGCACCGAGCAACACTGCACAATATCTAGAAAAAATAGAATCATGAAGTTGGCTGAATCTTGGCCTAAAAAAATGATGTGGAATTATGAATACAAACTCTCCCAATGGGGCTTCTCAAAGGAAAGAGGTGGGATTCCCGCTCGGGAACACCCTGTGCTAAACAACACTGCTACTCTGCTAAACAGCAAGAGGAAGAAAAAGTCTGATCAGACATGAAAAATAATCTAAGACATGAATAATGATTCTACCATCCTCTTCCTTATATAAAAAATGAGCTTTCTTGCCCTTGGCCCCACTCAATTAGGTCATCTCTATCCAAAGATACATCTCCCTCCAAAACTGTGTTATTCTTCCTTGGATTCCTCCTCCTCTAAAACTGAGTTGTTGACTTAGTCAAAGCAGCTTCATTTTATCCCTGTTCACACATGGAGGTGTTTTATTAAGCTATAAAGAGTGTATCCTTTCACACTTGGAGTGTTTTTATCCTCCTTAGGAGACTTATGGGCTTTTTTACACATTTATTCACCGACTAGAGCTGTTGCTAACTCTAATGTTCCATTTAGCTTTGAGGCTAAAATTTTGGAACATTACAGTCCTCCCCTCCAAAATATTTTCTTGTCCTCAAGAAAATGTATAAGGAGAGAAAAATTTATGCCCTCTTCCTCATGTGGCCTCCCATCAATAGCTTCCATCGCTGCATCAAGAGAATCTGCAAATATATTGTAGTCCAATGTTTCCTCCCAAGTGTGCAAAACCAAATGGTCTACATCAATCAAAGGTGGAAAGTGTGAATGGAAACTTTCTTTCTGTCTCATGGCCTCCACAAAGTAGGGATGATGATCATCATGGTGAATGAGTGCTTCCCTCACCCATGCTATCATCCAAATGGAGTGAGTCACCCTCCAACATGGTAACTCATGAAAAATATCCTCCACCTTGTGCTCTGGAGATGTAGGTGGGATGAATAAATTAACATGATAGGCAAGAGGGCCTATCCCATGCTTTCCTCCTCTCCACTAATGATAAGTGTAGAGGGTATGTTGATCTCAAGCTGCAACATGATTTCCCTCCAATGGCAAGAATAAGATTGAGTCTCCAAAGACCCTTCCTCCAAAGTCATGAGTCATGTCAACCCAAACCATTCCATACAAGATGAATGGCACATCATCACCACATGGCATCCAAATCAGAAAATGGCTTAAGGTTATGTGCAATTTTGGATGATACATATGGTCTCTCTGGTGGATGCAGCGCAATCCTTTCAACTGTTGGTTTAAAGCATCAAGTGGCAAGTGGTTCTGCAACAAGTTACAAGTTGTATATGTTTGTTCTCCCAACATGGGGAAGTAAGCATCAATGTATATCAGTTGTACATAGATAAAATAACAATACACTTGCCCAAAGTCATGTATATATGGGCTACTGTCATTATAAACATTGACCCTAAAGTGATCATGAAACCCAAAAATACTCTTGCTCTTTTGAGGAGAAATGCACTGTACAAAAATGGTGAGAAAGTACAAATACTCAATGGCGTAATCAAAAAATATAGAAATGCATTCCCTACCATACATAGTGATTTGGATGAAAGTGAGGTCCATTAATAAATCCTCCCATGAGAATCTCCTCATAAAAATCTGCAAGAAGAAGGAATACATCTTCTCTTCGGAATATTCCATCCAAAAGAACATACTCCTATGTGATAGCATTGTAGGCCTTTGTGATAAGGCTCCATGACTCCTCTCTTTGACATTCCATATGCCAAGGTCATCCACCATCATGTTGCTATGTGAGAAGATATTCTTCCTACATGGAAGTCTCTCATGATCCTTCAATGTTGAAGGGTAGCCTCCTTGCACCATGAATGTGCCTTCCTTCTGTTTAGAAATCTCATGAAAAGTATGGGAAGAATTTTTCCCATAATCTCCCAAGTGTAACCATAGCAACAAAAACTTTTGTTGCTACCTCATCTCTCCCTCATACAAGCCATGAAGTAAGATCATGATGGTCAACTTGTATGATGCCCCATACAAAAAATTCTTCTACTGCTCTAGCATATGGGTGCCATGCCATCCAATTGGCTTCTCTCTCCATACAAAGCTTTCCTTGAGAAAAAACATATCAGAAATACATGAAAGCAACGCATAATAAAAACAAGTTTCCAAATGACAACCAAAGAGTGAATCATGGTCCCTCTCATGGAACCAGCACAATGCATCCTTAGCCTGCTTCAAGATAAGAAATAACAAGTTCTTTTCCAGCCACTTGTTTGCTGCCACATTCATCTCATAGGATGAAAACATGGAGTTACAATATGGTGTCAATGGTGCACACCAAGAATCATGTGGCTTCCCCACAAACCTCAAAAAGATATTCATAATCAATGCTACAAGTAGCTGCAAGTACATCATCATACAATATGTAAGAAGAGATAATTCTTCTTGTTACATCATGTCGCTCAAACAAGGAAAAAACTACAATACAAAATGTAAAATTATACCTCCTCCATCATGTACTTGAGATCTTGAGCTGAAATGGCTCAACTGGAAATTCTCCCTTACTCCCAATGAGTAGGAAGGTGGACGTGACATCCTCTCTATCACCATCCGGGGTATGCATCTCTCCATATGCTGAAATATTTCATGCTAAATTCCCTCGCAAGTGAACTCCTCCATCAACTGGAAATATGCATCAAAGTGCATAGAAGAGAAGTCCTCATGTGTTCCATGTATCAGCTTCTCCTTAAAACTAGAAGATCTAATCAAGAATATCCTTCCATAGGAATAGATGACCACATCATCTACCATGTATCTGTCATCTCCATCCGGGTCATCAAGAATCATGCATGCACCAAGATCCTTGGAGTACTCTACCAAGAGCTAAGATCTCCAATAAGGATCAACCCTCTTAAGAGACAATGCTGGTGATCTGGAATGTGAAGCTCTCCTCATGTTGTTGTCTGCTACCTTGACATCCCCCATGCCAAAGTCTTCCTCCAAACTCTTCACCTCTCCAAAATCCAAGAGTGGTGAATCCCAAGACAATATGTCTTCCATCAACCATATATTGGGTGGCCTCCCAGGTGGAATGCTTCCATGTAGTGAGACATCAATGTCAAGAGTAGACTGCACAGATGGTTGGGAAACATTGCCCCTACTTTTACAGCGCAAATCAGTCTGCCTCTTCCTTGCATTGGCTCTCTGAAATAGATAAAGGTGTGTGCCTCTCATCAAGTGATGCTACTCTTCCTCCCTACCTCCTCCTTCTAGCTGCAATGTTGCACAATCATGCTGCTCATTGATTGTGCTTGGACCTCTATGTATGAGATCGTGTGGAACTTCTTGTAAGGATACAAGAATCCCTCCTGTTGGAGCATGTGCTCCTCCTTCCTCTACATGAGGCACTGGATGTTCTCTATATGTGACAACGATGTTTCCCTCATCACCCTCAATGTGTATGGGAAACATCTCAACAATTGGATCGTCTTATGGAAAGGAGATCCCCATTCCCTCTTGTTCAAGAATATGGACTGGAGGTCTTGCTTCTGGAAATGTGTAATGCAAGATGTAAGCTCCTCCCATGGTTTTATGTAGTGAAATGTCCTTTATCACATGCAATGGTTTTGTTTTCTCAAGTTTTCCTTGCTCATGTGCCTTATGAAGTTTTTCACCAAACCTTCCCATCAAAGTTTCTATGAATCTTGCATAAGATGAAGTGCTTGCATTTTTTCAAAGAAAAACACTCAAAAATCCACCATGCATGAGCCACACCTATGAAATACAGCACTGCAACCCTGATGGCTTCCTATTCAGAAATATGGTGCAGCTGCAAATAGGAGTCTAGCTCCTTCACCCAAGCTCCAGCTGAACATGTAGGTGATCCGAAAAAAGTAGATGGAAGAAATCTATCTGCATCCTACTACTTGCTCTTCTGCACCTGAATCTTGCAAAAATCCTGGAAATAATCATGACCTCTAAACCCTTTAGTTTGAGATTCATACTGCTACAACAAATCTCTAAGAGTTCTCCTCTTAGGCATTCTTCCTCCTCCTATCCATCTCAGGATAGACCTGGGAACTTGAATTCACTGTGCATCATGGTGTGTAGCTGCATGCTCACTCTCATCATGTGAAAATCTATATTCAGCTCTATATTCAACCTCTTTTTTAGATCCCATCTCCAATCTCATTTTCTTCGGCTCTCCTTGAAAGCTCTGAATAGATTTTGGAAGAAGATTTGTAAGCTTTTATTCATTTATTCCTTCACATAAAAAATATTTATGGCTTCTTTCTATCTCTACTTCCTTTGATAGCTGGATCTCATAGGTTGAGCTAGAGATCATGCTCTGATACCACTGTAATATTCCAAATCCGGAACAACTCATGGATCATGCACTAAAAACGCATTTCCAGCAACATTTGCAATAAAATACTGAAATATACCCTTGGATCCCATAAATTAATCAATATAAAACCTCAATCCAAGAATATATCTAAAACAAATCAAACTAGGTGGGTTAAACAGATCTCCCACACCTAGGATTGTGAAAAAGTGCTAAAACCCCAAGACTCCAAAATACTGGAGTTGCTACATAAGGGAATGCACAGTCTAAGAGAGGGTTTACACTCAGAAAATAGGACAACAATATATCTACTAATATATTAATGAAATATGCTTTAAGAACTGATATCTAGTCTCCTTATACAAAATACAAGATAACTCGGTAAGGGTTTCTTGTCAAACACTCTGCATACAAAATGTGATATTCAGAAAATTACTGAATCATGAAAACAACACTGAAGAACATGAGTTTAGAAGGCTGAAATATGTCTTATCTAATTTATATCCCTCAATGGCTTCCTTCCATGAAAGGATTAACCTCTCAATCACAAGGAAACTCAGCAATGAAGCCACCAAACCATGCACTGAGCATTGCCTCCAAAATAACGAATTCCCTAGCTGGAACAGTGCTGGGAATATATGGGAAATGTCTGTTCTGATACCAAAGATATGAAATCAGCTCTGGAGTTCTCCAAACAGGTCCCTCAAGTGAAGGAAACCTTCCTCCAATGAGAAACTAGTTTAGAAACCGGGATTCCAATCCCTTCCACTGCTGCACCCAACAACACTGCACAATATCTGGAAAAGCTACGCTGATGAAGTTGGCTGAAGCTTGGCCTAAAAACCTGATGTGGAATCATGAATAAAAACTCTCCCAATGGGGATGCTCAAAGGAAAGAGGTGGGATTCTCGCTCAGGAACACCCTGTGCTAAATAGCACTGCTACTCTGCTAAACAACAAGAGGAAGCAAAAGTCTGAGTAGACATGAAAAAGAATCTAAGACATGAAGAATAGTGCTGCCATCCTCTTCCTTATATAAAACATGAGTTTTCTTGCCCTTTTCCCCACTCAATTATGTCATCTCTATCCAAAGATTCATCTCCCTCCAAAACTGCGTTATTCTTCCTTGGATTCCTCCTCCTCTAAAATTGCGTTGTTCACTTAGTCAAACCAGCTTGATTTTATCCTTGTTCACACATGGAGGTGTTTTATTAAGCTATAGAGAGTGTCTCCTTTCACACTTGGAGTTTTTTTATCCTCCTTAGGAGACTTATGGGCTTTTCTACCCATTTATTCACCAACTAGAGCTGCTGCCAACTCTAATGTTCCATTTAGCTTTGAGGCTAAAATTTTGGAACATTACCATTTCTGAGCAAAAAAAGATGAATTTGGAAAAATTGAGATATTTTTTTGTCCATAATAGGGCCAAGAAGAAAAAAATTCCTTCTGTTTTTACACAGGTATCATGGTTTGGGAGAAATGTCAAAAATATAGGTGTCACAGGAGAATTTCTGCAATGCTGGAGTGGCCTTGGGAAAATCAGGTTTTCTCATAGCTGGAGTGTCCAAATGACTTTCTTGATGGGTCAGAAGATAAATATACTGGACGCGCTTTCAAATGAGCTATCATGAGCTCAATTTTAGGTTGAGGAAGGCATCAAAAAGTTGTATGCACCATCACTTTGCATTTCTGCACCATCATTCAACACGTTTTGACCAGTCTTGGGAAAATCAACTTCTGGCAAGGAAAATAAAATCCAATAAGGTAAATCATAATATATTTGGAAATTATACATATTACGCTTTCCAACGAGCTATCACAAGCCCAAATCCGACATCGGGAAGTTCATAAAAAATTGTCTGAAAGTGGAACCTTTCTTGGAGACGCACAAATAAGTGGCATTGCACTAATGCAGAGGCTCCTCAAATAGGGAAAGAACTTGCACTAAGGATAAAATTCATCCTCCAAGTTCCATTCAAAGGATTTTATAATAGTTAAATCTAGCAGGTGGCCTCTCGCCCTTGTCCTCCAACCAATTTTCATAAATTGGTGTCTATGAATTTATCAAACCTTAGTTGTGCAAACCCTAGGTCTTAAATGCAAAGTGAGCCTCTGGTTTGACATCCTTGAACAAAATAAGTGTATTTTGAGAGAGAATGAGTTAGGGTGTTTGAAAATTCATTTTCAAGAGAAGCCACCTTGAAATCGAAAAACATTCATACACTTTTTAGAGGAGAGATATAACCTGTTTCAGAAACAGGTTATTCCTCTCCTCTAAAAATTATTTTCACCTGTATGGATTCTCTATTTAAAAACATTCATACACTTGCCTCCATATCACTCATTTGTAAAGGTTTCCATCATCACCATCTTTTTTTTTCCCCTCCAAACCCTAGTTGGTGCACAAACATCTCCTGAAACCATGTCAGGGGTAGATGACAGTGAGAAAAATAGTGACAGAAAGGAAGAGAATGGCAAGGCAGTAAAGACAGTAACACTGATAATGAAGCAAAGGGCAGCATGGATGTAGGTGAAACAAATGACCAAAGTGCAGAAGGTAATAAGGGAAGTATGAGTGAGGAAGAAAACATTCATGACAGTCATGACAACAATCATGAGAGTAATGAAAACATTTAAGAAAGTGACCCCCACAGTGACGATGATGATGAGCTAAGTGAAGAAAATATTGAAGGTAATCATGATAGTCATGGTGACAATGAGAAAAGTGATGAGGGTAATGATAAAAACGAGGATCATAGCAGTGAAAATGCAGGCAACCCAAATTAAGACCAAGGTGACAGTGCAAAAAGAAGCAAAGAAGGTAAAAGTGATGATGGTGTTGAGGACCAAGAGGGCAGTGACGAAACAGAGAATGTGGTGACTGATGAGGCTAAATGGTGAAGAAGAAGAAGCTGATGAAATGAAGCATGGATTTCAAACTACCTCCTTGAAGACAAAAAGGCATAACTCAAAGAATAAGAGACCAAGAACCATAGGGTTGAGGAAGGCATTGTAAATACAAAGGGAAGAGGGGTATACATACACCTAGAGGCCAAGTTGGAGAAGGAAAACAAGGGCTTAGATCTAAAAAGAAGAATGACTAAGAATTATGCCCAAAGAAATCAGGATGCAAGTGCCAAACTCAAAGAGGCCCTCCTTGAAATCCAAACCATAAAAGAGGAAAAAGGTCATGAAATCATCGAATTTTTGGCACGAGATTTGCAACATGTCTCTCAAACCCCATGAGGCATACCTCCACCAATTTTGAGGAAATTTGGACGAATTTTGGTGTTTTGAGAGTTGGAGGCCTATTAGCGCAGTGCCATTGGCACTACACTAATCCCTGGAGCATCCTCCGAAGGAAGAATCAATATTTTTGGATTTATCATCACTAGCACATTATTCTCACCAAATTGTAGAGAAATTGTAGTAGTTTTGAATCCTCAAAAGGTCAAAAAACCCCTCATTTTCACCTTTCTGCCTCTATTTCAGGCATGGCGCTGCACTAATAGCCGTTTTTTTATATTGGAATTTTTAATAGGCTACAGGATCTAGATCAGGAAAATATAAGCATTTTTGGAATGTAGACTCATCAGGCTTTCCAACGAGCCATCACGGATCAAAATCCGACATCAGGAAGAGGTCCAAAACTTGGTTTCAAAAGTACCTATTTTTGGCACTGCGCTAATCCCTAGAGCATCCTGAGGAGGAAAAATCAGCATTTTTGGACTTCTCATGGCTAGTAGAATTTTCTCCGCAAGTTTCAGAGGGATTGGATCTGATTTGACCCCTGAAAAGGTAAAAAAACCTCTCATTTTTCACCATTCTACCTCTATTTTAGACCTGGCGTTGTGCTAATGGCAGTCTTGGGATTTTGGCATTTTTTAAGGTTGCAGGAGCTGGATGAGGAAAGCACAAGCATTTCTGGAAATCAGACTCATTGGGCTTTCCAACGAGCCATCACAGAGCCAAATCTGACATTGGAAAGGGGTCCAAAACTTGGTTGCAAAAGTGCCTATTTTCTACCTGAGGTGGCGATGCACAAATGGACTATTTAGTGTGTTTTTGGCCAAAAGTAAACAAAACCCATTCATTTTTTGTGAAATCATATTTTAGTGTTTTTTAAGGCAAATCACTCTAGAATTAGGTGCTAGAAGTTATTTTGGCATTTATTTCATGGGATATTTCACGCCTTGGGCCTTGCATGGTCTCTTGGACATTTATGACATTTATGAGTGATTTTGACATTTTCCAACCCTATCTAGGGTTTTTTCCCTCCTTTGTTGAGTTAAATAGAGCACGAAGGCTTCATTGTAAATGTCGGATTTTGATGAGGTTTGAGAGAAATACATGGTTTTTTGAGGTTGAAGAGAAATTTGGTGTTGTGGAGCTTGTGGATGATTTTCTTTGATTGATGATGATGAATCTTGCTTGCATGATCCCTGAGCTTGGTTAACGGTGATGTGTCTCTAAATTTTTCATGTTTTCTTGCTTATCATTATGTTTCATCCTTATATATGTAGTAGAATAGAAAATTATAGGCTAAGAAATGTTGTTTGAGGCACCTTAGTCCTTTCTGCCTTCTATTGCCTTGATGTTTTCCTCTGCTGGGTGTCTTCAAGGAATTCTTAGCTGCTCCTTAGGACTCATTATGCTTTTTTATTTCATCAATGGATTAATATGCTAGTTTTCAAATATGTTTTATGGAAAGTCCCGCTTATTTGATGCTATATAAACTCTGTTTTTGAAATCTCTCTTTGAAGTATTACTTGTTATGTTAAGCCAAGGACGTCTTGTTCTGATATTTCCCTTTTTCCATGCCTATCGGTTTGCCTCAAAGTTATTTATAGCTTGATCAACAATGTTTAGGAGTTCCCATCTTTGATTAATTAAATTTATTTTGTTATCTGAAATGTTTTCTAAAGCTTGAAGGTGAAATCACTAGAAGTTAAATGAGTTTCTCGCCTTCTATATTTCATTGGAATGTTTGTCTTGAATGTCTGTTTGTTTAAGTATTTTCATTGAGTAAATGGTTTTCCCTATCTCATGTTTATTATCTTTTGCTTATCCATATTTTAGACCTCTTTGTTTATGGGAATTTGATAAAGGATTCTTAACTACCCTTTGCCCTGCATTGTTTCCCCAAACTTAATGTCCATTTCACTTCACACATAACCTTAAGGGTCCATTGACCACACTAGATTTTCCCTATTATGCACTCTGACTCTTTGTTGAGATATCCATGACTTTTATAGACTCCATAGCCCAATGATTTGATGATCTATCATTCCACCTATTCTACCTATTTCCTCTTACCCAACCAAAACAAACAACAAACCCTACACTTAACAACTAGCCCAAAATCAAACCCTAAACAGCAAACAGGTTCACATCCTTTGCATACAATAGAGAGAGCCCTATCTAAGTCCAAGAAGGCTTGATCCTAGGACTCCAAAGACTAGTTTCATGCTACCCTGTGCATTTGGTCTACCAATTTGCCAAATCTAAATCACGGGACCTAACAAAGAGCACACCATTACTGCATTTCGAAAAAGTAAAGAGATTACGATTGCGAGCCACGAAGAAACTCCTAATTCTCAATGCTATCTCAACCTGTTGCAACAACGCAACATATCCCATCTTATTCCAGCTCTATTTCAAGCTTTTCGTGGTTTCCTTTTCACAACTAGTTTGTTGTTGTAACAAATGTATAATTGTAGATATTTAGTTGTTAGGGGGAAGATACGATTTTATGAAAAATTGTATAAAGAGGGCCTTAGGGCTGTGAATCGAGGTTAAGCAGAAAGAGACAGATATTTTAACAGAAACGTTTTCAATCAATTGAATGCACAATGTTTTGTTGTTCCATTTGTGAGTTGTGAGTTTTCCGCAGCCCTGATCAGAGAGTTGGGCCCACTCTTCTGATCAAGTGTTGTGTTCTTTTCCTTTTGTTGATTTCATATTTTGATTTTTTATTGTAACTATTGTTCCGGTGTAATTTTGTAATTGTTGTGAATGTATTTTGAATTCTGCAATCCATCTTTAATTGCTGCTACAGTAGTTTGCTTACTTTCATTGATTAAGCTTGTGATTCAATAGCAGGTTATGTTATTTCTCTTGCATATACTATGCGCGTTAGTCTTGAAATAACTAACACACCAAGATTGATAATTGGAAAAAGGGTTTGAATATTTGTTCACATCTGGACACCAACATTTTGGCGTCGTTTCCGGGGAAGGCTAACAAGGTGCAAGAACACGATCTGCAATTGATCTAAGGGTCGATCTCTCGTCTTGGGGAGGGAATTTATTACCCTGCTCCAAGTCCTGAGCGTAGTGTTCTATTTTCTCACTTTTTATTATTTTTAGAACTAATATCTCGTCTTGGAGAGGGTATTTGTTACCCTGCTCCAAGTCCTGAGCGTAGTGCTCTGTTTTCTTTGTTTTTCCATCGTTTCTTAAAACTGATCTCTCGTCTTAGGGAGGGAATCCATTACCCTGCTCTAAGTCCTGAGCAGAGTGTGTTGTTTTCCTTCGTTTTTCTTTTTCATTAGAACCGATCTCTCGTCTTGGGGAGGGAATTTGTTACCCTGCTCTAAGTCTTGGGCATAGTATTCAACTTTTCTTCTTTTTTATTATTTTTCTAAAAGGGCCAACTTCTCATCCTAGGGAGGGTATTTGATCACCCTACTTCAGGTCCTGAACTTTGATTTTCTTTTATTTTATTTGATTTCCTGTTCGAACCTACTCTCTCATCCCAGGGAGGAAGTTATCTGTCCTGCTCCAGGTCCTGAGCGCTTCTGTTATTTTAATGAAATATTCCCACCAAATCTATGAACAAAGATCTAAATAAGAGGGGCAGAGGAAGAACCCCAAAGAAAGGAAGGGATCTAGGAAGGAAGACATATATCCAGGAGATCATCACAAACTCTGAATCTGAAGCATCTTCTCGTGCTGCTGTCAGGGTAAGGGTGCAGACGAAGTCTGAAGGCCAGTCAGTTGAGCAGCCAGTGCCATCCACGGTACCACAATAAATCCTTTCGACAATGGAAGGAGGGATAAATAAAGTATCGGTGGAAGAGATATCCTTGTTGTCAGCAGAAGGGGAAGAAATAACAAGTAGATGGTTAGAAGAATTGAGCAATTCCAATTGGGAAGAAGAACCTATGAAAGGGTTTTCGTCACCATGAGACCAAGGGAGTGTTGTGAAGCCTCCTGCAGTTGAATTAAGAAATTCTGATTTGGAAAGAGAGTTCCTAAAGGATTTTGCGTCACCACAAGACTAGCGGAGTGCTGTGAAACCTCCTACACTCGAATCACCCCAAGTACCAGTCGTAGAACCAGTTGAAATCTTGGGTGATTATTGGAGGATATTTATGGAACCTACAAGTTCTTCTATTGATTTTCCAATTGGAAACATTATAGGTGATGCACCGATGAAGCCCATTCCTTTAACGGCTTTGCCTAATTTTCACGGGCTTTCTTCTGAGGACCCTGATACATTCCTCTTCGAATTTGACATTGTCTGTCGAGGGTATGATTACATCGTTGATGCTCAGAAGCTAAAAATATTTCCTGCTACCTTAAAAGGGACATCCCTGTGATGGTTCATGGATTTAGGAGGAAAGACTATTTCCTCATGGAATGCGATGAAGGAAGTCTTTTTGGAGAAATACCAAGACTACTGTAAATCCCGTGACATTAAGGAGGAAATTTTTAAGTTTGTACAGAAAGAGGACGAGAACATGGAAGATTGTGTGGAACGATTTAAATGTATACTGCAAAGATCTGGCCATAGTGACCTAGATAAAGACATTATGAAGATCATTCTTCTCTGGGCACTTAGGGAATATTCCCTACAACTTCTTAACATAGTAGGAAAGGGGGACATTTTGAAATAAGACTTCGACACTATCTATGAATTGTGCATACAATGTTCACGGGGAGATGCAAGGAGTGGAAAAGGAATTCGGTCATTAAAGACTTCTGGTGGAGGGGTTACAAAGGTAGAAATCAGAAACCTACTGGATAACCTAAGGACCGATATCCTAAGCACATTATCCACCCAGATAGACACTCTGCAAGAAAAACAGAAACAAATAGAGTTGGAGAAAACTATGGCTATATTCTGCCCACAGTGCAGAAAGAAGCATCCTTTGAAAGAATGCCCATTAAACACAGTGGAAGCTTGCGCAATTTGTGAACAAACTCATGAGACCAGTTCGTGCCCTTCCTTTCCAGGACTGAAGGCAGTTTTTCAAGGGGCAAGTGAAGAAAATGCGGTAGATCAACTGTACTTCTTGGGGCAGAAAAAGCCATGGAAACCTCGACCACCAGCTATGACTCCAGGTATGCCTCAGGACCCATCTCAGTATTTTAATAATTTTAATATGGGTCCCTAGTCTCTACCTTTTTCACCTATGTGGTCTCAATATCAATATCCCCCCTAGCAACAATGGGCTTTCCAGACCAGTCCGAAATCTTCATGGAATCAGAACTGGCGTGGACCCCCTCCTACTGAGCAATTTCCCCAATCTATGCCTCAACAGCAAATTCAATTTCCCTCCAATGTACCTCCAGGCAACCCATCCCTTAGACCCCAGCTTCCTATCCAGCCCAATCTGAATCTTAATAATAAAGGGGTCCAAGAAATAGACACTCTTAACCTTCCATCATATAGCATTTCTACCACAGGACTTAATGAGATAAACTTACGATCTGGGTGGGTAGTAAATGCTCCCACTTCACCTATTATCATAGAACAGATTGACAGTGGAGTTATATAACTAGAACATAGGACAGTTGGGGATAAAACAAACCGAAACATGACAAACCAAGCACCTCCCCAACCTGTTCTTAACCAGGGTCGTCCAATCACTCCACCATATCCTAAAAGACTGACCCCGAATAAACAAAACCCTCAAGCAGAGTTTGACTTCCTAGGGGAATTGCAAAATCTTTTTGTCAAGATACCTCTACTTCAAGCTATGGGGATGTACCTATATATGCAAAAACTCTAAAATATTACTGCTCTAAGAAATCTGGGAAGAAAACAAGGGATCCGTTAACCATTCATGTGATGGGTAGACTATCTGACATCATGCTAGGAAAAACTATTCCTGTAAAATATGGTGACCCAGGAAACCCAATTCTAACAGTACAAATCAATGGGGTTGAGATTACAAACGTAATGATATCTTTCGGTGCTGCCATCAATATTATTACCTTTGAAACAATGAATGCTTTAGGTCTTGAAAAAATTAAGCCAACCCCTACTATCTTGGAATTAGCAGATAGGTCTATAATTAAACCGCTAGTGAAATTTGAAGATGTGATTATTTTGGTGGATTCATGGTAGTATCCTGTGGACCTCCTTGTATTACATGCATGATCCTTATTTGGTGGTCATCTGTTGATCTTGGGAAGACCTTGGCTCGCAACTACAGATGCCTACATAGGGTGTTGATATGGGCATATGATTGTATCAAATGGGATGGTTACAAAGAGCCTTACTCTCTACCCCCTACGGAACCTAGCCCATCTAAAAAAATATTAGCCAGATAGAAACCTCTACCAATAGAAGATCCTAAACCTTAAAATGAAGAAGTTAAACCAATCCTCACCATTGGGTAGGCCCTGCAATTCAAAAAAGAAACTGAGGATGATACCATTAACACTTTTATTAATGATCCTGGTTCTGTTTCTAATTCAACTCGTCAGATTTTTGAGTTTTCTACAAGCTGTGAGACACAGGAAAACATCAAACTAGAAGATGAAATTGAATACATTCCTGTAACTTCATCGCATGATAGTATTCCAATTGAAATTGAACCAGGGAAGACACTTAATATCAACCCAAATCTTTCATAATCCCAGACAAAGCATCTTTTAAATGTCTTTCAAGACCATCAGGAAGCTTTTGCCTGGGATTATACTGACATGGAGGGAATCCCTGCTAAGTTATGTACTCATCATATTTATATTAAAGAATATTGCTACCCTATGAGACAGCCCCAACATAGGATGAATCCTACTTTAAAGAACATTTTCAAGGAATAATTATAGAAATTATTAGATGTAGGTTTCATTTACCCCATCCTGAATAGCCAATGGGTGTCTCTGCTAGTTATTGTTCCCAAAAATAATGGTAAATGGAGTTTTTTTGTATTTTATAAGGAGCTAAACAAGGCAAATCAAAAAGACCATTTCCATTTTCCATTCATTGATCAAGTCCTAGACACCTTGGCTGGGAAGTTCTTTTCCTTCCTAGACGGGTTTAGCAGGTATAACTAGATCTAGATAGCCCTAGAAGACCAGGATAAAACAATGTTCACATGCCCTTAGGGGACCTTTGCATACAAGGTCCTCCTATTTAGCCTATGTAATGCATCGACAACCTTCCAGGGGCAATTCTGGGAATTTTTTTGACTTATTCAATGACAACGTTAAAATCTACATGGATGATTTTACTCCATATAGAAACTCATTTGAAGAAGGATTGGAAAATCTGGAAAAAGTACTCAGAAGATGTAAGAAGACCCATGTAACTCTGAGTACAGTCAAATTCCATATGATGAGGGAAGAAGGAATAGTATTGGGACATTTTCTCTTAGCTATTGGAATTTGAGTTGATCCGGCCAAAGTAGAGGTAATATTTCACTTCCCAATACCTAAGACACCCACATAGGTACATATATTTATTGGTTGTTATGGTTATTACAGATGCTTTATAGAAAATTTTGCTAAAATAGCGCACCCACTTTCTCAATTTCTAACAAAATATGTAGAATTATTATGGACTGAAGACTGTGAAGCAGCTTTCATGAATCAATGGACTGGTTTGCAAGGCTCCAATCCTTCGAGGACCCAATTGGGCATTCCCATTTCACATAAATGTTGATGCTTCTCAGACAGTAGTAGGAGTAGTCTTAGGACACAAGTAGACAAAACACCATATGTAGTTTACTATGTCAGCAAGAATTTAATTCCTACTGAATTAAATTACACGGTGACATAAAAAGAATTCATGGCTGTCGTATATGCTATCAACAAGTTCCGACACTACATCACCAGGTATCCTACTTTTGTACATACTGACCATGCAGTAATAAGGTATTTGATGAATAACTATCACTCCTGGCCGCATTACAATATGGTTGCTATTTCTTCAAGAATTTGATATCACAATAGTGGACAAACCAGGAAAAGATAATGTAGTTGCTGATTTTCTGTCTAGAATGGATGACAATGATGAATGCATACCTATAGAAGATAGTTTTTCTGATGAGAATGTTTTTGCAATTTCTCCTAACCCTCCATGGTATGAAAATATTGCTAACTATCTTGCTACAGAGAAGGTGCCTCATCATTTTTCATAGAGGGAACAACAAAAAATTATTCACCACAGTATTCTTAGATGCCAGGGTACCTCTTTCATACAAGAGCCGATAAGTAGATTTGGCACTGTGTATCTAAGGATGATATTTATGAAGCACTAAAGGCTGCCCATGATGGCCCTTGTGGGGGGACATTTTGTAGATAAAAGAATAGGTCATAAGGTGCTACAAATGGGATATTTTGGGCCTTCTATCTTTCGGGATGCACAAAATTATGTCCATAGGTGTGATAGTTGCCAGCGCATGGGGCAGCCCGGTCGAGCTGATGAAATACCCTTAAAACCATAGGTAGTCCTTAAACCTTTTGAGAAATGGGCTATCAATTTCATTGGACCCTTCAACCCACCCTCCTAGCAAAAGGTTCACATTTTGGTCTACAATGATTACGTGAATAAGTGGGTAGAAGCCAAAGTTGTTCGAAAAGCAAGAGAGCAAGTGGTTTCGGATTTTATATTCGAAGAAATTTTTCCTTGTTATGGTATTCTGAGGGAGATTTTTTCAAATGGAGGAGCACAATTTACATCACACATGATAGCAAAGCTCATGCAGAAATATGGGGTCAAGCATAGGGTGACATCTCCATACCACCCCCACGTGAATGGACAAGTGGAAAGCACAAATAAGACATTGGAAAATATATTGAAAAAAATTGTGGCATACCATCGTTGGGATTGGGCTCAGAAGGTACCTGAAGCTCTCTAGGCATACAAAACAACATGGCGGAATATAACTTGGTTTTCATCATTTGAGTTGGTTTATGGGAAATCCCCATTGTTTCCAATAGAATTTGAAGTCAGTACCTCAGAACAGCTCTTGAAGTTGGTTTGGATCTGTCAGATGCCCAGAAACACCAACTGGCCTAGCTTAATGAACTAGATGAAATCCGTTCAATGGTTGTCTAGAGGACTACTTCTATTCAAGAAAAGAGAATGAAATGGCATGATAAGTTTATCAAAAACAATATGTTTCATAGGGGAGACTGGGCATTACTTTATGACTCTCGTTTTAAGGATATTAAGGGAAATATTTGCACTTGCTGGATGGGACCTTACAAGGTGGACGTTGTATTTGATAATGGAACAGTCAGGCTAGTTACAATTGATGATACATGTGCTTCATTCATAGCAAATGGACATCACCTGAGATTATACCACTTCCCAGCCTCTAAGGATGCTTTCATCAAACATCTCTTTGAGAAATCTGGTTTGAAGGTTATCAGTGCAGAGAAATTTTCCTCTGCATCCTCGCTCTAAATATATATATATATATATATATATATATATATATATATATATATATATATATATATATATATATATATATATATATATATATATTGTTACTATTTATTTTGTTGTCTTTTTGCAGGAGTTACTAATAAGGAGTAATGTTTTAGAGCTTAAGAATTTTCTAAGTATCGATGCTGTTACTTTTTGGATGAGGCTACTCAGTGTTGTTGTTACTCGGTTGCTGCTACTCATCATGTTGTTACTCGGTTGTTGTTACTCTATATGCTGTTACTATAGATGCTACTACTCTTCTTGCTGTTACTCCATATGCTATTACTCCAGATGTTGCTACTTGTCATGTTGTTACTCCAAATGCTGCTACTCGTCATGTTGTTACTCCCAATGTTGTTACTCTGGATGCTGCTACTCGTCATGATGTTACTCTAGATGTTGTTACTCTAGATGTTGCTACTTGTCATGTTGTTACTACATATGATGTTACTTCGGATGATGATATTCGATGTTGTTACTCTGGATTTTTTTACTCCGGATGCTGCTACTCGCGATGCTGCCACTCAATGTTGTTACTCCGGGTGCTGCTACTCGCACTGTTGTTACTCTAGATGCTACTACTCGCAATTCCGCTACTCAATTCTCTTACTCCATGTGCTGCTACTCACAATGTTTTTACTCAAGATGCTGATACTCGCATTGCTGTTACTCCATCCACATCATTGATGCACCATCATTCTACCAACCGTCACTTCCTCCAGGTAGGCCGCCAGGTATGTCTCCGTTTGAATCTTATAGATTTAATTAAATATTCCATATGAAATACATTAATGCCGTGGATGATAAATTTTAAGTTAGGGGGGGGGGGTGCCGATATAACTAAACGACGACGTAATGATTATTCCAAAATTCATTATTACAACTTTGTGTGTGGTACACCCTACGATCCTTACCATATTCCGTATAATCATTAAATATTTATTGGGATCCACAACACGCATATGATATGGATCGATTAGTCCTTTCCACCTCATACAAATTAATTAATATTCCATTCATCGCACTTACCATGCTTTTTCATGATTTTCCTCGTTTCCCGAGAATTACCATTCATATTTACTGTTACTACTCATTTTTCACCATGTTGTTTTTTCCAAATTTGGTACCCACCACTCTATCCAATGGTATGTTGTTCCAGAGTCCTGTTACAATCTCCACAGGATGGGCGGACTGGCTATGCGGCATGAGCCTGAAAATAAAGTCTTATTCGGCAACAATCTAGATGTGTGGCAAGTTTTTGTCAATACAGGATGGGATATCTACTTTGATAGATTGCAGGAGTTTGACAGGGGAATCAAAATAGATTTTGCACTTAATTTCAATGAGATTTTCTCATGGGTCATAGGATTAGAAATTCTCATCACAGAAGAAGTAATTGCAAAATTTAGCATGCTAAGATAGCAAGGGAAACAGTGGTTTGCTCAGACAATTCCCCTTCCGGAGTTTCCCGAATTGTTTTTGCAGGTAGGAGAAAGTGTCGTTCAATTTGGGAGAGGATATGAGCACAATTCTGTACCATATCCATGGAACGAAGTAGTAGGTTTTGTAATGAAATACATAACTTGTGAGGGATAGGCCACAACTATGTTCAGATATCATTTTAAAATCTTCACTCACCTTCAATTTTCGCAGGCTCAGGTGCAGTCCTTAAGCATTCCTTTCTTTCTATTAAAATAACTATAGCACATGGCACATTTTTCTCGATGTTTGCACAAAATTCTGACAGTTCTCTCCAATCATGTATTGGTTCGTTTACTGGCCATGCATGCAATAATTCGATTTCGAGTTTCTTGGACAGAAATCTGCGAGTCATCAGAATAAGAGATAACAGCTATCATTGCTTCTAGAGAGGAAGAACCAGTGTCTTTGGTTGGTTTAGCAAAGGAATAACAGTCAGAAGAAATCGAAATAGACCAGGAAGAACCGGAAGAAACAGGAATGGAGGAGACATTTGGTAATACAGTCGAGGCTGCCACACAAGAACCATTCTCGCCTGAAGAACCTAAAGATGAAGGAATTATGGGTATAGTACTTGAAATTGATACTCTCTTACAGCCATCAACTTTCATTAATGAAGAACAGGAAGGTGGAACATGATAGTCATCAGTATTTTTGCATGTTTTGATGACTAGATTCCTTGGCTGAGTTTTCTAGAAGCTAATCTCAATCTGTCAATTTGTCATCTTGAAAACACTTCAAACAAATTTTTTTCTCCCTACCTTTCCTTTTTAGCATATGATGAGAAAAGTATTCAGTTTTCAAATCCTATCTAATTTTAGCAAAGTCTCCCTGTCTATAGCTATCATAGGTTTTGTCTCTCTGCTATCAAAATCCCCTGTTTTCATAAATCTCATTGTCCAAGCATTTGGAAAAGCACCTGTCCCTCTCTCAGTAATCATTGGATCATATGATAACCTGATCATACCTAAGGAAATATTCAGAATCTATGACAAGGTCTATAGGTCTAGGTGGTGGTGTTTAGGAAAAATTTCCTTGACAAAGTTTTCCTAAGTAAAAAAACCCTGTGTCTAGTACCAGTCAGCCATAAATTGTTTCCTATTCTGCAAAACAACATACTGGTTTAGCCTTAGGTCATACACCACTAACTGATTACTTGTTTTTATTTTAGAAAAGCTCAAAAATATTCATTTCAGGAAAAGAGCAGGATTCTAAAAGTTTCATGAACGAAAGAAGGTGGTCATTTCAAGCTTGATTTTATGACACAGTGCTAAGCTCTTAGGAAATCAAAGATCATCTACCAAATACATCTCTGCAGGGGTGTATTCAATGATGACAGACTGCAAATGGGAGAAAAATAACAAATTCAAACAGGTTTCTCATGCTGAAGTATTTTTCCATCATGAATCAGATGAAGTGTAGTAAGTGAAAGAAAGAAAACATACAGGTTTCAAATCCAAAGGGTGCCTAAATACAAAGGTCATTCATCAAAGACAAATGAACATAAAGGATTAGGTGATGTCTCTCTTCAACGCCCCATCCTAACTCCAAAGGCATCTTTGCATGAGCTCTCAAAAAGGTGACCTAGCCCTGCAAATCACTCTATTTCAAGGAAGAAGACAGTCTTTGATAGAAAGATCTTTAAGAAAAATTAGGCATCATAGTGAAGGTGTAAGAAGGAAAGTTGCTTCATATATCTTACCATGAACCTAGACTTTGAAAATTAGTCAAAGGAAAATTCAATACACCTTATGAAAGCACAGTAAGGAGTAAGGAGTCATTTTAGAAATACAAAAGAGGAGCACTTATCATGAAAAAATCACATTGCTTTGGGTTTAGATTTCACAGTGATGTTATACAAAAGGGATATACATTACAGACATGGCATCATAAAGCAAGAGGGCATTATGTTCAAATGATTTCATCAATGATAAATGCCAAAGATTCACTTTTGTCTTCTATTTATATTTTTCAAAGAAACAGACAGAGGGCACAGTGTTGAGATGAATGAATTTTCATGGTTTGAAGGCCTCCTTCATCATAAGCAGAGGGCTCATCAGTGGTTTTGAGTGACCTAAATGGTTACAGTTGCATAACCCCCTTCATAGCAAGTATAGGGTTGAAAAATCATCAAGTGTTGATGTAGTTATTGGGAAAATTTGTCAGTAATAGACAGATTTGAGATATAGTGTGTTTGAAAGAGATCACTCAATGATAAACCAAGGCTAAAAAATATTTTGTGACATGTTCCCCTAAATATCTAAGCAAAATACATAGCTCATAGAGACAACTTTTTTAAAATACAATCTCTAAATGATGTGTCAGAGATGAGAGAATCTTTGGGTTTACAGTGCCTCTAGTCAAAAAGAAGGAAGCAAAGAGCACCGGTTGTAAAGAAGCCTCTTTCAAATCATTACACAGGGGACAAAGAACACAGTGTTAAAGATGCCTCCTCCAAGCTTATCTGAGAAAGATATGTATAGGGAATTATTTTTCTATAAGTCACCCATTCAAAGAAGACAATTGAGATGAAGAGAACATTTCATAATTGGCAAAGAGTTTCTTATCAAAAATTGAGTGAATGTGCAAAAGTATAGCAGAGGGCATGGTATTTGGTGAAAAGTAGCCTCCTTCAAAGATTAACACAGTTTGTCAAATTTGCCTCCTTTAGCTTGTGTTGAGGAAACACAAGTAGAGGGCAAAGACATAGTTTTAAAAAGGATTCTTCAAATAATGAACAGAGATAGGGCATAGCACAGACACTTTGTTCAAATACATCCTTCATTTTACAAACAAAGAATGAGATAAATACTTTTGATAAAGGGCTGAAGATTTCAATAGAAAACAGATACCAGAGGCAGTTTTGCTTACAAATGGCCTCCTTAAATCATAAGTAGAGGGCAACACTTTCTTTACAGCGCTAAAACCTTCCATTAAAAAATAGAGAGTGAGTTAAAACTTTCATAAAGGGCTGAGAATTTCAATGATAAATAGATCTCAACATAGTTTGTTTGAAAAGCCTCAACGAGTTTTTTTTTCTCATTCTATCTTCAAAATGGAAAACAAGAAGTTGTTTTTCAAACCCCTGGTGACCATCGTGAAAAAAATCAGGGTCGCGACGCACCAGTAGTCAACATTCAAAGGATTTTTCACACGGTGCGATGCGCCTGTAGGGTGGAGCGACATGCTTGGGCTCTCTGATGGCGTGCAGACTTTTCCGCCCAGCACCCGTCTCACTGCATGCAGCCCTCGACCCTGGTCTGCCCGGCTCCTTGCATGATTTTTCCACTGGCATCTACACAAGTTTGTTACCCGTATTCACCACGATATTTTCCCTTCTTCGCATAGCTTTGGCACCTCTTTCACTCTGGTTGCATGGCCCATAACACTCCCTGCCCGACCCGGCGTTCAGAAGGCGCCCGGGCACCCACAGCAACATGCAGGTGCTACGCGCCTGTGCACAGGAGCGTAGCACCTCTCAAGAGGCCTCCAAATTGCCATAGTTCAGACTTTGGGCATAGAAACTAGTTTTTTAAGCTGAAGAGGAGTTATTAAGAGGTATTCACCTACTCTTGTACCTTGTTTTTGGTCTTAAGATATCTGTTTTTTAGAGATGGTTTAAGAAGTAGAAGAAGTAGTGATTTTTAAGGGAGAAGACACATATCATTGTAAAAAATCATATCTTCTCAGTGATAAGGTAAATACATAGTTTTAGGGAAAAAATACTCATTTTCATTCAAGAAGGACTTGTTTTGATCAGTGATAAAGCAGACAGTGAGTTCAAGGATAAAACATAGTTTGTTTTCAAAATATAACCTTTCTACCAAAAGCCAGTGTTTGAAGAAGCAAGACCTTTGTCAGTTAAAACTTGCCTGGTTGGAGTGGTTAAAGTGAAACACAATCATACAAGGAGGAAAACACTGGTTTATGCAAAAGAAGAAAAACTTGTTTTGGTAAGTCAGTGAAGGGAATCAAAAACAAATATTCCTTCAAGGAAGGATAGCAGAAGTGGGTATCACAAAAGATTTGAGTCTACTACAACTAAAGAAATAAATGATTCTCCTTCAGTCATTTTAAAATTTCCATGAAGTAGGATGTCTTGAATTTTGAAACAAAGTCCAAGAAGTTAATATTCGTCCTCCCCTGACACAATTGTTTTCCCCGAGATTAGATGGAGAGCAGGTTCACATTGCAGGTCTTGAATTTGTGCTTACTCCTAAAGCAGTATTAAAGGCAAACATCACCCGTAGTTGATAGTGAGAAGGAAGAGTACAGTGAGAGCAAGAAAAAAGGTAGTGATGATGAAGGGAAAAGTAGTCTTCAAAGAGAAAACAAACATGATGAAATTGGCATCCATGAGTCCAGCAGTGACACTAAAACTAATCAAGATAGCTCAGAAGATGATAAGAAAAGCAATGTCATAAAACACAGTAATGAAGAAGTTGGAAATATGCAAGAGGAAAATGAAGACAGTAAAGATAGAAGTAGCACACATAAAGGACATAAAAGCAGTAAGCATGGTGAGGGCATCTTGCATGAAGGACTTCAAAACAGTAAGCAAGATGAAGACAACCCTCACTCAACTCAAAACTGCCTAAAAGAGGCGCCCAGTGGAAAAAAGAGGAAAAATCAAATCTCGGCTTGGAATCTTGGCTCAAGCTTCCATGCATGCTTCTAGAAACCCATAACGGGTTTTCTCACATAAATTGAGAAATTTTTTACATGATCTTGTTTTTTTTCTGATTTTTAGGCCTAATTGCACATTTTTCTAGGTGCTTCCATTTTTTCTAAGAGCATCCTCAGCTCATGAAAGTTATTTTTTTGGATGTATTAAATTTTGGGGCATCTAGTCACGAATTTTCAAATCAAAATAAGGTGTTTTGGTCCCCCAAAGAGGCAAAAAATAGTCAAATTTTACCTTTCTGCCTCAAATATCAGCAGGTGAGACCCTCCTAGGTTTTCTCACTTAGTCCACTCTTTGACAAACTTCCATGGATCAGTTTGAGAAAAATCAAGTAGTTCCAGAAACTAGACATCCAGGGCTTTCTAAAAAGCCATCACGGTCCTTGTTTCTACATCGATAAGTCCCTCAAAGGTCATAAGATAAATAGGATTTGTTTTGCTGCTACGCTCCTGTAGCACTTTGGCTGAAAAAGACAGTTTTCTGAAGATGACTATCCAAATGTGTGCTAATATATTTTTAGCTATTTTCAGTAGTAAAAATGCTTTTTACTTGTCATTTTTAGCTTTTTAATATATTTTTAGAGGATATTTTGTGCCTTGGACCTTTTAAGGCCTCAAGGACAGTTTTAGATATTTGTTTTTGGCCAATGGCCTTCTAGTTGCTCTAGGTGGGTTTCCTCCTCTTTGGCCTATATAATGCAAGAGGATTCATTGTAACCAGAGGGAGAACTTGAGTTATAGAGAGAAATACATAGCACTATGAGCTTTGAATAAATACTTCTTTTATGAAGTGGATGATCTCTTGCTTGGCTTGATGGTGGAGGAGCATTGTGTGTAGGATTCCATGGCTTGGTAAATGGTATTGTGTTTCTTATTTGTTATGTTTTATTAGTTTCTCATACATGTTTTCATGCTTCTTGCTTGTTGTAGTTTAGTAAAGAATAAGTTTGAGATATGCCCATGGAGGAACCTCAAATTTCCTGATTCATTGCAGCTTAAATGTTTTCATCTTTCTTGGTCATGTCAAAGAATTCTTAATTGCTCTTTGGTTCAATAAGAACTTGTTACGTGTTTCATTAATGGTTATTATGTATGCTTTCTATTATTATTCACGGTATGACCTGCTTACTCATAGCTAATCAAAACTCCATTTCTGAAATCTCTCTCTGAATTATTGGTCGTTTTAGTTAAGTCAAAGAGGTCTTGTTTTGATCTAGCCCTTTGTCCATGCTTTGCAGTGTTATTTCAAAGTTGCCGATAGCTCAAGATATGATGTCTAGGAGTTACCTATTTATAGATTGAGTTGTTTGTTAATATTATTTGTTTTCCCAAAATTCTGAAGGTGATTTTCCCAAAGTTAGAGGGTCTTATACTTCTATGTATCATTGGATTGTTTATTTTTTGCATCTATTAGTTTGAGTTTCATTCATAGAGATCAATGGTCAGTCGTAACTCATGAATGCTTGCTTTTTAACTATTTATGCTTAAAATCTCTTTGTCTTTCACAAACTTACTGTCCATCACATTTCACTTTCACCCAAAGAATCCATTTACCTTGACTAAATCGGCTCTGCAGTAATACCTTGTCCATCATTAAGACAATATTGACCTTATCTGACCCCATAGCCCAATTGATTTGACGAACTCCAATTCTATTTGTCCTTTTAATCAGTTCCCCTCAAAAAATTCAAAACAAACCAAAACATACTTAACAACTAGCCTAAAATCAAATATACAAAAGCAAACAAGTTTACATCCTTTGCAAAATAGAGAGAGCCCTCTCTGAGTCTAGGAAGGCTAGGTCCTAGGGTTCTAAAGCTTGGTCTGATGTTACCCTCTCATTTGGTTTACCAATTAGCCAAATTACGGAACACCAACATAATGACGATCACGGTGGGACATATTGAGTACATAACAGTCTATCGAACTCTTGTAGACTCATTAGTCCTTCAAAATTAAAATCAGATAGACAGCCTATAAATTCATTTAGAGTAAACTATTTTTTCTTCACCACCTTATCTAAGTGATGAATCAAGTTTATGACACTCTTACAAACTAGGCTGCATATAAAAAACTCTGTAAAAAACCTCACGAAAACATCCTTAGATTGGTTCCTATCATTCATTGGCGGTGGACCATATAACTTTGTCTTTACAAGGCAACAATATTCATCTGGCGACTCCACGAGCCTCCAGTAGGCCTAATACTCCAACTAAAAACCAAAAACTTCATAATCACACTATCTTGTTGACTTAACTTTCCAAAAACACAAAAATCATGATGCAGCCTCTGAAATCAGTGACAAACTAAGTGCAACTTCGGAATTCAGAAATCTTCATCTAAACATAAGAAATCAACAGAATAGCCTAAGAATAGAAATATAGCTTTCTCAACAATCTAGCAAAATATTGAACTAATTTTTAAATTCATTCTTAAAATTTTTCACATAAAGAGTTTCCTAGAAAACGAATTTGCCTAAAAACATCTTTGTCAGTATTGGTGGTGGACCATAAACCTCAAGAACATCCACCTAGCGACTCCACTAGCCTTAATTTAGTTTTCAATTTACTAGCATCGACAAAACTCTTAGAGAGGACAACCATCCAAAAAAAACAATCACTACTATCACCCTCTCTAAAAAATTTTGACTTTGAAATCTGGCTTCATGAAGAATTAATACCAGATCTCACCCAGACCCTAATCCTCCTATCATAGTTGATGACCCAGAAAATATTTTGTGGCAAACTTATGAAACTGGTAACTTAGCTACCAATAGGACCATTCACAAAGCAAGCTCTGTACCTAAAAATCTTACATCCTTGCAAGATTCCCGGTTTGACTTGAGTTCAGAAAAAAACACTTTTCAGAAACAAATCTCAATGTAAAATCAACCATGCCGATCTTGAGCCTTTAGATTTGTAGCCAAGTATCAGTAGAGAAGCCTCACCTACTACACCACTTGGTTTTCAACTTCTCCACCACTTCGGCTCTTATCACCCCAAATCTGTTCAGAATCAGTCTACAATTCCAAATACCTCTGCCACACCCATTCAGACCACCATTGTGCAAATCACCTCATCCCATACTACAAATCCTCATATTGTGAATCTACCATCAGCTCCCATCATGGCAGCTTGGTATGCACCCTTAGTGTTACCACAGCCTTTGGTACCTTTGCAAAATGATTACCAAACCAGAATCCCACATTTCCCCGAGGCTGAGGCTACTACTGCCCAACAGCATGTAGATAGTATTAGTGATGATTTTGACTATATGGAAGTAGAATATGAGACCGTAAGGATGAGAATGTGTGCCCAAAGCCTAGGAGGGGAAGCCAAGAAATGGTTTAAAAAATTAACACCTAACAGTATACATGATCTCCCAGCACTTTTCCAAACTTTCATAAGTAGGTAGGAAATCAGGAAAAACCCCATCCAAATCCTTTCCGAATATAAAAATCTTAAAAGGAATATGAGGGAAAGTGTTCAAGACTATTGCACTAGGTTCAATAGTGTCTATAACGCCCTTCCACCTAACATGAAACCTCCACTTGGCTCAGCACTAGCAAAATTTCTCGAAGGTTTCGATCCAGATATGACATACCAACTAAGAGAAAGAGACCCCGCAACTTTAGAATAAATGCAAAAGGTAGCTATTAGTGTCGAATCCAGCCTAGCTGAGAAGATAGCTAGGATAAGATCAGAAAAGAAATTCACTTACCGAGATGAGGCCATGCCTTCAATTTCTTCCCCAGATCCCATAATAGAAAACCTAGTTAGAACCATGAAGAGAATGTTGGAAAGAATAAATCTAAATGAAAAAACCCCTCTTAGGGACAACCAGCCAAATCCTCAAAGAAGAAACCAGAACCAAAACTTTAGAAGGGACCCACCTCAAATCAAACCAAGGGAAAATGACCAACAGATTAGGCCACCCTTCCAAGAAAACTATGACGATGAGGTAGAAACAGATATTGAACCACCTGATGAAAATCACCTTAACTTGATAGGTTTTGATAGCGAGGATGATGTTTTTCTCACAGAAGAGGAACAAGGTTTCCTCTCCTCAAACCAAGATGAAACAAATTATGAGGACCCAAAATATCCTGAGATAGGATTGTAGAATGCTATAATGGAAGTTCATAGGCATTACAATCTTAGGAGTAAGAAAAACCAAGAGAACTCTAAGAAAAATAACTTAGACACTGTTGTTACAAAAACTCCCAATACCATTCTTAAAAGCACAACAGACAGTAACAAAATCATGGCTAAGAAAACTGATCTGAACAAAGATAAAACTAGCCGAACCAATCTCGATCCTAACTATCCTAGTACCTCTACCGAGATTCCCAAAACAACTATATTGAACGAAACCCCGAATCAAAATCAGAAAATTAAGAATATAGAAAAATTTATGGCTGATAGAACTGAGACGAATATTCCCAAAACCCAAGCACATTTTAGTTTCGAAGGAGAAATTTCCAAGATCAAGGTAACCATACTCCTCAGTGAGCTAGTAACTGTAGATAGGTAAAGATCTCAAATCTTTAAATTCTTAAACATAGAAAATGATGTAGATACTTTAAATCTCACAGACGAAGAACCCGAGCTTTTATTTGGTCCCAAAATAGAAGGAGAATACCAAGAAGGAATTGTTTCCCCATTCTACGTAAGTTTGAACATCCATGACAAAATATTACATAACACCATGTTAGATTTCGGTGCTTCCCATAACCTCATGCAAAAAGTAGTCATGGAGAGTTTGGGCCTAGAGGTAACTAAACCTTACAAATACTTGTACTCATTTGATTCAAGTAGGGTCAAATGCTTAGGCCTGATAAAGAACCTGTGTTTCACTCTAACACAAATACTAGCTAAAAGCCTAGTCATGGATGTAGTGGTGGCCAATGTTCCTCCTAAATATGGAATGATATTATCAAGATTATGGGCTGCCAAAATATGAGGTAGCCTCTAAATGGACATGTCATTTGCTACCATCTTGGTCTTTAAACATACTAGGAGGTTGTACCGAGAAACTCACATGAAATATATGGTAAGCAACCTAGATAGGCCAAACAATACTCCATTTTATTCCTTTCATTCCAATTTAGATTCTTTTATCTTATACAATGAAAGTGATATTAATGATAATATAAAAGGAAATGAAGAATAATTCAAACCATTAGAACAACATTAATCATCCCCAGATAAAGAAATTGATGATCAAAACTCTAAGAAACCTGAAAAACAACTTAGTAACACGCATGAAAAGGAAACTCTTTGGAGTATAAGCTTTGATGGTTCCTGTGGAAAAACTAGTTCAGGGGCTGGCATTTGGATACACAATACTAATGAAGGTCATTCTTTCAGATTAGAATTCCAATGTACCAATAACATTGCAGAATATGAGGTCCTTCTCCTTGGTCTGCACTTACATAAAGACTTAGGCGCTAAGAAAATATCAACCCAGGGAGATTCAGAACTTGTAATTAGACAAATCAAAGGTGAATATTTGGAAAAAAAATCAAGACTGAGAGAATACATGAATTCAGCATTAGACATCCTTAAAACCTTCGAAAGATATGAAATCACTTATATTCCTAGGACTCAAAATAGCCTATCCAATGAGCTCGTTGTTGCTGCAAGCAATTTCCAAATACCATTTGTAAATGAACAATACAGTATGCAAGTCAAACATCGTCCTACAGTGCCAGAAAACATTGACCATTGGAAAATATTCAAAGATGATAAACAAATTGATTATTTTTTCCAATCTAGAAATGAGTTTAAAATGACTAAAACAAACTTAGAACAGGAAGAAAGAAGTCTTGAAAAAAATGAAGACCAGGAGCCAGATTTACCTTCTCTAACATATATAAACTTGATTAATCATCCCTATGAAGCTGAAACATGTGAGGACCTATACCAAAGAGAGCTTGAAGTCTTACAGTGTGAAAATGACACCATACCCAGAGGTCTTGCACCCTTAGAAGAATTGTTTGATTTTTATGACGTGGCAAAAAAACCAAAAATAGAATCTACTGAGGCTGATATAGAAGAATATAACATAGGAAGCACAGAAGAACCAAAAATGATCAAACTTTCCAAAAATATCCCTCCTCACATAAAACATAAATGCATTGAGTTTTTTAAAGAGTTTAAAGATGTGTTCGCATGGTGATACCAATATTTTAAATCATACGACACAAGCATTATTCAACACAAGATCCCCCTCAAAGAAAACCAGAAACCTTTCAAACAAAAGTTGAGGAGAATAAATCCCGTCTTACTGCCTTTAGTTGAAAAGGAAATCAAAAAGTTGTATGATGCTAGGACAATAGTTTCCCTTAGGTACTCTGAGTGGGTTTCAAACCTAGTATTAGTTAGAAAAAAGACTAGTGAGATTAGACTTTGTCTTGATTTCTGAAATCTGAATAGAGCCTCTTTAAAAGACAACTATCCTTTACCCAAAATGGACCACATACTTCAAAAGGTGGTTGGTGCTAAAATAATCTCATTACTTGACGGTTTTTCTGGATACAACCAAGTGCTAATTTTTCCTAGTGATCAACACAAAACTGCTTTCACCATGCCTTGGGGCACTTTCATGTATGTTAAAATGCCTTTTGGATTAATGAATTCCGATGCCACATTTCAAAGAACCATGGACATAGCTTTCTCAGAAGACATAGTTTATTTCATAGTCATATATCTTGACGACATCACAATATATTCCAAATCAGATGAAAAGCATATGGTTCACATGAGAAAGGTTTTTGAAAAATGTAGAAAATATGGTTTATCTCTAAACCCCAAGAAAACACTTTTCGGTCTCGAAGAAGGAAAGATCCTAGGTCACATAATTTCTGAAGATGGAATAAAATAGATCCCAAAATAATCGAAGACATATTGCAAATCAGTCACCCCAGAAACATTAAGGAATTACAATCCTTTATTGGAAAAAATAATTTCTTAAGAAGATTCATCCCAAATCTTGCCAAACTTTTGAGAAATATCACAAACATGTTAAAAACGGAAGTTGGAGTTAAATGGACTGTAGAAGCCAAACAATCTTTTGAATTGGTTAAAAAATCACTCATCGAAACACCAATACTGATAAGTCCCAATTTCACCAAATATTTTTACATTTTCTCATTTGCATCTGAACACGTGGTAGCTACAGTATTGTTACAAAAGAACGCATTAGGGAAAGAACAACCCATAGCTTTTTTTAGCAAAGCCCTAAGAGATGCTCCCTTAAAATATAATATCATGGAAAAACAGACATTCACATTGGTAAAAGCACTGAAAGACTTCCGAGTTTATATCTTACATTCTCATATCATTGCTTTCGTTCCCCATACCATCGTCAAAGATATACTAAATCAAGATCCCGATGGTAAAAGAGGAAAGTGGATTGCTATCATCTTAGAATATGACTTAGAAATCAGACCCACCAAACTTGCTAAGGGACAAGGACTCGCAAGACTAATGGCTGAAACAAACCTCCAAGCATTAGATATAAATTTTGTTGACACCTTAGAATAATAGGAAGAATGCACAACCCCTCATGTTGAAGAGGTGTTTTTAAATTCACCTTGGTATGTTGATATCCTTTATGTGTTATTTTATCTTAATGCTCCTCCAACCTTATCAAGGAAACAATAAAGATTCCTCAAACAAAAATCTTTAAATTTTTGTATTCTAGATGAAATTCTGTATTGGAAAAATCCCACTGGTATGCTACTTAAATTTTTTTTATTGAAGATGATGTAGAAAATATTATGCACGAAATGCACGAAGGAGAATGTGGAGGACATCTCTACTAGAAAACCAAAACCAAAAAAATCCTTAAAGCCGGTTATTATTGGCCTACCTTGTTCCTTGACACTCACAAACTTGTTATGACATGCCATAAATGCCAAATTTTTGATGGCAAGAAAAAACTTTTACCTTTGCCCTTACATCCCATCGTAGTTGAAGGTCCTTTCTAGCAATGGGGTTTAGATTTTATTGGGGAAATACACCCTTATTTGTCTTCTCAACACAAATGGATCCTCACAACCACTGATTACTTTACCAAATGGATAGAAGCCATACCCTCTAGGAATGCCATCGATTCAGTCATCATCAAGTTCCTAGAAACCAGCATTTTATCTAGATTCGGTTGTCCTAGGAAGATTATCACTGACAACGCTGTTGCCTTTTCCTTCAAAAGAATGGTTGACTTCTATTACAAATATCATATTAAATTAGTAAATTCCATGGCTTATTACCCCCAAGGTAATGGTTTGGTCGAGTATTCTAACAAAAGCCTAGTCAATATCATTAAGAATCTTCTCGAACAAAATAAAAAAGCATGGCATGGAAAACTAGTACACGCACTATGGGCTGATAGACTAACCACCAAAAAATCAATTGGTATGTCTCCCTATCAACTAGTGTATGGAATGGATGCCATTTTCCTGATATATTTCGAGGTTCTAATGATGAAGCTATTACAAGAAGTTCAAATAGAAGAAAATGACATGCAAAGGAGGATAAATCAGACTATCCATTTACAACAAACAAGAGAAGAAGTTTACCAAAGGACTCAGTTGGATAGAAGGACCAAAGAAAATGATTTTCAGGTTGGGGATAAAGTATTAAAATGGGATTCCATAAGGGAAGATAAATGAAAGCATGATAAGTTTGAAAACTTATGGAAAGGGCCTTTCATTATCAGTTCATTTAGCGGAAACAATGTTTTTTTCCTACAAGAACCTGATGGGATGGAGACTTTTGGAGGCCCTGTAAATGGCAAGAAATTGAAAAATTACTTTTGTCAAGAGTTCTAGTTTCAAATTTGTTACTCTTTGTAAATATTTTGTTTGAAGAAATAAATCAGAAAACAGAAAAATACAAAAACAACAGAGAAGTAGAAAAGAGGGCAGTTTTAAAAATAGCAGAAAAGCCCCATGTTCAAAAAATAGTCATGTTGAAAGTGCACAAGTATAAATTCCAATACTAGTGCTCAAAAGATATCTTGTTCAGTTATCTAGCCTATTCATAACTGAACATGTTTTAAATTGATTGCTGATAAGTTGGTGAAAGAAGTGATAGTCAAATTGTGTAAGCTTGACTTATCAATGAAACTAGTTTAGGAAAAGATGTTGGTTCCACACGCTCAAAACAGAACCAAAGAGGAAAACAGGGATGAAAAACAAACTCTGTATCCTAGCCCTATTTTTTCTAAAATCTCCATTTGTGAAAAATAAGGTTTGTGTGCAGCTTGTCTTTTATGCCAAAAACACATGAAAAATTAGACTATCTAATCCTAATTTGGTCATTTTTCAATTTCATGTTTTAGTTTAGTGAATGAAATCCTGTCAAACAGCTTAATCTTGACAGTTGATCTAGCATAGGTATAGAATCAAAGGATTTTATCAGTTTAATCTGAACTCCTGGAGGATATAAGTGTATAAGTATATAGTGCTTTCGCTTTAAAAAATGTCATGTCGAGGGTTTTCCAGTCCAAGTGCACCTCGAAGAAGAAAAAAATGTTAGGCAAATTAGTTGGGTAAGTAGAGATGAGGTTGATGTCAATCATGTTGTCAGTTTGTTAGAAAGCATCATTTTCAGGAAAAGCATCAAGAAAAAAATAAATCTACGCCAATGGATGAGGCATTGGTCTTCATAAGCCAGAGACTTGCATTGTTGGACACCTCTTGAAAAGGAGCCGCCCTCCCCAAATGGAGCCACTGTTACTCATCAATATTTTTTCATGTTTTGATGACTAGATTCCTTGGCTGAGTTTTCTAGAAGCTAATCTCAATCTGTCAATTTGTCATCTAGAAAACACCTCAAATTTTTTTTTTCTCCCTACCTTTCCTTTTTAGCCTATGATGAGAAAATTCTTCAGTTTTCAAATCCTATCTCATTTTAGCAAAGTCTCCCTATCTATACATGTCATAGGTTTTGTCCCTCTGCTATCAAAATCCCTTGTTTTCACAAATCTCATTGTCCAAGCATTTGGAAAAGCACCTGTCCCTCTCTCACTAATCATTGGATCATATGATAACCTAATCATACCTAAGGAAATATTCAGAATCTGTGACAAGGTCTGTAGGTCTAGGTGGTGGTGTTTAGGACAATTTTCTTAACAAAGTTGTCCTAAGTCAAATAACCCTATATCTAGTACCAGTCAGTCTAAGGCTAAACAACATACTGGTTTAGCCTTAGGTCATACACCACTAACTGGTTGTTTTTATTTTAGCAAAGCTCGGAAATATTAATTTCAGGAAAATAGAAGGATTCTAAAAGTTTCCTGAATGAAATAAGGTGGCCATTTCAAGCTTGATTTTATGACACACTTCTAGCTCTCAGTAAATAAAAGATCATCTACCAAATAAATCTTTGCAGGGGTGTATTCAATGATGATAGAGTGCAAATGGGAGCAAAAGAACAAATTCAAACAGGTCTCTCATGATGAAGTATTTTTCCATCGTGAATCAGATGAAGTGCAGTAAGTGAAAGAAAGCAAACATACAGGTTTCAAATCCAAAGGGTGCCTAAAGACAAAGGTCATTCATCAAAGAAAAATTAACACAAAGGATTAGGTGATGTCTCTCTTCAACCCCCAATTCTAACTCCAAAGGCATATTTGCATGAGCTCTCAAAAAGGTGACCTAGCTCTGAAAATCACTCTATTTCAAGGAAGAAGATAGTCTTTGACAGAAAGATCTTTAAAGAAAATTAGGCATCATAGTGAAGGTGTAAGAAGGAAAGCTGCTTCTGATATCTTACCATGAACCTGGACTTTGAAAATTAGTCAAAGGAAAATTCAATACACCTTATGAAAGCACAGTAAGGAGTAAGGAGACATTTCAGAAATACACACAAGGAGCACTTATCATGAAAAAATCACATTTCTTTGGGTCTATATTTCACAGTGATGTTTTATAAAAGGGATATACATTACAGAAAGGGCCTCATAAAGCAAGAGGGAATTATGTTCAAATGATTTCATCAATGATAAATGCCAAAGATTCACTTTTGTCTTCTATTTGTATTTTTCAAACAGACAGACAGAGGGCACAGTGTTGAGATGAATGAAGTTTCATAGTTTGAAAGCCTCCTTCATCATAAGAAGTGGGCTCAGCAGTGGTTTTGATTGACCTAAATGGTTACAGTTGCATAACCCCCTTCATAACAAGCAGAGGGTTGAAAATTCATCAAGTGTCAATGCAGTGATTAGGAAAAGTTGTCAGTAATAGAAAGATTTGAGAGATAGTGGGTTTGAAAGAGTTCACCCAATGATAAACCAAGGCTAAAAATAGTTTTGTGACATGTTCCCCTAAATATCTAAGCAAAATACATAGTTCATAAATACAACTTGTTCAAAATACAATATCTAAATGATGTGTCAGAGACGAGAGAAGCTTTGGGTTTACAGTGCCTCCTCCATTCAAAAAGAAGGAATCAAAGAGCACCAGTTGTCAAGAAGCCTCTTTCAAATCATTACATAGGGGAAAAACAACACAGTGTTAAAGATGCCTCCTCCAAGCTTATCTAAGAAAGATAAGTACAAGGAATTGTTTTTCTATAAGTCACCCATTTAAAGAAGATAGTTTAGATGAAGAGAATATTTCATGATTGACAAAGAGTTTCTTATCAAAAATAGAGTGAATGTGAAAAATTATAGCAGAGGGCATGGTATTTGGTGAAAATTAGCCTCCTTCAAAGATTAACACAGTTTGTCAAATTTTCCTCCTTCATCTTGTGTTGAGGAAACACAAGTAGAGGGCGAATACATAGTTTTAAAAAGGCTTATTCAAATAATGAATATAGATAGGGCATAGCACAAACACTTTGTTCAAAGACATCCTTCATTTTATAAAAAAAGAATGAGTTAAAGACTTTTGATAAAGTGCTGAAGATTTCAATAGAAAACAGAGACCAGAGGCAGTTTTGTTTACAAATGGCCTCCTTCAATCATAAGTAGAGGGCAACACTTTGTTTACAGGGCTAAAACCTTCCATTAAAAAATAGAGAGTGAGTTAAAACTTTCATAAAGGGCTGAGAATGTCAATGATAAATAGATCTCATCATAGCTTGTTTGAGAAGCCTCAATGAGTTTTTTTTTTCTCATTCTATTTTCAAAATGGCAAAGAAGAAGCTGTTTTTCAAACCCCGGGTGACCATCGTGCAAAGAATCAGGGTCACGACGCTCTTGGATTTGGATGTGACGTGCTTGTAGTCAGCCTCCTAAGGATTTTTCACATGGCGTGACACACATGTAGGGTGGAGTAACGGGCCTGGGCTCTCTAACGGCGTGCAAAATTTTCCGCCTGGTGCCCGACCCACTGCATGCAGCCCTCGGCCCTGGTCTGCCCAGCACCTTGCATGATTTTTCCACTGGCCTATAAAAAATTTTGTTACCCCTATTCACCATGATATTTTCCCTCCTTCGCATAGCTTTAGCACCTCTTTCACTCTAGTTGCATGACCCATAACATTCCCTGCCTGGACCGGTGTTCAGAAGGCGCCCGGGTGCCCACAGCAACGTGCAGGTGCTACGCACCTGTGCACAGGACCATAGCACCTCTCAAGTGGCCTCCAAATTTCCATAATTCAGATTCTAGGCACATAAACTGGTTTTTTAAGCTGCAGAGGAGTTCATAAGAGGTATTCACCTACTCTTGTACCTTGTTTTTTGTCTTAAGATATTTGTTTTTTAGAGATGGTTTAAGAAGCATTGATTTTGAAGGGAGAAGACACATATCATTGTAAAAAATGCTATTTTCTAAGTGATAAGGTAAGTACACAGTTCTAGGGAAAAAGTACTCATTTTAATTCAAAAAGGACTTGTTTTGATCAGTGATATAGGAGACAGTGAATTCAAGGATAAAGCATCATTTGTTTTCAAAATATAACCTTTTTACCAAAAGCCAGTGTTTGAAGAAGCGAGACCTTTGTCAGTTAAAACTTGCTTGGTTGGAGTGGTTAAAGTGAAACACAGTTATACAAGGAGGAAAACAATGGTTTATGCTAAAGTAGAAATTTTTTTTTTGGTAAGTCAGTGAAGGGAATAAAAAAAAATATGCCTCCAAGGAAGGACAACATGAGTGGGTATCACAAAATATTTGAGGCTACTACAACTCAAGAAATAAATTATTCTCCTTTAGTTCTTTTCAAATTTCCATGAAGTAGGATGTCTTGAATTTCGCAACAAAGTCCAAGAAGTTAACAGTCATCCTCCCCTGGCACAATTGTTTTCCCTGAGATTAGATGGAGAGCAGGTTCACATTGCAGGTCTTGACTTTGTGCTTACTCCTAAACCAGTATCAAAGGAAAAAATCACCCATAGTTGATAGTGAGAAGGAAGAGTATAGTGAGAGAAAGAAAAAAGGTAGTGACGATGAAGGGCAAAGCAGTCCTCAAAGAGACAACAAACATGATGAAAGTGGCATCCATGAGACCAGCAGTAACACTAAAACTAATCAAGACAACTCACAAGATGATAAGCAAATCAATGCCAACAAACACAGTAATGAAGAAGTTGGCAATATTCAAGAGGAAAATGAAGACACTCAAGATAGAAGTCAATCACATAAAGGACATAAAAGTAGTAAGCATGGTCAGGGCAGCTTGCATGAAGGACTTCAAAATAGTAAGCAAGATGAAGACAACCCTCACTCAACTCAAAACTACCCAAAAGAGGTGCCCAGTGGAAAAAAGAGGAAAAAGCCAATTTCAGCATAGAATCTTGGCTCAAGCTTCCATGCATGCTTCTAGAAACTCATAAGGGGTTTGCTCACCAAATTTTAGCAATTTTTGACATGATCTTGTTTTTTATGATTTTTAGGCCTAATTGCACAATTTTCTAGGCACTGCCATTTTTGCTAGGAGCATCCTCAGATCATGAATTTTATTTTTTTGGATGTATTAAATTTTGGGGCATCTAGTCACAAATTTTCAGATCAAAAGAAGGTGTTTTGGTCCCCCAAAGAGGAAAAAACCAATCAAATTTTACTTTTCTGCCTCAAATATCAGCAGGTGAGACCCTCGTGGGTTTTTTCACGCAGTCCACTTTTTGACAGACTTAAAGGGATTATTTTGAGAAAAATCAAGTTGTTCCAGAAACTAGATATCTAGGGCTTTCCAACAAGCCATCTTGGGCCTCATTTTGACATTGGTAATTCCCTCAAAATTCATATGCAAAACAAACTTTCTTCTGCTACTACGCTCTTGTAGCACTTTGGCTGAAAAGGGAAGTTTTCTAAAGATGCCTATCCAAATGTGTGCTAATATATTTTTAGCTCTTGTCAGTAGTAAAAATGCTTTTTACTTGTCATTTTTATCATTTTAAGATATTTTTAGAGGATATTGTGTGCCTTGGACCTTCAAAGGCCTCAAGGACAGTTTTAGATATTTGTTTTTGGCCAATGGCCTTCTAGTTTCTCTAGGTGGGTTTCCTCCTCTTTGGCCTATATAATACAAGAGGATTCATTGTAACCATAGGGAGAACTTGAGTTATAGAGAGCAATACATAGCACTATGAGCTTTGAAGAAATACTTGTTTTATGAAGTGGATGATCTCTTGCTTGGCTTGATGGTGGAGGAGCATTGTGTGTATGATTCCATGGCTTGGTGAATGGTATTGTGTTTCTTATTTGTTATGTTTTATTAGTTTCTCATACATGTTTTCATGCTTATTGCTTGTTGTATTTCAGTAAAGAATAATTTTGAGATATGCCCATGGAGGCTCCTCAAATTTCCTAATTCATTGCAGCTTAAATATTTTCATCTTTCTTGGTCATGTCAAAGAATTCTTAATTGCTCTTTGGCTCACTAAGAGCTTGTTACTTGTTTCATTAATGGTTATTATGTATGCTGTCTAGTATGATACACGGTATGCCCTGCTTACTCATAGCTAATAAAAACTCCATTTCTGAAATCTCTCTCTGAATTATTGGTTGTTTTAGTTAAGTCAAAGAGGTCTTGTTTCGATCTTGCCCTTTTTCCATGATTTGCAGTCTTATTTAAAAGTTTTCAATAGCTCAAGATACGATGTTTAGGAGTTCCCTCTTTATATATTTAGTTTTTTGTTAATATTATTTGTTTTCCCAAAATTATGAAGGTGATTTTCCCAAAGTTAGAGGGTCTTATACTTCTATGTATCACTGGATTGTTTATTTTTTGCATCTATCAGTTTGAGTTTCGATCATAGAGATTAATGGTCAGCCCTAACTCATGAATTCTTGTTGTCTAGCTATTTATGCTTAAAATTTCTTTTTCTTTCACAAACTTAATGTCCATCTCATTTCACTTTCACCCAAAGAATCCATTTACCTCGACTAAATCAGCCCTGCAGTAATTCCTTGTCCATCATTAAGACAATCTTGACCTTATTTGACCGCATATCCCAATAGATTTAAAGAACTCCATATCTATTTTTCCTTTTAATCAGTTCCCCTCAAAAAACTCAAAACAAACCAAAACATACTTAACAGCTAGCCTAAAATCATATATACAAAAGCAAACAAGTTTACATCCTTTGAAAAATAGAGAGAGCCCTCTTTGAGTCCAAGAAGGCTAGGTCCTAGGGCTCCAACGCTTGGTATGATGTTACCCTGTCATTTGGTTTAGTAATCAGCAAAATTACGGGACACCAACAGAAAATCATACAGAGGGATGGAAAATGATGTTTTTACACAAGAAACAACATCACTTGCCCAATCAAATATGAATATCGAAATAATCGGGGGTGCCACACAAGAACCACCCCCGATTCTATCAAGACAGGGAGACAGAGAAGAATTAATCCACGAAGTCGGCACTGTTCCACAAGAACCAATGTCAACCACAGGAGAGAAAGTAATGCATGGAGAAAAAGGAGACAGAGGAGAAATTACCTGCAAAGTTGGCAGTGTTCCACAAAAACCATTATCGACCGCAGGTGAGGAAGTAATGCACGAAGGAAAAGAGGACATAAAGGGAATTATCCTCAAAATCAACACTGTTCCACAAGAACCAGTGTCGACTCTAGCTAAAGAAGCAATACATGAAGGCACAGCCCAAGTAAGAAACATGGGTGATGAAGGTATTTCTCTTTCCCCTTTTCAGTTTATGATGCTGAGAGGGGCGAGGGGGTTTTCGCTTGTCCCAATGATTAATGGAGGAAATATCTATTCCACCAGTACTGAGATTCGTTGACTTAGGGAAGGAAATAACCAATATTGGGCCATTAATTGCGTAATCTGAACAAGAGCACCCAAAGTCTCACAAGGGAGACATAATTTCTATGGAAACACTAGAACATAGGATCATCGACGAAAGCGCTAAGGTAAATGAGGAGGAGAATACCCCTCGAGACAGGGAGCCAAGCCAGAAATACCTAACAAAAAAACTAGTTGACAACATCAACAACATTCGACCACCTCCTGAGCTTGCTATAGGCTTGGGAGATGAATTTATTGTCAAACAGGAGTGGATTGAACAGTGTGAGAAAACAAGATTACCTCTAAAGAAAAGGTATCAGTTTCAATTCAGTGAAACCATGCAATTAAAGAAGGAAGTTTGAGAGCTAAAGAGGCAAGTATCCCGGTTAAAGAAGAAGGTAAAAGCATATAAGTCGAAGGCAGTAAAACCTAAAATTGAGGTCTCTTCTATGGCTACACAGACTGGTCCAATTGAACATCTTTTTGAAGGCCGGGAATTTTTCCTGGCCACTGAAATACAGAGATGGCAGTCTTCTGCGAATGGACATAAGAAGGAGACGATGTGGTTTGAGAGTAGGTTGCCAAGATTGTCACAGGGTACATAGACTAATTGGATAGAGTGCGTCAAAGGCAAATAAAATAGTAGGGTGGGATAGAGGAGTTAGAAGAACAAGTGTAAATGCTGCAATCAGATAAGGAGGAGATTTCTTCTTTGGTGCAGTAGGTAACAACCTATAGACCTCCCGCACATAGTTATGCCTTATCCCTTCATGAACAGTTTCTTTTCTTTTGTCTTGAGAGTATGTATAAGGAAATCTGTCATGAAATTGACCCAATCTAGTTTCGCCGTATTTTGAAAATTCATGATATCATAGGACAACACTTAATTTACGAACTCTACATGCATGGTTACTTCTTAAGGCACGATCAAGCCTTCATCCCCATTCCATTCATGGGGGATATTCATTTAAGAGCCTTCACCTCCTACACTATCAATCAGATTAAATGGAGAAAGGCTTGTGATACGTTTGAAGAAAACCAAGTCACAAGGCTCCCAATGATGAGGAGGGAGCATGGCCAGGAATCAAATATTTATAACAATAATTTTAGCTTTTTACAGATTGAGGGGCATAGGGGACAGATGTTGACAACCCAAAAATAGTGTGCTGACCTCCGTGTCAAACATATAATAACTTTCCAGAAGGAAGCACTAGACAGTTTTAAAAGGAGGTGGATGTTTTCATCTTCAACCGTCAGAGGTTGAAAACCTTTTGGAGCACCTAAATTTGCACAAGCACTAGAAGGAGTTCCAAATTTTATAGCATGCATTCAAACTTGTGGGGTCAGGTGGATGGGGTTGAGGTTTCAGTTTCCCCTCATTTGGTTGCCAGTAGAGCAATATACTCTTGCATACAACGTCGACCTAGATTGGTGGAAGGATGTTGTTCTGAAAGAAGGTTATCAACCCCTTGGGACAGAGATGGCTGAACAATATGACCTTGCACAGCTTCATGCCATCCACAGTCATTCCAACCTAGATCTGAGAAGACGACGAGCTGCATGAGGACATGCAGATAGACTAGTTGGGGGGAGATGTTGGGTACCAAATCTGTATACTTTTCTCTCCCATTTTTTCCCACATTTATATCTCTTTGCATCATTAATTGTTCTAAAACACATGAGTAAACCCCTTCCCAATATCTTACATGGAATACTTGATTAATGAAGTAATAGTCATGGAGGTTTTACCTTTTCAAGTATTAAATCCGTTAATTTCACAAATTAGGAAAAATTAAAGGGATTACGGCTGCGAGCCATCGAGAAACTCGTAATTCTCAGAGCTATCTCAACCTGCTGCAACTGCGCAACTAATCCCCTCTTATTCCAGCTCTATTTCAGGATTTTCATGGTTTCCTTTTGGCAACTAGTTTGATGTTGTAACAAATGTATAATTATATATATTTAGTTGTTAGAGGAAAGATACGATTTTCTGAACATTTGTATAAAGAGGTCCTTAGGGTTGTGAATCAGGGTTAAGCACAAAGGGACATATATTTTAACATAAATTTTTTTAATCAATTGAATGCACAGTGTTTTGTTGTTCCATTTGTGAGCTATGAGTTTGCCGCATCCCTGATCAGAGATTTGGGCCCACTCTTCTGAATTGCTGTTGCGTTATTTTCCTTTTGTTGATTTCATATTTTGAATTGTTATTGTAACTATTGTTATAGTATAATTTTTTAATTGTTGTGAATGTCTTTTTAATTCTGCAATCCATCTTTAATTGCTCATACAATAGTTTTTTGTCTTTCATTGATTAAGCATGTGATTCAATAACAGGTTATGTTATTGCTCTTGCATATACTGTGCACGTTAGTCTTGAAATAACTAACGCACCCGGATTGATAATTAATGTGGAAAAAGGGTTTGAATATTTGTTCACATCTAGACACCAATAGTAGGGATTAGTATCATCCAAAATCGATATAACCTCAAAGCCCGTGACCACCTTTAGTCCTTCAATATCAACTACAACCTGCGAGAGCCTTCTCAATTGGATAATTTTTTTGGTTTGTCATCTGCAATTGGATAATAGACCAGTCTGGTTCTCCCATTCATTTCCAAGTCTTATTTGGTAAAAAATTCACATTAGATCCTTGATCCAGAATAAACTAATCCATCTCATGTGCACCAATCTGAGAATTCAGATGCATTTCTCGTCCATTTATTCTTTTATTCTTGTAGATCATGTTAATAACCTTTTGCTCCATCTGGGGTTTTTCTTTCTCTGGGAAGTTGTCTATCAGTTCTTGGAGGTTCTCATCTACCTTCTTATTTCGCAACAATTTGATATAAGCCTGTAGAAATGGATTTATCTCTTTGTATACCCTAACCATGTCCATAGGTTTTCTTGATGTTGAGTTGGTTTCTTTTGTGAAACCCTTTTTCTCTTCTACAAAGGTTTCTTTATCACATTGTAATTTGAACCCTTCCTTCTTCTTAGGTGCTTTTCAAATCCAGAGATCAGGATCTGGCTTTGTCGCTTTGTCTCCACCATCTCTTCCGCCACTCCTAGTGACAACATACACACTTGGTTCTTCTTCACGCGGCTCAGCTCTTACCATCATAATATTTCTAGTGGGAGTATGTTGTTCCTTTTCCTACATTTTTGCAATCAAAATAGGGTAATATTTGATAACATGATCAAATTTTCTACAGTACCTACAAGATTGTCATGTTGTATATGGACAGTCGCACGCATAATGACCCACATCTCAAAAATTGTAGTAGATGAGTTTCCCCCTTCCTCGACCAAATCCTCCTCCTCTTCTATTGGAAATGTTGTCATTGATGGCAAAGGAGGCAGCAAAGAAGCAAACGATGGAAGCAAAATAGACAGGCAGAGGTAGAGGAAGCGAATATGGAGCAGAAAAGTATATATATATATATATATATATATATATATATATATATATATATATATATATGTGTGTGTGTGTGTGTGTGTGTGTGTGTGTGTGTGTGTGTGTGTGTGTGTGTGTGTGTGTATATATATATATATATATAGATAGATAGATAGATAGATATATCATTCCGGGAATCACATACTCCAGCGGAAAACTATATATTGTGCTTTATATACAAAGGACTAAAGCATATATATACATATGTATAGCCATATGTAGCGCGAGATTCAAAGAACAAAGTACCATAAGGCGGGACCCCTTACCCAATCGCATCAGAGATTATTGGGACAGTGCAACGTATAAACCAAAGAAATGTGATGCGATGCGATGTAATGAAGATGCGATGCGATGCGATAAATTTGCGATGTGGTGCGATTGTATATCACAATCGGTGAAACACAAAAGGAACATTCAGAGCAGGATGCGATGCGATGTAATGAAGATGCGATGCGATGCGATAAGTTTGCGATGCGATGCGATGCGGTGCGATCGCATATCGCAATCGGTTAAACACAAAAGGAATAGGCAGAGCAGATGCGATGCAAGTGCTTTATTATAATGTTCCACTTCGAAAGGTGTAATTCAGTACTTTAAAGTGTAATTCGATGTATTGCCGAAACTTTTACAAAGGTATTAACGATATGGACCAGTTAAATAATCAAAGGAAATTAGAGTGGGACCCAATATTAAAGTGGATCATGCAATGGTTTATGTTGTAAACTAAGGTCGGAGTTTCGTATAAAATTCAATGGAAAATGAACATAACTCAATGTGTTAATAAAATACTGGAACCCTATGTAGAAGAGCATAACCGTGACCAGATGAACAATGACGGCAGTTTATGGTTTTCATCGCACCACCTTTACATGGTGGGTGGTATTTGAGGAGTTGGGAGCGATTCGATAGATCATTCGACACGTGGCGAGGTGGACCCATGGAAAACCACCTCCCACTGCACGCCATCGCGCATTAATCATCGACAAAAGACGCGGAGCGATATTGACACAATGTTAGGGCCCTATATCACTAGTATAGCCCCTTATTATTGTTAGTGTAAACCTCTTATTGTTATTGTTTGAAAATAGAATTCATCAACCCTTGAAATGTAGAAGGTGCATTGGTAAGGCCAAAAGGCATGACCAAAAATTCATAATGACCCTCATGAGTTCGAAATGCTGTTTTTGGAATATCTTCAGTCTTCATTATAATTTGATGATATCCTGAACGAAGATCCAACTTGGTAAAATAAATTGCTCCATGTATTTCATCCAATAATTCATCAATCACAGGAACGGGAAATTTTTCTTTAATGGTGATATGCACATGAGAGATAAGAGAGAGTAAATTTAGAGAAGGCAGAATATAAAAGTGTGAGGCAGAGAAGATTAAGAGAAGAAGAGCAGAAAGAGAAGCTACAGAACAGAGATGATATCTTTGGTAAATCAGAAAACATTCAGTTTGATAAATTGAGGAAGTTCGAGCTTCCCTATCAAGTTGCAGCTTGATAGCTGTCAGTTGTAGCTCACTGAGGTTGGAGCCTCCTATAGGTTGGTGCCTGCAGAAAATTGAAGGGAGTTGGTGCTTCCTTGCAAGTTGTAGCTTACAGAATTGAGGTTGGAGCCTCCTGTAGGTTGGTGCCTGCAAAAAACAGTGGTGAGAGGGATTTGGAGCTTGCCTTTGCATCACAACAATAATAAGATGTGGTTTTCTCGCTTTATGGGTTTCCACTTATATCTGGTGTCTCTGTGCAAGATGTTTATGTGTTGATCTGATCTATATCATCTGCTTAATACCTATTGCTCTCATATTAAGTCTGTTGTTATATTATATTAATACTTGCTACTCACATATTAATTTGGACATGAAATGAAGGTGTAAATAAAGTTTAATAAAAGGTTTAAAAGATCTTAGATAGTAAAGCCAGTTCACCCCCCCCCCCTCTCAGTTTAACTAAGGGTTCAACAATTGGTATCAGAGCAGGTTCCTTTGTACTAGTCTAACAGCTGAAAGGAGATCCTAGGTTCTGAGGATGGCTAGTAAAGAAGGATGTTCAACCAATAAAGCTCCTTTTTTCACTGGTGAAAATTATGCTTTCTGGAAAATCAGAATGAGGAAATACATAATGTCTCTAGGAATAGAATTCTGGGCTGCTGTGGAATTTGGATATGTCCCAAAGGAAACTGACACAGAAAAAGAAACAAAAAAAGGTTTTGTGGCTAATGCAAAAGCCATGAATGCCATCTTGAATGGATTATGTGAAGCAGAGTTTATTAAAGTAATGCACAAAGACTCTGCCAAAGAAATATGGGATACTCTTGAGAACATACATGAGGGAGACAAGAAATTAAAGACTGCCAAACTTCAAGTATATAGAGCCCAGTTTGAGAACTTAAGAATGAATGATCATGAAGACATTGCCAGTTTCTTCCTAAAAGCTGCAGAAATTATTAACAATATGAAAGCTCTAGGAGAAAAAATGCCAAAAAGTATAATTGTGCAAAAGATTGTAAGATCTCTTCCATCCAAGTTTAATCCAAAGGTGTCTGCAATAGAAGAAACAACTGATTGGGAGACCTTGACCATGAACCAGCTACTTGGAAATCTAACAGCCTATGAAATGAGGCTCCCACAGAAGAAGCCAAGTACGAGGGAAGCAGTCTTTAAAACAGAAAAGAAGAAAGAAGAAGAGGGAGACATATGCTCTTGCTCGGATGAAGAAGAGGCAAATTTTGTCAAGAAATTGGATAGAGGCTCAGGTAAATACAAAGGTAAACTCCCCTTCAAATTCTTTAACTGTGGAAGAGTGGGACACTATGCTGCTAATTGTCCTCACAAGAAAGTAAGGAATCAGGCTCAAGAGTCAGAGAAAAATAAATCAAAGAACTGACAGAAAGGAAAGAAGTTCAACAGAAAATCCTTCTATGCTCAACAAGACAGCAATACATCTGAAGATTCAGATGAATCCTCAAGTGAAGAAGGAGCCTCTGAATTCTTATTAATGGCCATAGAAGAACTTGAAGGTCTCCTGCTAGAATATGAAGAAGAAGAAGGTGAAGTCGACCTTGAGGGGGAGCTAAGAAGTGCTCTAGAAGAGATTGATAGACTCAAACTAAAATACAGAAAACAAAAGGACATTCAGCTCAAGTATGTATGAGAAGAATAGAATTCAGAAGTCCTTAAGTAGCTAAAGATAGAGCTTGAAGAAGCCAAGAAGATAGAGGAAATGTTACTTAAGAAAATCAAAGAAAAAACTCAAGAACAAGAAAAGTTGGAAGAAGAAGTAGTATGTCTCAGGAAAAAATTATAAAATTCTCAAAGGAAAGTGGTTATAAACTCTTCTCAAACAACAAGCTCTAGTAAGTTGAATGAAATTCTGATTGCTCAAAGATCCCCTATGATAAATACTGGAATAGGCTATGAAGGAGAATCAAGTAAAGGAAAATAAAAGGTTGACAAAGAGATTATTTTTGTAAAAGAAAAGAAGAATGATGAAGCGGCTCCAAAAATTCCTACAAAAGAGGAAATTTGCAATAAGGAAGACAGAGATCAGAAGAAACCACTAGTAGCAAAGAATGTAACAGATACTAAGACCCCTGAGTATGTAAAATTTGGAAACCATCAAAGGAGATTATTCCCTCCTATGAAGAATGCCACCTGTTATGCTTGCCACAAGTTGGGACACATTGCTGCATATTGTCATGCAAGGAGAAGTAATTCAAACCAGCAAAAGATGCAAACATTGAAGAGACTTCCTCAAGCAAGAAAATGGAAGAGACAACCATACATCAAGTATGCAAATAGCTTCTATGGTTACTGCTTTTATTGTAAGGAATTTGGTCATAAAATCATTGAGTGTAGAAAGTATGGACAAAGATTGATGTTTAACACCTCAAGGAGGTTTATGAATCAAAGAAATTATGTTCATACTCATAATTCTACAAAAATTATGATCAAATGTTGTGTATGCAATCAAGTTGGACATATACCTTCCAAATGTCCTCTAAGAAGGTATAGTTCATCTCCTCACAAAAGATACCAAACAAAAGGGTGCCTCCAGTGGATAAAGAAGGTGAATAAATGTGACTTGGATCTAACTGCTCAAGACCTGAAAAGTCAGTGGTATTTGGATAATGGCTGCTCAAAACACATGACTGGAGATAGAAGCAAGTTTATAACTCTTGATGAAAATAAATCTAGCAATGTCACTTTTGGCAATGAAAAATCAGGTAAGATCAAGGGAAAAGGCTCAGTCAGCATAGACAATGGAAGAGGAAAGGCCCAAGATGTACTATTTGTAGATGGGCTGAAAGAAAATTTACTGAGTGTTAGTTAGATGTGTGACAAAGGTTGCGAAGTTCTATTTAGAGCACAAGACTGTGAAGTCAAATCAAGCACCACAGGTAAGACTCTGCTCAAAGGTGTTCGAATAGAGAGAAATGTTTACATTGTGAAAGAGGAAGATGAAGCATGCCATCTTAGCAAACTTGAGGAGTCATGGTTATGGCATAAAATATTGGGACATCTCAGCTTCGATCACATCATCAGACTAAGCAAGAAGAAAGTTGTCAGAGACATGCCAGAAATAAAGAGGCCTTCTAATACCATATGCAAATCATGTCAATTAGGCAAACAGACTCGCACATCCTTCAAGGCCAAAGATGAGTTATCAACAAGAAGACCTCTACAACTTGTGCACATGGACCTGTGCGGACCTGCAAGAACTAAAACACCAAGTGGAGAATCCTACTTCATGCTGATAATAGATGATTTCTCCAGAATGACATGGGTTGCTTTTCTCAAGAATAAATCGGAAGCTCTAGAAAAATTCAAAATATTTAAGGCATTAGCAGAAAATCAGACAGGATGCAAGCTGAAATGCATCAGATCAGACAGAGGAGGTGAATTCACTGATTATGACTTTGCAGACCTATGCAATGAACATGGCATAAAAAAACAATTTACTATTGCAGGGACACCTCAGCAGAATGGAGTAGCAGAGAGACAAAACAGATCTGTTCAACAAATTGCCAGAGCCATGATGCAAGAGAATAATATTGCTCAAACCTTCTGGGTAGAAGCAGTGCACACAACAGTACATATCCTTAATAAAGCTCACTTAAGGCCAAGCAATGACAAGACTCCCTATGAACTATGGCATGGAAAGCCAGCTTCAATCAAACATTTCAGAATCTTTGGAAGTAAGTGTTACATAAAGAATAATGATGAAAATCTTGGAAAATTTGATGCAAGAGCAGATGAAGGGATATTTCTAGGATATGCATCCAAAAGCAAAGGGTATAGGTGCTACAACAAGACTCTTCGAAAAATAGTAGAAAGCATTGATGTGAGATTTGATGAAGAACTTCCAAACAATACAAGGGATACAGACTGCTGCAGTCCATCAGACAACCATGAAGAAGAAAACCAAGATGATGAGGAAACAAGAAAGACAACAGAAGATACAGAGCTGATTTCTAAAGCTCCCTCAAGATATACTCAGAAGAACCATCCTGAAGATCAGATCATTGGAGACAAGAGAGTAGGGGTCCAAACAAGAAGGCAGCTAACAGAACAAACTGAAGAGGTATAAATAGCCATGCTGTCACAAATAGAGCCAAAGAAATTCGAAGAAGCCAACAAGGACAAGTATTGGGTAAAGGCAATGAATGAAGAATTGGACCAAATTGAGAAGAACAATACCTAGGAACTAGTTCCTAGACCAATTGAGAAAAATATCATTGGTTCAAAATGGGTATTCAAAAACAAAATGAATGAGCAAGGACAAGTAATCAGGAATAAAGCCAGACTGGTCTGCAAAGGATATTCACAAATCGAAGGACTTGATTACGATGAAACATTTGCCCTTGTAGCCAGAATGGAAGCCATCAGAATGTTTCTGGCCTTTGCTTGCTACCAAAACTTCAAAGTATATCAAATGGATGTAAAATCTGCATTTCTGAATGGAGACTTAGAAGAAGAAGTCTACATGGAACAACCAGAAGGCTTCTCATTAACAGACAAAGAAGACTATGTATGCAGACTGAAAAAGGCTCTTTATGGACTGAAACAGGCTCCTCGAGCTTGGTACTCAAGACTGGATAAATATTTTCAAAAACAAGGCTTTAAGAGAGGTGGAGTAGACAGCAATCTGTACATAAAAGCCCATGAAAATGAACTCCTAATTGTTGTAGTATATGTTGATGACATTATGTTTGGAAGAAACAGAGAAGAACTAGCAAAAGGTTTTGCTGATGAGATGAAAACAGAGTTTGAGATGTCTATGATTAGAGAGCTCAGTTTCTACTTAGGACTTCAAATTCAGCAAAAGAACACAGGTACATTCATCTCACAGGAAAAATACTTAAAAGAAATGTTGAAAAAATTCAAAATGGAGGACTGTAAACCTGTGTCAACTCCCATGATCACGGGATGCAAACTGTGTGCTGATGACGGGTCTGCAGATATAGATCAAAAACTCTACAGATCCATGATAGGAAGCTTGTTGTACTTGACAGCATCAAGACCAGACATCATGCTAGCAGTAGGACTAGTGGCTAGATATCAAGCAAAACCTAAACAAAACCATCTTCTGGCAGTCAAAAGAATATTTAGATATCTACAAGGAACAATACAGTATGGATTTTGGTATCCTAAAGGCAAAAGCTTCACCTTGATAGCCTACACAGATGCAGATTGGGCCAGCTGTATGGATGACAGGAAAAGCATTCTATCTAGGAGAAAGTCTGGTGGCATAGTTAAGCAAGAAACAAACATCTATCTCTCTATCTACAGTAGAAGCAGAATATATAATAGTAGTAGTATGTTGTACACAAGTCATGTGGATGAAGCAGACTCTTCAAGAAATGAAGCTAAGCATTAATGAACCTATCTCACTTAAATGTGATAATACAAGTGCTATAAGTATATCTAAAAATCCTGTGCTTCACTAAAAAACTAAACATATCCCAATCAAGTATCATTTCCTCCGAGAACAAGTGGCTCAGAGGATAGTAAAAATGGAGTATGTACCAACAAAAGAATAGACAGCAGATATATTTACCAAACCACTTTCTAGAGAGCCATTTGAATATTTGAGAGACAGACTAGGGGTAGTATCTATAGATGCTACTCTCTAATATGAAGAGAAAGCATAGTTTTAGGGGGAGAACAGAAACGAAAATATCATTCTCAGGGAAAGATCAACCAGCAAGGAAAGCATGAAAACAGGTCCTCAGGATCAAAGGGATTATGGAAATAATACAGTCAGCATAAAATAATCAATAAAAAGGCAAAAGGGTCAGTGGTGCACAAGAAGAATGGTGAAACTGACATGAACTGAACACGGAAAAATAGTGAACCCAACGTGTATAAAATCCAAAGTTTGGAGCAGCAGCGTACGAAGTCAGGAAATTTAACCTATAAATGCATGAAATGTTGAAAAAGGATAAAAACACAGCATCAGAGAATAGAAGCTTCACCAAAAAATTCGAACCCCTTGCCATTGATGTCAAAGGGGGAGGAAGAGCAAACAACAGTAAGAAGAGAAAGCAACAGCAGAAAGGATCCTTTCAGGCAAACAGAGGAAGTGTATTTCCATCAATGCCAAAGGGGGAGACTGTTGGAAATGTTGTCATTGATGGCAAAGGAGGTAGCAAATACAGAGATAGGCGAAAGAAGCAGCATTAGACAGGAAACATAGGCAGCAAAGGCAGCAAGGCAAATAGCAAACAAAGGCAGCAAATAAATCAGAAGCAGCAGATGAAGCAGAGGCAGTGGATTCCAATGCGATGCGATGTGATGTAATGAAAATGCGATGCGATGCGATGTAATGAAGATGCGATGCGATGCGATAAATTTGCGATGCGGTGTGATCGCATATCGCAATCGGTGAAACACAAAAGGAATAGGCAGAGCAGATGCGATGCGATGCAATGTAATGAAGATGCGATGCGATGCAATGTAATGAAGATGCGATGCGATGCAATGCGATGCAGTGCGATCGCATATTGCAATCGGTGAAACACAAAAGGAATAGACAGAGCAGATGTGATGTGATGCGATGCAAGTGCTTTATTATAATGTTCCACTTCCAAAGGTGTAATTCAGTACTTTATAGTGTAATTCGATGTATTGCCGAAAATTTTACAAAGGTATTAACGCTATGGACCAGTTAAAAAATCAAAGGAGATTAGAGTGGGACCCAGTATTAAAGGTGGATCATGCAATGGTTTATGTTGTAAACCAAGGTCGGAGTTTCGTATAAAATTCAATGGAAAATGAACATAACTCAATGTGTTAATAAAAGACCGGAACCCTGCGTAGAAGAGCGGAACCGTGACCAGATGAACAGTGACGACAGTTTATGGTTTTCATCGCACCACGTTTACATGGTGGGCGGTATTTGAGGAGTTGGGAGCGATTCCATAGATCATTCGACACGTGGCGAGGTGGACCCACGGAAAACCGCCTCCCACTGCGTGCCATCGCGCATTAATCATCGACCAAAGACGCGGAGAGATATTGACACAAGCCATCGATTTGGAGGGAAGCGATCTGACGGTGGTCACTTGCTATAGATGCGCGAAGGTTACCCAAGGTACGGCGCGCTATCGCGCGTTATTGTCCGTGCAAGTTTCCCGAGCGATATCCATCGGATCATCAGAAGCTGTGCGATGTGATGTCCGCCATTGGATGTGGTAGATTTTTAGCGCTGGGCCCCAGTTTAATTTATATTGCGCGTTGTTAAGGTCTGTGGGTTTAACAAAGGTACGTTATAAGCCGCTCAATTGATTTAAAGCTCGAGATATATATTCAAATTCCGAAGGTCCGAACATTCGATTAAGCATTATATATTTAAGCGGGGAATGTAATATAATTTGATGTTTTAAAGGTTATATAACAGTGACCATATTTATGATGGGCGCGAAACAAAAGCTACAGTTTATTAATAGTTTGAATCGAGAGTATGCATACGTGACGATATATATATTGTGCTAAAGTCGAAACATATATGTAATAATATTGGGTTTACTACAAAAGCCTGAAAATTGGGTTTATTACAAGAGCCTGCAAGAACGAAAGAACTAGAGACATCGGCAGAAATATGGTACAAAGGAAAAATGAATTGAAATTGTAATGTGAGCTTCAAGCATTTATGCTTAAACTCATGTATGAACAGAGAATGTAGATAGGTAGCCCGAGAACAGAGATGGTAATGCACTCAAGTAAAGTGAACAGATGAATAAACACAGAGGTGAACCAAGATATATAGAACAACCACTCAACAGTAGCAGAAGAGACAAATCCAGTAAATCCAAGGTTCAGAAAGGGAGCTGAGTGGTATTGAAATGCATAACTGAAAATGTAAATATTTTTGTTTATATTGTTTGTGATGCAAAGGCAAGTATCCTAAGGAAAAGACAAAATCCCACTGTAGCATGGAAATTTGTACATATTGTTGTAATTTTAAAAATGAGTTGGATAAAGGAATAAGAAGACAGAAGCCAAAGAGTCATGACTGTTCACTCCAAATTCTTTGTGAAATACAAACAGTCATGTGAGGAACTCTATATATAATATCAACTGGATATGCATAAGAGAGGTTAGAGAGAGTAAAGATAGAGAAGGCAAAGTATAGAAGAGTGAGGCAGAGAAGATTGAGAAAAGAAAAGCTACAGAACATAGCTGATATCTGAGGTAAATCAGCAAACATTCAGTTTGATAAATTGAGGAAGTTGGAGCTTCCCTATCAAGTTGCAGCTTGATAGCTGTCAGTTGTAGCTGACTGAGGTTGGAGCCTCCTGTAGGTTGGTGCCTGTAGAAAATTGAAGGGAGTTGGTGCTTCCTTGCAAGTTGTAGCTTGCAGAATTGAGGTTGGAGCCTCCTGTAGGTTGGTGCCTGCAGAAAAACAGTGGTGAGAGGGAGTTGGAGCTTGCTTTTGCATCACAACAATAATAAGATGTGGTTTTCTCCCTTTATGGGTTTCCACTTATATCTGGTGTCTATGTGCATGATGTTTATGTGTTGATCTGATTTATATCATCTGCTTAATACCTGCTGCTCTCATATTAAGTCTACTGTTATATTATATTAATACTTGTTGCTCACATTCTAATATTTCTCACATATTAAGCTGGACATGAAATGAAGGTGTAAATAAGGTTTAATAAAAGGTTTAAAAGATTATGAATGTGTTAAACTGATTCACCCCCCCCCCCCCCCCTCTCTCAGTTTAACTAAGGGTTCAACATGTTCCTCATCCTCTATTTTGAAATCCACCATGCCCGGAAAGAGATGTTGGTGAGGTAGGTTCAGCTTGCATCCTATATAGGTCAACTCGGTCAATCATCAAATCGAAGTTTCGACAGTGCTGCTTGTCATGTCCCACTGATGAGCCAAACTTGCAAAAAGGTTTCTTAAGCTCAGGGATATATTTACCAATATGTGGATAGAATTATGTCCTATTCATACGCATGTTTTGACAAATCGTGCACCATAACATGGGGGTTCCACTTGGTCCTTTTGCACTCTTCAGCAGCCTTTGTCCTCGAGTTGTTAGATAGTCATCAAATACGGGGCACTAATCCTTGTGATGCCCGACAACATTTTAGTGTATACACCATATTTCTATGCATGCCTCATTTCCTTTATCCTTGCATGAACTCTGTATTTCTAAGTGAATTTATTCCAACTGGATTTGGATCTGCTAGGTCCTGATCCACATAGTTGGTACCAGTGAAGCTTCTAGCTTCATTGGAATCTCTATGGCTTTTTCCTGTGTCGAAATCTTCTGGTGACTTAGGGGTTGTTACAGATGCGGTAGAAACAAGGAAATAAACCACTCTTTGTGTTGGGTTTCATCAATATTAAATCCTCCATCTCTAATTGTGCGCTTCAACCTTTTATATGCATCGCATAAAGATTCATTCAATTCTTGGGGAATATCGTTCAACTCAATTACACATTGCGCAAATGATTTTAGCCTCTTCAATTGTTCTTTTAATGTTTCCTTCAGATTATCAATAATTGCATTAGGTTTTGTAACAACATATCTTATGTACCAATTAAACTCGATCTATTGAAAAGCAGTGGCCAATTGTGCTTGCTTAACATTGTCCCTATTAACATGTTTCATTGTCCATACAGTGTCAGTAACTAACCAGAATTGGTCTGTGTCTTCCTTCCCAATACCGCGAAAAGTAGGTAACTTCATGGAGGCAGCCATTTCAATGCCTGGTGGTGGAGGTGGAGGTGGAGGTGGAGTGGATAGTTTATTAGAGTGAGATGAGTTCGTGAGTGGGTTGGATGGGATCTGAACTATGGCCAATGACCCAAGACTATTCCGATCTTGAAATACCTCTTCTTCAGAGTGCGTAGATTCAAAAATATACTAGTTTCAGATTTATCATCACTATCAAGTTTACCTTTGAGAGGATTATAAACAAAACGTTCCTATAGATATACTCTGTAAGTTCTTCCACTATGCATATTTGGGCCTCTTCAAGACATTCACTCAATATGACTGCACTGAGTACCTTGCTCACACAATAGAATTTTTAATCCACAACTTTAGAGAGCGTGGGAACTTACCTCTATGGCCTTTGATAAACCTTCGTCTAGCTTCATAATATGATACAAATTGATCAACAGCAAATTCAGTCACAAATTCTCCTAGAACACTATCAATCCAATGATCTATTATGTAGGTGATATTGTTTCTAGTCTCTAATTGTTGTACCAACTCTGAGGTCCACTGAATGATAGAATTTAGCAAGTTGAGACAATCACTCGTAAAACTCGTCACAAAGGAGGCAAAGAAAATTTTTTGGACCTTTGTATATATATAATTATGTGCCCAATATTTGACAAAAAAATTATAACTTTTGTTCTCTTGGATCGTAAATTCAAATACGTTCTTATCGAGCCAATCTTGTAGTTCATTCTCCTTAGATCCCACAACACAAATATCCCTCAAAATTATCTCGGTCCCAACAATAGAACCATTTGTTGGATTGAGAGGTCCTGACGCAAGTTCAGAGTTATCGCAAAACCAACAAACCCCTACAAATGCTGGCCCTTTTAGCAGTGATCTTCTTGCAGAGATCAAAGTCTCACTCGAAGAAATATGGGGGGTATTGGAACCAGGATTCTGTGCCCTGAGGAAGCTTTTGATGTGGTGGCCCTAATCAGTCTTAACGTAGATAATATACATATTTTCACATCAACATTCAACAAATCTAATCCTTCTACAAATTATCATAGAATACTTTAAGATATTTTTCGCACAGTATACTTCATTCATATCTACTCATTTAAAATTTAGTAATGTGCGCATAGATGCAATTAACCATTAAGAGAAGTAAAAATTCAATAAAAAAGAAAATAACAGATAAGAAAATAACATAAGAATCCAGGTTTGCCAAAATTTTCTTCTTTATTAAGAAATCTTTCAATTTAGTACAATCTACCTTCCACGCACATAACATCAGAGTACACACATAGCTCATGACATAGGTCTCCATGCACAAAGCCAACAGGAGAATTTCTACCCAGACAAACCCATACTTTGATCAAAACATGAATGAAAATGTCAAAAGATATCCTTTCTTAACTCAATCCTTACATATTTATACTATCATAGATGCACACATACCATGCTCTCAAACCATGGTTTGAGGCTCATCGTTTCCCCTTTAAACCCATTAGAATGATTAAGGTACTTTGACCCACCCCAAATCTCGTTTGACTATTTGTGCACAATGCATACAACAGAACTTAGTCAAAACTAACCCTAAAAGTACACCCTAAGGGACCTCGCTCCAACACTTCCATAGTCATTTATAATTTGAGAATCCTTGTTTGAAAATAACCATTTCCCCTTCCACATACTGCGTAGTACAAGATTAAGCATATATAATCTAAAAATTCATGTATCATCCATAAATCATAATTAACTATATCTTCCACATGACCATGATCATCCATGGATCTATGTGTCCCAATTATGGATCACCATCCTTGTCATGCATCTATGTCCAAACTAGGATACCAAAAGTTAACACATCACTAATATGCAATTAAATAAAATCAGTCTGATGAAAATCAGGCTTTATCATAAGCATGTCGAAATCGTGTGGCCTGAACTAGGTCTATATCATACAAGCATATACATAATTCTTACATACATAATATTTATATCACTACATCAAAATAACCATGTCCAAGTGTCATCAAAGTTATCCCGTCCGGAAGGGACACTACAAAAGAGTTACGCACCTCCTGATGGATTGGTGATGAACCCACCAAGCTAGAGGTAATATTAGTAGCTCGTGAAATTATATCTTTTGATTAATTGGTTTATGGTATTTGAATGATGAAAGATAAATATGTATCTAATATATAGGACATATGATGATACTTTAGATTGTTACAGAAGGTAGAAATCCCTACTTTACCAACTTTGAATCCACGAATCTTATTCCCCTCTCAACATAAAAATAGTTGTAGAAGTGGATATGTTTCACAAGAACTAGGTGAAAACCATGGTAATAATATGGATTTGTATATAATTGAACCTAACTCTCCTTAAAACAAATCATGATTTCGACCAAACAAAAGAGGAGCAAGATTGGAAACTACTTAAAGAAGCACTAGGTTTTTATCATCATGGGGAATTTCGTACACATATAGCTTGGTATATGATACAAGAATGTAAGAGGTAGCATGTCTAAGATGAGAAAAAAAAGAAAAAACAAATAATAAAAATACATTTTATAGAGGATGGGAAAAAATATATACGATTGATATGATGAGCCTTTTTAAAGGTTATTTTGGAAACTCATATATATTCCACTTTACATATAATTTTTTTTAAAATATATCTTTCATATTTTACATGTTAAAACATTAAGTTAAGTTTTTTTATTAGGTTATATGATCAAATATCATATTATTGTGTTCTTTGATATTAGAACATGTTTATTGGATAGGTTGATGTAAGAAACTTTCACAAAGAGCTTTGTAGAGAATAGGGACCTCATTCCCAGTCTACATAAAAACTAAGTTTGCTAGAGTTATTCAAGCCATGTGAGTAGTATAAACTCAAGCATATAAGGGAATTTTATTTTAGGACACAAACTCCAATAAACTTCAATATTTTTTTGTAGAGAAACAGTAAACTATTTCCAACTAATTATATGAGTTCATGGATTTTAACATCCAGGGAGTAAGTTCAAATTTATCCATATTTCCCTCTGCACTGTACAATTTTATTTATCTCCAATAATAGTTTCATATGTTTAAATAATGTATGAAATATTGATACGTTAACGCAAGGTCTCATAAATAGTTTCTTGGAGCACATAATTTCCTAATGAGTTACTTTAATGAGTAATAACCAATTTAATACCCATTGTCATGTTCATGTATAGTGCATAGATTTCTACTAATATTTTCTTATGATAAGAGAACTTAGGAATTTTAAACATTTTTCTCCGTAGTAATCCACATTTTCCTATAACACTATAAATGGTGCCCAAACGAGAGGTTTAAGAGAATCGAAATCAAGAATTGGATAGTGTTCCATGAATTGGGTTATTAATGTTTGTGTTTTACTGTACTTTCAATTTGAAAAGTTAGATTAATGGAATTTCCCTTTCTTAAATTATAGATAAATTTTCTTTTTTCCAAACATATAACTATTCCTTAATTGTAGTATATCCTACAACTTACAACAATTGTGTTTGACTAAGCATGATTTTATTTCAATGAATTCACTACATTTATACTGTAAGTATAAGCCCATCAATCGATTCCTTCATAAGGTCCATGAGCGTAAGAACTAGGGCTGAAAATATATATCATTAGCATAGGTATATTCATTATAAGTACAAGAAATGTGTCTTGCATAGATACTCCAGAACACCTCTTAAAACACCTCTTAAGATTGTAATAACCTTTTTTGGAAGGATGGTGATGATAGGAATTCAGCATGTGGTTATGTGTGTAGAATTGGTCGCAAACCGTTTATGTAGTCTTGTATAAAGAAAATTTTGGCTCCTTTGTGGAAGATAGAAGAACAATATTGTTGTGCAATGCATACTAGAATAAAGGCCATGTCAATTAAACTTGGGATACTTTGGTTTTCTATTCAATATATTTAGTGTCAATGGCAGTGAGTTATAAGTTACAAAGAACATTGTTACACAAAAGAAATGAAGAATGTGGTGGTTCTTGCTCATTATTTGAGACAGTGGTAAAAGAGTAGGTTGTAAATATTATTTATGACAAGGCAAGTGATATAGTTAATATATTTATGAATCCTCTCTTAGAATTTAAATTTTGTGACACTTCCAATGGTTTTATGGATTTAGACAATTGTAATTATGGGCAAGTTGTTTCATTTTTTGGATCTAAAAAGCATTTTTTTAATCGAGGGTTGTTGAAATGATCAAATGTGGAGGTTTAACTCTTGAATCTAAATATTGTTTTTTTAATTGGGGGATGTTGGAACAACAAATTATGGTGGTTCATCACAGCTTTTAGGGTATGGAGACAAAGTACCTTCTTGGTAATTTATTGGTGTTCCCATGGAGATAAATTGGGTAGCATGAAGGAACTTATTGGTGATTTGTTTTTTTTGTCATGAAAATAAATCAAGTAAGAAGAAGGACTAATAAATTTGTTCTTAATTATTGCAATTTTATCGATAACCTCTTCATCCATTTATAGTTTGGTTTTTAAATTCAAGGCAATGGTGAAATTCATTTAAGGGAAATGGTGGAAAATATGTGATTTCCTAAGTTGGAACTTGAAAATAAAGGAACTAATAACCATGAAATTTGTGAAATTGCTTTTGGGATAACCCCATATTTTAAACACTATTATCATATTTATAAAAATAAAAACTAGCTAAGACATGGGACATGGATTTCAAAGCTTGGGGAGGGAGATTTCTTGTAAAATTAGAGGAAGTTGGTTATTTGATACTAGTTATGGGAAGATGATTGGAGGCCATATGTGGGATGACTACACATTATGGAAGGGAAAAGTATTAGAGCTATACCCTATTTGGGAAAACCCACAACACAAAAGGATAAGAAATTAAATAAAGGAGTAGGTTGCGCTGGAAATATAGCATGCCCACAACCATATTGGTTGCAACATATTAAAGGAATCATTCATTCAATCATGTAGGGGGAGAGTGAAAAAGACACAAAAAAATGAGAGAGAACTATTTTCAAGAAGAGATTCATAAAAGGAATCCATAAAATCTTAAACGAGGGGAGCGTATTGTAAGAGAAGCAAGGAATTGAGGAGAGGAAGCCAAATCAAGGAGAAGGGAAAATTTATAAAGTATACAAAGTGTATTGTTGCATGGGAAACACAAATAAAAGGACCAACCCATAAGTAGAATTCTATGGAATAGAGTGGTATAGCTCTTGAGCAAGAAGAACTCACTATAGAGACAGTCTTAGTAACTTCCCAAGAGAGGGTTTTGTTCGGTGGAGAGAGAAGTATCTCTAGACTCTAGTGTTATTGAACGTGTGAGAAGTTATTTTGAGCACTCTCCCTCAAGATTTCGAATCCGGCTCAAGGATTATTGGCTACAAGAAATATTGTAGTGTAGGACAATCTAAGGTTGGATGGAGATCTAGAGTCCTGGTCTTAATTTCCTTATCCTTCATTATATGATAAGTATTTATCTACCCATGTGTGCGTGTGTGTTTATTGTGTAAATACTCACTATGTATTAAATTCATGTAATGATGTTGATAAATTTTATTTCCTTCATGGTTTTGAGGAGTGTTTTCAACTCTTGATTCTTGAGATTGTATTGTCAATTCTATGTTTATTTCTAAACTTGAATTTTTTAAAATTCCCCGAGTATATTGGATAAATGAACTTTTTTTATCTAATTAATTTCTTACATTAAAATGAATGTCAATAACAGGCCTACCTTGAGCATGTATTTCTTGTCTTACATTTCTACATGTAAAAATATATTTTTAATATTTTAAATACATTGTAAAGGCTCAAAAGGGATGGCCTATAAATTCTCTAAGTGTTGACAGTGAGTGTAGATAAGCTTAAAAGAGACAAGGTATTATGGCAGGGAACCAAGGACATCACTATCATTATAATCCTATATCGGTTAGGAAACTCAATAAGTGCATCTTATGAAATAAATGTCAAAAGCAGTGACTATATGTGTGTGTGTGTGTGTGTGTTTGTTTGTTTGAAGAGCTCAGGAGGAATATTCCTACTAATGATAGGTATCATTCTATGTGCACACACACACACACAGATATATATATATATATATATATATAACCATGCAAGGAGAGAGTTCTACAAACACATAATTCAGAGAAATAACAGGAAACACGTCGTTGAGATGGCGTAGGCTAGATAAGCCTTTTATTTTAATAATAACCTAAATTTGGCTTAATATCCCTATATCTCAAAGTGAAAATCCCAACATATGTAGTTCCTTCACAAATATGAACAAAGTTGTGAGGAGAACCCCTAAAGTGCATTACCACTAGTGCTAGCAGAAGGGGTTCATATGATCGGGGGTTGGGAACATTATCTTCAATATTTTGAAATTGAGACCACGTGCGTCCGAAAAAACTTATCATGTATTCACATCCTAGGGTTTTCATGCCATAAAATGAGAAATATCATATTAATTAATGAAAAATATAATTGCATCATGAAGGTAAGCTTGGTGGGATCAATGCCACAGTGGTGGATGATGTGGGTTAAGGGTGATGTGATGCCATTGTAGCATGACATTTGAAACCTAAAATTGGGCTTTTGGTTGGGCCAAGTGAACCAAAAATCGATTAAACATGGAATTATTAGAATAATTGACATGGAATAGGTGATATAAGAATGATGTAAACCCTCGTTGATGTAACTCTAGTGATTTTCAAAGGAGCACAACAAGAAAACCCCAGGTAATTTATGTCTTAGGGAATGGAGAATTTTCCAAATTTCAAGGAAGAAGGGGGTTCCTGTCCTTGGGGTTTTGGAAAGGTGACATCGAAGTGACACCAACTTCAAATGATGTTCCCTCAATAATTTTAGAAGGAGAACCATGAAAAAGGGCCAAGGTATATGTTCTAGGATGGATAAAATTCATAGTTATTGATATAAATAAGTTTATCATAGGGAATTCATGGTTCTATAGGGGTGGAACGCTAATGAGGTACACCCAAATTTTCTCCATACCTCAAGGTGTCATCCCCCCTCATTCCATCATTATTGTTCAAAAAAATGTCTACTATTGATCTGGCGGTATATCCAAGGAGTTGAACCATAACTGAAACTCCCCCCATGCCCCCCATGATGTGACATCATGAGGTGAGTGGGATACTCATTTGAATTGTAGTTCTTGTTCCTTCCATCGAATGAAGGGAATTAATAATCCAAGTGGTGTGGGTGTGTTATACGTGTAAATTTATGTAGTTGGACTCAAAATAATTTTATGTTATAATAGTATGCATTATTTGCAAGGATATGGGGTGGATTGGTTGACGATATGGAAATTCCACATGGATTTGTTGGCATTATGTTTTCCATGGTTGTAGCTAGCTGGTGTTGGCATTGTTTTCATGGTTGTATATTTTTTGTGTTGGTATTGTTGTGAGCATTGTGTTGGCCTCATGATGCATTTATGTCAACTTTTTGATGGTCTAGTTGATGCATTCATGGTAACTTTTTGATGGTATAGATGATGTATTTGATGTGGTATCTCTCATGGTTTGTATGAAGATCTACTAGACATTTATGTATTGTAGAGAAGAGTTGGAAAAGGATCTAAAAACCTGTTAGAGAGGCTTCAATAGGTTTTGGAGATGCTACACAAGTTCTATATGAGATGAGTTACAATATTGATGTCCTTTGGTATGTGATATGTCATCGTCAATTTTATGCTTTGTACTAAGTCATATACATGTTCTCATGGAGCCAAATTTTTTGCAGAATATTTTAAAGAGGTCCCTAACTCACTCCTGAAGATTAGCTCTAATTGGTAGCCTAAGAAGGCAAAAAACATGCATTTTGAGGGGTATACTTATGTGTTGTGAAGAAAAATCAAGTGCATACATATTTCTTGTGAAGGAAACCCATGTATACCTCATGGAAGTGATTTTTTCAGATCATGCATCCACTTCTTATGTTTTTATTAGTTTTTATAGTGGTTTCGTTTTGGAATTTTTATTAAAAGGTTCAGAAAGGTTAATTAACATCTAGAAGGTAATCAATTCAAATATAATGAGGATTATTGATGGATATTGATGGAACATTCCACCAATTATAAAATCCCATATTGTGAAGAAGAAGAAGCTAGATTGAGAGAGATTGTACGCTACAAGTTTGTAGAGTTGAAGAGAAATTTTGAGCTTATACTTGGAGCATGTTTGATAGGATGATGGACCTACATTAGATCTAGATGTCTAACCCATTTTTGTTGCATAATCTGACTCCCAATTGCTACTAATACAGAGGAGAGTTGTAGCTATAGTCGTTGTTGTTTCAAATAAGAGATAGGCTTACTGATATGGTTATGTTGTGGGGGTTTTATTGGAGGATATTTTGTTGTAGCTTAAGTGCATTTGTTTTATATGGTAGCATGAGTTTTTATTGATGGTTGAGTATGTATGTTCGATTTTCATTTTATGTTTTTGTAGGGTTTGATGAGTTTGTTTCTGCATAATTTGGTTTTGACATACAGATTAGTGTTAAGGGTTTAGTATTATATTCATATTTATTTTGTTGCTGACAGAGATGTTTATGAGATTAAGATTGCAAAATTATTGGTGTGTGGTATGGAGATTTATATTGGAGGTATATTTTATTGATTATGAGACTATCTTGATGTTGGGGTTTGATATTATAGAACCGAGTCTTGTTGAGCATAGTGTCTCGGTGATTCAGTTTGAAGATGAATGAAATTATGGTTCGCATAGATTTTTTCAGTAGTGGCCTTTGGCAAGTGGGTTATTGATAATTTGACGCAGTGATTCCATGCTGACAATTTCTAGTAGAAATGTTGCAGAAATAGTCATTCTTCCTAGTGTAGCTGGAATAGTTTATGGTCGTCAACTAACTATAATTTTGGGATTGAGTCTCCCAGTTTGTGGTGGTAGGCTCACTATTGTTTGAGTTCAATTATCCTAGCTCATGGTAGCTATAAATTTATGTAAAACACCAATGCTTTACATAATAGAATATTTAGAGAAGTGCGATAACAAAAAGGGTGATTTTATGTCCTAGATGGGGCTTTCCACTTGATATCGTGTGTTCTCATGTGCATTCTTGTTGTGATGTTTATTTTTTCTCTCATGTTAATTTTGGTTTAGCTTCTCAAATATTTATATGCTTATGTGATGATATACTAATGTGTTTATGGTTAATTAATTAATGAATAAGTTGAAGACTAAAATTGGTAAAAAATATATAATATACACTATTGATTCAGCCCCCCCACCACCACTAAGTAGTGCTCAAGATTTATAACAGGATTGCCACTATGACATGAACCTTCATTGAAGGGTGGAGGGCTTCCACTTGGGCACCATGTGGGCACCATGTGAGTTCCATGTGGAAATAAAACTTTGACATCCAAAGAGTTTAATGACATGACTCAAAATGGCTATATCTCATGACCTGCATGTTATTTTTCAAAAACAAAAATATCACCAAAAATATCTTGACGAGATGGAAATAACGTTGATGTCAATTTTAAGTTTTGATAAGTTTGAAAAATAAAAATAAAAATTTATACCTCACTTCCATAACAAGAATTTTGAGGCCATTTCAATGCTAGTAACATATGTTTTCACCCCTAGTATGGGAATATGATGATGGGGTATGCTAAAAAGTGGTAATGGAGAAAAAATTCAACACTAAGCCTTTCGGAATAAATAATGGAGCTTTATTGTAGAGGAGATGTTGGACCTCCAGAGATGAAGTGGAGCTCTAGCTCTGAGTGTAGTAGTTGAACATGAATATGATTGTGTATTTAGTAAAACATCAGATGATGGATTTCTTGTTGATTGTAATGATGTTTGAATTATTTTGATAAATATAACGACATTTCATGTGTTTTGTATTAGACATCCTAAAGTTCTAGACTACCTATTGTTGTAACTTTGGATTCTTGTATTTTATTTACTTGTTGCGGAAACTACCTTCATGGTGGTATGTCTAGTTAATTGTAGAGTACTAGAACCATGGTTAAATGGCTTTCCTTTGCATACTTGGAATATGCATGTAAATTTTCATATGATATACAAGATTTTGGAAATCCTTGTTTTACTTGTATCTTCGTAGCATAGTTTGATTATGTTGAATGTTAGATGTGCATATATGTGTGCTTATTGGGATGTGTTAATCTCATGGTATATATGTTATGTGGAAAAGAGACTTGGCAGATGGGAAACATGATAATTTGTGACTCTATTAGAGAGTGATGTTTTTTTATGATTTCTTTCTTTTTTAAGTGGGTGTTAGATGTAGCATTTCCATTGAATGGATTATGTGTTGATTACATCTTTCATTCATATCCATGATGAAGTTGATAAATATGATAACTATAAATTATAAATATGGAAACTTTTGATGTGATATATATCATTGTAACAACCCTTTTGAGATTACATATTCCAATTTAATTACTATGGTTAGCCTTGGTAAAGGGTGTGAACTTAATGGTTATTTTTCGCCTTAGCAGAAAGGCTCAACTTTAAAAATTGATCATTCTAGTTGATAAAAAAAGGAGGGTTGATTTTATTTAAATTTTGTAATGGTGGTCTAAATAAAGAGGTTAATTTTAATTAATGTTGATGGTCTAAAAAAGAAATCATTTATTTCTAAAATTTATGATGGAATTATGGTAATAATGTCGATTTATACATGTATTTGTATCTCTAGTTTTTGAAACCATGTGGATGTATATATTTAAATCATGTTCAAGGTTGAGACATGTACTTCATAAGGTGTTTGATGTGTGAATATTTGGAAGGTAATGTGCTTGGTTTAGCATGGAAATGATGCGGTTGGTATATTTATTTATATTTTATTAATGCAGTACAACTAAGTGTGTGTAACAATACATAGGAAGACTTAGTGGCAACAAAACAAAAGTATGGGCAGTGTACTGGTACAACATAATATGAATTAAGTCCATCAATATCAAGAAAGGTGGAAATCCATTGTGGCAACAACAACCTTTAAGAACTTGAAGGTTGAGCTCAAAAGTCGTAAGAAATAAAATCAAAGATCTATTAGAAGGAAAAGCTAATAGTTAAGGTTGAATGGAATAGTGAAACACTTGTCTTGCATATAAGGACTATTACAAAACACTTAAATTCTTCAATAGGTGGACAAATTTCTCGTTAACATGGCCAAAAAATGGCCTTGCAAGACAAAAAAAAAAGGAAAACTATTTCTTCTTGGCATTTTGGAGGGGAACACCTAAGAAGGGACTGTCTCCATAGGAAGGAAAAGAAAGAAAGTAGTCCCTACGACCCACAAGGACATGACTCAATAATGCAGAATGTTAGGAAGGATGAGAGGGAATTCCCTCAAGCTTCTTGCTATAAAAATATTGAAAATATTTATCTGTAAATTGGCTAAGGTATGTTGAGACTTCAAGGTTTTCGTAAACCTTGGAAGAGTGTTACACTAAATTTTTTATATAATGGTGAAGGACACACTTAAAAATCTCCTCACAAAGTTGAGTTGTGGGATTTTATTTTTAAATGATTCCATACTATGATTTTTATTATTTTCGACATAATTTATGTTACTGCATTAATTAATGACTATATGCATAGCCATGTTACCTTTTGTTTCTAATTTTATGTTGTTCTCATGATTTTTCTTATTGTTTCCTTCGTCACTTTCGATTATTCATTTTCTCTACCATGCTTTAAGGCCTTGGGAAAGTTAGTTGGGTATGGTAGCAAAGCCATGGAGCTTTGGGAAAGGAGTGAGCAGACCCCAATAGAGTTATGAAACTAGGGTAAGGCCATATGTATAAAAAAAGAGAAATGAAGAAAATGAGAAATGATGGAAATGGTAAGTGCATACATTACATCGACAAAAAAAAGTAGAGATTATCTAACAAGTCCTAAGAAATATGGAACACCAAGTGGAAAAATGGACCAAAATAAAGCCATAATTGTTGTGTGTTGGAGCATCACTACTAAACTTGATAGCAATGAAAAATGTAATAGAGAGGAAATGGATAAAGAATTCGTTTAGAAACTAATGTTGAAATTCATTACAAGTTGTTTATAAATGAATGGAGTTATATAAACCAATATTCTGATTGACATATGTTAATGTGTGTTATGTCCATGAATATGTGTGAAAAAATATGACAACCAAGTGGGTTGGTTCGGTCCATGGGAATAATGGACATCAATATGGCGGCCTTGACATATGTGGATATATGTTATAATCATGAATATGATGATGATTAACTGAATATATGTAAATACCATTGTAATTTATTGGTTGTGTCAAATATCATTATTATGGAAGAATAATTGGTTATGATTATAAAGGTTGATGAAAATATGAATGGAATAATTGGGATAAAATAATGAAGTTATCCAATGATCTCCAATGTTATGTGATAAATATATTGGGAATGTGGGATTTCTTGTTGTAAATTATTTTATTTTCATGTGATTATGACTTTCAAGTGTGCATGTTTATGTTATGTTATTACCAAAAAATGTTGAAGGTTATGTTAGCAGGTATACTAACTACCAACTAGATCCTAGATAAAAGGATCGATCACATATATCATTGTATTTCCTTGGGATAGGAAACCACTAAGCACATATAGTTCAGCTATTACAATACCTATAGGTACACTGTCCAAGATTGGGAGTTTCCTGGGCTAATATTGGGCCATGTAGATTGTCTGGAATGGGGATTTCTTGATCCTGGAAGTTATGATGGGTGTAGTGATGATGAGGAATTCATGGGGATGTGTGAATTTCACATTGTTATAATTTATAAATTATGATATGTGTTTTTTTTATTTACATACAATATTTTTGATGTGGAGTTGTGATGTGGGAATTGTCATAATAATAGAATTGTGATGGTAAATAATATTTATGTCAATAGAATATTACTTGGGTTTGTAAGGCCCAATTTTATTTGATATATATATACATATACATATATATATATATATATATATATATATATATATATATATATATATATATATATATATATATATATATATATATATATATATACATATATATATATATACATATATACATATATACATATATACATATATATACATATATACATATATATATATATATATATATATATATATATATATATATATATATATGTGTGTGTGTGTGTGTGTGTGTGTGTTTTTGATCGAAATTTCTCTAGTTTTTTCAACTGATCCAGTGCATAGTGTTTGAAGACTGAATATTGGATGGATCTCTCCATAAATAGGAGCATGCTAAGTTCGGTAACTGATCTAGCGAGTGTGAGTAGAGGGGAAGAGAAGAGACAACCATTTAGTGCTTTTCATGGTTGGAAACTAATCCAATCCGTGTGAATCAGGAGGCAAAGAGAAACCCAAAAATAAGCATTGGTATTTCATTGAATTTTATGAAATTGTATATTATGAACATGATTTGATAATTTTATTTATGATAGTTTATTGCATGAACTAATTTGTTATTCTTTTTTATAGGAAGAAAAATCAAAGTGTAGGATCCACCTCACGGATAAATTACACATGAAGTATGATTTAAATTTCTTTTCAATATTATTTATGATGAATCTCATGAGAGATTATATGACATCATGTAGGAAAGAATGGGAACTACTTGGTTTGGGTGAATGGAGTTGGATGCAAGATTTGATAGCAACAATATAAAAAAAAAGGTATTAAATAACATAATAATACACCAGAGTTAAAGATTTTAGGAATAGGGTCATTGTGGGACACTAGCACCCAATAGAGTGGACTCATTTCCATGAGGCATTCCATGATAGGTATAATGGTGTTGAGGTAGGGACTTGTCTCATTTATGGGACTCTTCCAATGTAAGAAAGTATTTCCAAGGCAAGGTGGGTACCTAAAATTGGAAGGTGAGTGACTGCATGGATGAGAAATTAGATCACTCCAGGGAATGAGATTTAGTAAGGGGGTGTTGAAAAGTAATTTTTTTTTAAAAAGGGTCATGGCCACAACTTATTGTGGTCATGAGCACATTGGGTGTGTCTCGGGAAGAAATCTGTCAAGGCTATTTTCTAAAGAAATAAGGATCACAATTGACAACAGTGTTGGAGAGTGGATGTAGGAATCACTATAAGAAAAATGAAATGATATCAAGCTGAATTTGATGCAACAAAAGCAGCATAAAATAAAAAAGGGCCACTAAACAATGCTTGACTTAATGAATTTTATACTCATTGACTTGTTGGGCAAGAAACTATGTATGTAAGATCAAATTTTAATTGAATTTAACCTATAAAGCTCATAGTGATTTAAATTTGTGTCAAACATGTCATGTAATTATGTTTGAGGATTACAAAACTAGGGACGATTTTCCTCTAAGTGGTTGGGGTTTGTGACAACCCCTTTGGGATAACCCCCTATCTCAAATATTGTAATCATATTTATAAAATAAAAACCAGTTCATACATTGGACATGGATTTTAGAGCTTGGGGAGGGATATTTCTTAGAGAAATAGAGGAATTTGGTTATTTAGTACAAGTTATGGTAATATAACTTGAGACCATAAATGGGAAAATTGAACATTATGGAGGGGGGCAGGAAAGGATGAGATCCTTGCCTAGTTTGGGAAAACCCACAGCAAAAAAGGACAAGAAATTAATTAAAGGAGTGGGCTGCATTAAATGATAGAACGTCCATAACTACCTTGGCCACAACTGACTGAAGGTTGTATTTATCCATTCATGGAAGGGGGGATTGATGAATACACAAAAAAAATGAGAGACAAATTTGTTCAAGAATAGATTCATAAAAGGAAATCATACAAGCTTATACGGGGGGAGTTTAGCATAGGATAAGAAAGTAATTGAGGAGAGGAAGACCAAAAAACCAAGAGCGATAGTTTCTATAGGAGTTGAAGAGAAATTCTATGTGGGAAACGTAGTAGAAAGAACTACCACATAGGCAGACTAATAAATAATAGAGTAGTGTAGTTGTAGAGAAATAAGAACTCACTAAATTTTTGGTCTTCGTAAATTCCAAAATAAAACTAGATGCTAGGTTGCAATAAGAGGATCTTTGGACTCCCTGTGTTATTGAATATGTGAGAAATTCTTTTGAGCACTCTCCCTCAAGCTCTCAAATTTGGCTTAGCGGTGATTGGCTACATAAAAGAATATGGTGTAGGCAAATCTAAGGTTGGGTAGACATTTAGAGTCCCAGTATGATTTTCCAGGACATTCATTCTAAGATAAGTATTAATCTAGCCATGTGTGCATGTGCTTATTGTATAATACTCACTATCTATCAATGCATGTATTGGTGCTAATAAATGCCCTTTCCTTCCTGGCTTTGATGAGCGTTGTGGGTTCCTAGGGCTTGTAGTTGTATTCAAAATTCTATGTTTATTTGAAGCTAGAATTTTATATAATTTCCTGAGTATATGGGATGAATGAACCACAATGGCCTAATTACGTTCTTGGAATAAAAATTATGGTAGTAACATGCGTTGTTTGAGAATTTATTTCTTGTGTTTCATTTGTACATGTATAAATATATATCTAATATGATCTATGTTGTAAAATCTTATAGGAGTTGGCCAATAAATTCTCTAAGAGTTCAGAATGGGTATATTTAAGCTTAGGAGAGATAGGTTTTTATGGTAGGGAGCTAAGGTAACAATTTAAATGGTTAATTATTGGAGAAATTTACTAAGAAACTTTGTGTTGCAGCATCCCTACATTCGTATATAAATATAATGCAAGATCAAGATGAATAAGCATGGCCCAAGCGTGGAGAGCCCTAGGTAAGGAATGGTGTAAAATGCATACACCAACATAGACACACTTATATATATATATATATATATATATATATATATATATATATATATATATATATATATATATATATATATATATATATCCTATGAGATTTCCATTTCATTTGATTTTTTTGAATGTTTGGGAGGGGTGGGCCAACCACACACACACACACACACACATGTATATAACCATGCAAGGAAGGATTTGTGTAGAAAAATAATGTTGAGCGATGGGGGGAAACTCATCTTACAGATGGTGTAATCTAGATAATTCCTTTATTTTTAATAGGCACACAAGTTTTTCTTAATATCCATATATCTTGATGTATAAGTCCCAACTTATGTATCACCTTCACAAATATGAATGGAGCTCGGAGGAGAACCCTAATAGTGTGTTTGTACTAGCATTAGTGGAATGGGTCATAGAATGGGGGTCGTTACCATGACACTAAATCCTACTACCCGACATTTTAAAATTAATTTCATTTGTACCCAAAAAAAAAACAAAATCCTGTGGTATTCACATCACGATTTGTTCACATAACAAAACATGGAATATTACATCAATTAACAAAAAGTTGAATTGGTGCATGAAAACAAGACCCTGCTGGAACCCAGGCCAAGGTGGCATACAATGTGTATTAAGGGTGAAGTGGTTCCATGATGGAGTGACATATGGCATCTAGAAATGGTCTTTTAGTGGGGCCAACTAGCCAAAAAAGGGATGACACGTAGCACTCTTGGGGGACATGGGGGCTTCCCTCAATAAACTATGACATAGCACATGTGTTTGTAGCATATTAATAAATACCCTTAATTTGACTACATATTGGAAAATACCTCTACAATTTTTTTTTTTTAACCACCTACCAATACAAACCCAATAATCCTTCTCGATTTAAAAAAATCCTACTTTCACTAGATATTGTAGGTATCCATTTTTTCACTAGAGTTTTGTATACCCCTTTATATTTTTTTCATTAACTTTGAGCTTCATTTTTCATAAAAAACATACAAAAACACTTTACCCTATATATTTTAATCCTGTACAGAAATTATCTACAAATTAATTCTTAAAAATAGAAATTAAACAATAGCGAGAGCATAAAACATAAAAAAAATATACAAAGATATTTCTCCCCTCGATCCCAAAACATGACTATCAACTTGATTTTTCATTATATTCCTTTTAGTGTTACAACACATATATATACATGCCGAAGCATTCATAAACCTGAATCCATTAACCCTCGATTAGAACATAACTGTAGTTCCCTTTACCAAATCTACAAAAAACCAGGGGTCCAAAACCATCATGCCCCAAAACCATGTGAAAACCCATGCACAAAACCATAGGGAATTCTACCCACCTAAAATAGGGTCCAAATTTTTTTTCTCAGGGCGCTGCCCTAGAACCCCTCCAGGGAGCTACCCACACCGTGTAAACCCCTTGACAGGGGGGATTGTCGGCCCCCCTATGACCACCCCACTACACTCGGTACATTGAACTAGGGGGCTATCACCCCCCTATGACCCCCCTATGCATGAAACTATTCGTGGAAATCATATAACACATACCCAACATTATCCCACTTGTTGTTTTCTTTCCAATGGGAGCCACAAGAGAGATTAGTCATTAGTCCAACCCTAAAACACCCATTGTTTCTCTACACCAAGAGAAATTATGAGTGCTCACAGACTTCGTCAATGCATCTGCAACATTCTTCAAAGTGTCCACCTTTACCAGTAACACTTTTTTAATCCTTAACCATATCTCTCCCAAAATGATATTGAACATAAATGTGCTTTGTCTTTGAATGATAAGAAGGGTTCTTGGCCAAGAAAAATTCACTTTGGTTGGCATAGTCTATCCTTATAGTGAACTGCACCAACCCCATGCTTGAACAAAATATCTGCAACCAAACTACTTCCTTGCTTGCATGAGTGGATTCCATGTATTCTACCTATGTAGTTGAAAGAGCCACTACAAGTGTCTTTTACTCATCCAACTGAATATGCCTCCAAATAGGCTAAACACATACCCACTTGTAGGTATTCTTTGTTCCACATGTCCAGCCTAGTCTACATCAAAAATACCACGGATGTCCAAAACTCTGTCCAATATTGGTCTTCCCTAGTAGTACAAACCATAATCACAAGTGCCACGAAAATATCTAAAAACCCGCTTCACTGATGTCCAATTCTCTCTCCTTGGTTTTGACATAAACCTGCTCAATACTCCCACTACATGTGCAATGTCTGGTCTAGTACAGACCATTTCATACATCAGGCTACCCATTGCACTTGCATATGGAGCATAGGACATATCCTCCTCTTCTTCTTTTGTCTTGGGACCCTATTCAGTAGATAGCTTTACACCTAGAGGAATAGGAACCTTCATCGGTTTACTATCATGCATATTGAACCTCTAGAATATTGTATTGACATACTTCCTCTAGTTTAACCAGAGCTTCCTCTTTCCCAATCTCTCTTAATTTCCATGCCCAAAATATTGTTTGCAACACAAAGTTCCTTCGTGTTGAACTTGGAGAACAATTGGGTCTTCAAATCCTGGATAATTTCTTTGTCATTTCCAACCAACAACATATCATCCACATACAAGACCAAATAAATAAAATGGTCACCAATAAATTTAAAATACACAAAGTGAACCTCTTTGCTTCTGGTGAAGCCAACTCCCCGTGTATAGGTATCAAATTTCTGATACAACATCCTTGGTGGTCGGTTTTACCCACACAGAGACTTTTTTAAGCAGCATACCAATTCTTTCTTACCATTCACTGCAAAGACTTCAGGTTGCTTTGTGTTGATCTCTTCTTCCATATCCCTGTGAAGAAATGTTGTCTTCAGATCCATCTTTTCTACCTCAAATTAAAATGTAGCAGCAATTAATAAAAATAATTTAATAGAAGTAACCTTGGGAATTGGAGAAAAAATATCACCAAAATCAATTCCCAGCACCTGGGATTAACCTTTTGCTACCAACCAAGCTTTGTATTTCTCCACCTTGCCTTCTATATTCTTCTTCTTCTTAAACACCCAGTTTCTCCAAATGGACTTATTTCTAGCCAGCAAATCCACCAGATCCCATGCCTCATTTTTGTGCAAGGATGTCATTTCATCAACCATGGCCTCCTTTCGGAGTTTTCCATCTTCTAAATCCACTACCTCCTTGATAGTTCTGGGATCATCATTAGTGATAGTTAAAAAAAGTTTTAACAAAAAGCATATGGACTATACCTTTCTGGATGCCTTTTTTCCCCAACAGATCTTGTCACAACTGGAGTTTGTGGTTATTCCTCTACTGAATATTGTTCTATTGTAGAGTCCACTTCATCCTAATTTAGCTAAAACTCTATCTTCTCTGGTTCCTTTGGTAGGAATGCATGTTTAACAACATCTTTGACCTCTCTAAAAACCACATCTCATTTTTACACAACCTTCCTTATTTCTAGGTTCAAAATCTTGTAACCTTTTAAACCATCCTTATACCCAATAAAGATGCACCTTTCAGGTTTATTATCCAACTTGGTCCTTTTCTCTTTTGGAACATGTACATATTCATCACATGCAAATATCCTCAGATGTGAAAGAGAGGGTATCTTACCAGTCCATCCCTCATGTGGAGTCTTATCCTCTAGCGTTGATGAAGGTGATATGTTAATGAGGTAACATGTAGTATCCACTACCTCTGCCTAGAATTATTGTCCTAACCCGGTACCATTGAGCATGCATCTTGCCTTTTCCATCGACGTTCTATTCATTCTTTATGCAACTCCATTTCGTTGAGTTGTGTATGGAGTAGTATTTTATCCTGCTATACCACACTTGTTACAAAACTCTTACAATTCCTTCTTGCAGAACTCTCCACCAGTATCTGTCCTGAATACATTTATTTTCTTCTCTATCTAATTTTCCACCAAAGCCTTAAGTTATTTATATTTGTCAAATACTTCGTATTTCTTCCTCAATAAATAAATTCATGTATTCATTTAGAACTCATATATGAATGAAACATAGTACACAGACATTCCTAGTGATGGAACCGACACAAGTCCAAACACATCATTGTGCACAAGATCTAATATCATGTTTGCCACCTTAGCACTACAAGAAAAACTCACCCAATTATGCTTCCCATATACACAATGTTCACAAAAATGGAAATCCAGAGATAAATTAGACATACCTTCTAGCATACCATTACCGTGCATTATTTGAAGGCCCTTCTCTCCAATATGTCCAAGAGTTTGATGCCATAGCATGGTATTTTCTCTAGAGACTGCTAGGCTTTCTGAACCACTTTTAGGAACCCCAAAACTATTGCACCCATCAATAAAATTTCTACCCTGAATCTTGTACAAAGTTACAATCTGAACTCCCTACATTAATACCAGTTCTCCCCAAACCATCTTGCAGGTATCTTTATCGAGCATTTCTTTTACACCTACATCATCCATATTGCTTACATAAATCATATTTCTAGCCAATGCAAGTATATGCAAGAACACTAGGAAGTGTTTTAATCCTTCCACCTTGCAAATTTAGCTTCATTTTTCCACGTCTGATGATTATGGCCTTCCTTTCATCTCCTAAGAGGAAATCACCACCATCATATTTTCCATACTCGCAGAACCACTGCCTATGGGGAGTGAGGTGAAAGGATGCACCAGAGTGAATCAACCATGCCTCATGATCTACATATGTATTTAAATAAGAAGCTAACTATTTAGGGTAATTTTATTTCTACCTATTGCAATAACCAGATTTTCCCACAAATCTGGTAGAGAACACAACAAAATGATGCATTTATCTTCATATGAGATTTTAAAATCAATAGATGAAAATTGACTTACCACAGTATTGAAGGTGTTTATATGCTCTGTTACCGAGTTTCCATCCTTCATATTTAGGTTATACATATTTTTTTGTAGGAACAATATATTCAGCAGAGACTTAGATTGGTACAAAGCCACTAAATTGACCCACAAAGTCTTTGTCATAGCTTCCCGAGATACATTCAACAATACCGAACCTAAGATACACAACTGTGTTGTGCTGTTTGCATTCCGATACAACTTTTCCCAATCTTCATTTGACATTGTCGTTGGTTTAGTACCTGGATCTACTGTGATCCACTGATCTTTATCCATGAGCATACCCTCCATCTTGAGCTTCCATAACTCAAAAATCTGACCATTAAAATTTTCAATCTCTATATTTCCACTGCTTGCCATATTATTTCACCGCAAGAATCGATCCGTAGAAATCCCACTGAACAGGGTCTAGCCCAGGCCTAAGAAAAAAACCCCTCAGTAGCAAAGGCATCCCCTTGAAGCTAAAAAAACTATAATACTAGAGGTAGGTTTTAACCCTGTATAGAAATTATCTGCAAATGAATTCTTAAAAAAATAAAATAAACAATAGCAATCACATAAAACATAAAAAATATGTACATAAAGGATTTTCCCCTGGATCCCAAAACGAGACTACTATCTTGATTTTTCATTGTATTCCTTTTAGTGTTACAACACACACACACACACACACACACACACACACACACACACACACACACACACACACACAGATATAAACCCATAAACCCCAATCCTTTAACCCTAGATTAGAACATAACCATAGTTCCCTTTACTGGATCTACAAAATACCAGGGGCCGAAAAACATCATGCCCCAAAACCATGTGCAAACCCATGCACAAAAACATAGGGGGGTCTGCCCACCTAAAATAGGGTCCAAAACAATATTCCTCGGGCACTACCCCAGCCCCCATTTAGGGGGCTACCCACCCCCTACAAACCCTTGGACAGGGAGGCTATCTCCATCACTGCACCTAGCACAACAAATAGTTGGGGCTTACGCCCCCCAGCACATGCGACTATTCATGTAAAGAATATAACATACCCAACATACCCCCTATTATATGCTCAACATATTATGTCATTTTTTCTTCAATATATATACCCCAATTTGAATGCACGAGGTATGGAATTTCTCCCCTAATGTATCCCCCATGTTGGAGGAGTCTATGTTGATTGGCTTATGTTATCATGTGCATTGCCCTGGGCTAACATCACCCTGACTTTTTTTGAAGAATAATAGCGAGAAAACCCTTGGAAATTTATGTCCTAAGGAATGGAGAATTTCCCAAAAAATAATGAAGAAGGTTTTTCTATCTCATGGGTTTTGGAAAATTGACATCATAGTCATGAAAAACCCGATATGATTTCACCCTAGCGATTTCAAAAGGAAAATCACGAAAAAGGGCAAGGGTATATGTTTCGAGACAAAGAAAATTTGTGACAATTAATAACAATAAATTTGTCCCACAAAATTCATGGTTCCATATGATTGAAATGTTGATGAGGGATCACCACCCTTTATCTGTACCTCATTGGTCACCCTTCCCTCATTCTATCGATATGGTTTGAATTCATGCTCACCATTAATCTAGGGTTGTATAAAGAAGGAGTAGAACTGCAATTAAGGAACCCTCCACACCCCCCCCCAACTGATGTCACAAAGGGTCAGTGGGGGTCCTCATATCAATCACACTCATTGATCCCTCCATCTAATTAATTTTTCTAATAATATAATAGGGGCGTGTGTGTCATACATATACATTTAAGTAGTGGGCTCTAGAATTGATTTTTGTTATAATGAAATTTATTACTTGCAAGGCTACTGGGGTGGACCAGTTGGCGATGTGGAAATGCCACAAAAACTTCCATGTTGACATGGACACCACTTTAAGGGTGTATGTCTACTACGTGGGAACCACATGGGTACCACAAGGCATTGTAATGTTGACATGGTAAGAGTATAATGGCCCAACTTTAAACAACCATATCTCATGATCTCGATTTCACTATTTGAAAAATTTTATATCGCCGAAAGGCTCTCAATGAGACAACCACAATGGAAATATATGTTTTAATTTTTGAGAAGTTTTAAAAATGATGAAATTTTTAGACCCAATTTTTATAACATATCTTTGGAGGTTGATTCAATTGTAGTTGTTATGAGGAATTCTAATCTATGGATAAACTAGTCTTCCCTAATTGCGGTGTTCCTTCACTCAGAACAACAGAAGAAAGGTAAATTTTATTTTCTCTAAAATAGACTGAAAGATAGAAGGGATAAGGACCTACTTGTGATCCTTCGCTCTCCTTACTCTTCTATTTTCATTCTCATATCTCTTGATCTAGTTGAAACCTGCTTGATCAATACCTGCAATCAAAGGAAGAAGACAAGAAATGACATACATATATACATTCTATCTACCTTAACCAAATTGAACCAATTAAATTTGAGAATACATACACATTTGAGAATACATTCACAAGATATAAGTGCATATATGAGAGAAAGAATAGATATATTTATTGAAATAATAGGAGGAGTAGATTAAAACTAGTGGATCAGTTTGTCATCAAACTGCTCCAACTTCCTTCTATCCTCATCACACCAAGCATCATCTCAACAGCATAACAATACTTTAGCTCTAAATGATTAAGAATCCAATAACATAACACTACACCAATTTATTCCTCCCTTGCACTTATATGAGTGCTCAATTTATAGGGAAATTCTAGGTAGCTTCTCAATAAATGGTTATTGAATGGATTTATAATAATAGATGAGACATGTTTCCAAGTTTAATGGTGATGGATGAACACATGTATTTGAATTATGACACCTATGAGAACTTCTAGAAGGCACTAGACATGTGGATATTCTCGGAACAATGATGATTTCGCTCCTAGGAAACCAATGCACCCTTAATTGTCGGGAAGTTCTATGCAAAGCACCCTTGCATGGGGGTAAGTGTTTTGCAATGCACTTAGGTCCATTCAGAGGAGCATTGATAATTCAATGGGTGATCTTAACTATACTTCAAATGTTGAAACTCTCATGCATTAAAGCCATCAGTTGAATGACTTCTCTAGGGCATGTAGCAACTGAATTAGTGGATGGTAGACCCTGTTTTTATTAAATTAGGGGATGATAGACCGTGTTCATACTGGTCTTAGGGATGATGCCCAAATTTACCTATAACAACTTCCCCCTAAAGCACGAAGTAAAAAAAATTAATATTTGGATGAGATGATTTACGGTGTAATGAGTAAGATTTGAAGTGAATGGTGACCTACATCAATTTTCTATACATTACATCATGCTATCTTTTACATATTGGACATGAATTTCTAAGGGAGGCATACCCTTTCTCAACACATAAACTATCATAACATGTACATAAATCGTAAAGTCGCCTAGAAATATAGACATGCCTACAGATATAGGCCCAAGATAGGATGAACATTTGTATGTAAAGCCATCGTATAGATGATGTGGTACAATTCCTAAAATCACAACCCAGATGGATGAAACTAGATCTAGGGTCTTCTATCTCGTTTACTCGATCGTTGAAGTACAAGTCTAACGATGTGGATAAGTGATCTGAAGTCAAACATGGGAAGACATCGTCTGATTACCAGCCAGTGATGTAAGATGCTAACAAACATAAGAGAAACCACTGCTGATGTTAATGGTTCTCAAGGTACTGCAATACAATTTTAAAGTCGTGAAAATATGATTTGGTGTTGAACACCAAATAAAAATATTTCAGTCGAAGGTCTGTGATGTCAACCTATCGCCAGTAGCGAGAAACCTGTCGTTGATGTAATCAAGTTCCAAGGCACTGGAAATATTTTTCTAAGTCAACTTCCTAGATGATGAGCTAATGTCGATATGAAGCGAATCATCACAGATACGACATGAAAGAGGAGTAATTATTTTGGATACAAAATTTGACTTTATGAAGCAATGTTCAGGGATGGCAGTCATGAAAATTAAGGTTTATCAGTATTTCAAAAGATCAGGATTTACAGGATGAATCCTCTTGAACATATCAGTGACACTAAAATGAGTTGGAAACATTGAACCAAAAGCTAACCCAAAGGCATAGAGATGAAGTGAAAGTGTCATGTTTAAGAGTGTCCTGCTATGATGGATGGTATGATAGAACTTCAAGAATATTACCTAACCCAAAGCCATAGAGATGAAATGAAAGTGTCATATTCAAGAGTGACCTACTACCACAAAGGGTTTTGTTATTTTTCCCAAATTTTCGCAAGTCATTGCTGACAAGTAACTCTTTATTTTTTAACAAGCTTGATGAGGGTAACATATCCTTGATCTATAATTTTACCGTTCGAGTGAATCCATCACTATTTGATGATTTAACGAGTCTAGAAATAGTGAAACTCGATCTTTATATGATCGGACAAGTCCATCTCTATTTGATGTTTTAACGAGTCTAACGATAGTGAAAACTCGGTCATTTTTCATGTTTAGAGAGTTTGAAAAGTACAAAAAGAAAACTCCTTGAGTCCTTTTTCATAAATTTGTTGGTCAGGTCCTAAAAGGAGTAAAATGATACTTGAGGAAACCTCTTAGCCATGTTCAACTAAGGTGTACCTTTTTCTTAAATAATCTCTCTCAGTCCAGAAAAAGGTTAAACTAATACTATGTAGATGTTGTTTCATTTCCTTTTACGAGCTCGAAAAGACAAGTGCTTGGAAATATTTTAACATTAACGGAGTCTGAAAATAGCTAAAAGAAGACTCTAGGGGGGTTCCTTTTTTGTGTTTAATAGATCTCTAAAAAGGGATAAAATTATGCTTTGTGGTCAAATCATTTTTTGATAATTATGCTCGTCAAACTCACTATATCAGTTGTAAATCTATTTAGAGAACCATCAAAGGGATTAAAAATACCTATTTTATAGTAGAAATGAACCAAAACAATAGTCACATCATTACATATGATTACAATAATCAAAATGACTAATAAAAATAAGTTTTTACCATTCCATAGTTACCATTTGAAATTTATGAGCTTTGAACCTGCTTTTCCCCTGAACTTTAGAGGTCAATTGCGCCAGTTTCAGTGGATGATTTCTTGTGTTGTTTGATCCAGTTTGGAGATCTAAACCTTCTCTTTATTTTAGTGTCATTTTTGTTTCATTTCATGCTGAATTTTTTATGTTTTTGAGCCCCTAGTGTAAAGGTATTGCGTTATGAGGGAAACACACCATTGCATGTGGAAAAGTGCATTGCAGAGCACTGAAATTGAAGCTTAGATGCTCTGTAGCACTCTGTTTATGGACTAGGGGTGCGTTGGCCGCATTTTAAAAATTTTCTTCTCGATGTGTGCTCAAAATTTCCCAAATTTGTTTCATGAAATAGATACTAATGAATCTTATGGTTGGCTTTCAGGTATTGATCAGATCAAAATGACCATTACATGGAGAGAAATATGACATGAAGAAAAAGACATGATTTCCCTAAATGTTCCTGTCACTATAAGAGCCCTCAAGGATTGTGGGTTACGTAAGTATGTGAGATTAGTATGGATGAGATAACATATTCAACTATTAGAGTTCCTGGTTCATTCAAGGGATTCGACACCTTGGGCATTTCATAGTGGGGAAAAAGTGCTCCCAATACTAGTTGAGGTTGTTCGCTTTCTTATTAGATTATGGAGATGTGGTTCTCCTGTTTCCCTTGCGGGATCTACTCTTGGAGGCGAGACAGTGAAGGAATACACCCACCCACATTGTCGACTAGGTACTGAACCTAGAAAAGATTGGAAGATAAACCTTCATGATGTGTGTGATTTGCCTCTAAGAGCTATCCTTCTCACTATTTCAAAATTGGATGGCTCTGTGACACTACATGTTTCAAATTGTTCATACATGTGGTATGCTCTCGAGTGTCTCGAACTGACAATGTTCAACTAGGCTGAAGAAGTACAATTCCAGATGAAAGAACAACTAACTAAAGTAAAGGGTGGTAGAAATAGTTTTAGTTATGGTTTGATCTTGATTTCCTTTACTTTATAGAAAGTTCCATTGATGTAGCTGCAACATGTGACACTAAGCATTTTTGGTCCTAGAGATCCTTAGATGAAGAGACGGGTCGAATTGATGGCTAAGCATGTTGTTCAATGGACTATCATATTTTCTACTGCATCCTTTTCCTAGCTTTGATGATAAATTATCGCCATAGAGGAGTATATGTACGCAGCCATAGATTTCTGTGGAGATCCAAATTTGATTTTAACAGATGGCACTCAATGGGGTGCAGTGGGTAAAAAAATTGGACCATGTTTTTGATTTTAAGGTTTCTACATGTTTTTGTATTTTCTATGTTTTCCAAGACTAAACTAAAGTTTTTATGTACATAGATGTTGGTCGCATTCGACCAGTGGGTCGACTAGAGAAGAAAGCATATGAAAAAACAGAGAGGACTATTGGGAAAGAAGTCCTTCAGGATTTATATTTGACCGAGACCCTTGTTGAGTTGCAGCAAAATGTTGAGGGATTGACTCTTGGGATACCAGATGTCTGGATGGACGAGTTACCTATGAAGCTCGAGTGCCATACTATTGGTATTCCTAGTCGTTGGATGAGGCTATTGTGCATGATAGCTAGAGTAGTTTCTTGTTATCATGAACATCACTAGTTTTACTTTTCACATTTGTGTAAACATTTTAAGGTCATATGACCAATTTTTCTTGGGTACAAATTTTTTAAAAACCTAAACTATCTATCGATTTTCTTTTAAATTTTTCCTATGTTTAATGTGTAATTCTATTCAATTGTATCATGTGAATTGAAAATGTATCTTTACATGTGTTCCAAATTTCTGTTTAAAACATAATTCACTAAAGAATCATTTATTCTGTTCAAATTTCAGGAAATGTGTTGATATTGAATGTAATCAAAATGTCTTTCCAAAAGTCAAACTCTAAGGAACATACAACGAATTGTTGGATTTTAGACAGTATAGACTCTAGTAATTTTTACTACGAAAAGCTGTGAGCCTAACCTAATGATGATGAGGTTAATTCCAAGTCAAATGGCATCAAAGGGAAGTTCAATCAATGCATTATACTCATCAATATTATTTGTTGATCGACCAATTGAAATCCCTTCAAAATTAACTAACTCGCCAAATAGAGTGAAAATGGCCCATGCTACATAGGATAGGTTTCGTATACTACGACTAGCACCATAGCTGTACCCAACGAACGGTTCCAAAGATTAAGTCATCTGCAATGAAGTTTAAAGTGTATTAATAACTTGAAGAAAAATATTAAAAACAAACTAATATTGTCATGCAATCAAGGAATATATACAATATGATACAAAATTTTACTATGCTCGATTAACCCATTTTGAGATTGTGCCAATGGAATTCCATAATAATCATCTAACTCGTAGGCGCCCTTAGCTAGAAATCTTTTGACAATGTAGGGGCCATGCCATAATGGCTCAAATTATTTTGCTCTTGTAAAATTAGATTCCTGATCATAAAGCAAGACTAGGTCTCCCTCTAAGAAGATGTGAGGCTTGACATTGCAGTCATATTGTGCCTTGATTCATCTCTTAAGAATTTCATTGGCCAATGCGGCTTCATGACACATTTCATCTAGATCGATGAAGTTAAAAAGGCGTGCTTCTTCATTAGAGGTGTCAGGTAGCAGGTTAGTAGCGAGTTTTAATGAAGGAATTTCACATTAGATCGGTAAGATAGCTTCCAGACCATACACCAACTAACAGGGAATAAATCCTGTCACATTTCTCACCGAGGTTCGATATGCCCATAAAGGTGATTACAGGATTAAATGTCAATTTCTATTGTGAACCCCTATCATTCTTTGAAGCATTCGGTTAAGGATCTTGTTAATGGCTTCAAATTTTCCATTAGATTGTGGATAATAAGGGGTAGAACTATCATGCGAGTGTTCTAATTTGGAATTCAACTCATTCATCATGTTATTGCGAAAATTATTACCATTATCTGTAACTATATCTTGTGGTACACAAAACTGATAAACGACATGATTGAAAAATATCAGTGCATCGGTTTCATCTATATTATTGAATGTAGGCATCACTTCGGCCCAATTGGTAATGTAGTTGATGATAACAGTAATATAACTCTGCCCCTTGGCTGAACGAGGGTTTCAAGTCATGAAGTCAATGCATCATTATGAAAATGGTCCCACAGCAATGACAGGATGCATTGGTGCTAGTGGCATGCATATTTTATGATGAAATATCTAGCACGCATGACAAATTCAAACCACGAGAATACAGTCGCAGAATATGGTTGACTAGAAGTGACCGGCTCAGATAATCTCCTGCATGGTAGCGTAACCAGACAAATGTCCACAACAAGCACCAGCATGAAAATGATTCAAAACTCTCTCAGCCTCCTCATGAGTGACGCACCTCCTTAAAATAGTATCAACACCATGACGATAAATTGTATCAACGACGATAAGATAACCTTTCACTTGGTATTAGATACGTCGCTGTTGTGAGCGAGAGGTATCGGGACAGAAAGTTTGGGTTTCGAGATAAATGATAAAATCCCCATACCAAGGGTCATATGACCCAATCAGAAACAAATAATCATCTAGAATTTATGGTTCTGATGTAGACTCACTACTATCAGAGGGAATGTCTCAGAGAAGCTCAACAAAAACCAAAGACTTCTTTAACTTGGATTTGATGAGTTACAAATCAAATTCCTGCAAACTGACAATCCATTTTGAATATCGCCCCCCCCATCAATTGATGTGATCAAATGTATGTCATTGGGTTGCAATCTAAAACTACAATGGTACAAAGGAGCAGGACATAATGGAAACATATTTGGATAGCTTGAACGACTGTCAAGGCAAGATTTTTGACGTATGAGTACTTAAATTCTGTATCATTGAGATTACGACTAAATATATCGTATGTTCTATCCCATATTATTCTTGTACTAAATCCATAGCAATGGTAGTGTCTACAACAGTGAGATACAAGAAATAATCACTCTGATAATTAGGGGGTACATTAATGATGCTTGGATCAGTGTACTATGTCCCGATATTGCTAGTATAGTCCCTTATTATTGTTAGTGTAACCCCCTAATTATTATTGTTGTACCCCTGTAACCCCCATATTGTTATTATTGTGCCCTTACATTATTATTGTTAGGTTGGCTATGATTACATTTTGGCCCCATGGACTCCTATATATAGAAAGGAGGTTTTTCCATTTGTATCATCTAAGAATTATTCATTTATGTAATGCATTGGAGGTTTTCCCCTCGAAGTGGCTTATTTAGAAGGCATTGATCTCTCTTTTATTCTATTTTTGGATCTGGTTTCATAAAATTTGGTATCACAACTTTGGATTCTAGGGTTTCGCTGCTCCAAACAGGTCATCATGGAATTTTCACTATAACTCTCTTTCTATGAAAGCTCAAAAGCTGAATTTTTTACAAAGTGAAGCCAAAATCTTGAGGAACGTCGTGTAAAAATTTCAAATCTTGGTGTGCGACATTTTAGGAGATATGATCTATGGAAGTTATGGTTTTTGTAGGCTCCCGAATTTCACCTAAAACAACTCATCGTGGAATTTTCACTAGAACATTTTTTCTACGAAGGTTCAGAGGTTGAAATTTTTACAGAGTGAACCCAAAATTCTGTGGAACATCTTGCACAAATTTTAGATCTCGGTTCCTGTTAGCCCCCTATGAATTTTTGACAAGCAAATAGGGGGCTAAAATGTTTTTCAACCTTCAAGGAATGCATTTCCCTCTGAAAACACATCATCCTTGAAGCCTCCTTATGCCCTTGTCCCTTGATAAATCCCCACTGCTATTTCCAGTTGTAAAGCCTCTATGATTGTGAAGAAATTCCCAAAAGGCCTCCTCCTTTTCCCCTTATATCATCCCTTCTAAACCTCTACTTCATCCCCTTTTACTCCTCTCTTTTTCCCCCATTAACCATCTAAACCATCTCAAGTTCCCTTTTAAACCCTTCAAATACTCTTTGTTTGGTTTAATAAACCCTTTTCCTCTCTATAGTTACCCTTCTTTGGCCTTAAAATGCATTAAAATGGGCCAAAAACCCACTTTCCACCTTATATTAAGGCCTAGCCCCTTTCGACCCAGCCCCTTAACCACTTCCCCACGTGACTCATGCCCAGAACCAAGCGCTTAAGCCCCAGGCACTAATCGCAATCGCACTATCGGGCGAGCGCATTTCTATGTGTTAACTTAAAAATCTCGATGCAATTGAGTCTTGGTCTATAGTACCGCGGACACAATCTCTATCGTTGATCTGAATAGATCTAACAGTCCACGCTCTCCTATTTCCCCTGCTCCGATCGCAATCGCAATTGTCAATCGCTGGCACTTGCCACCCGTTGTGATTGTGATCCATTGACTACATCTCCACCATCAATCCATAATTTGATCCAACGGCCCAGCGCTAATCGCTACGCACTCGTCGCCTTTCCCTTCTGCCCCTCCGCTTACATTTGAATCGTCGATCTCCCGCCAGATCCGACGGCTGGCACTCCATCGTATCACGCCAGTCACATCACACCCCCCTTCTATGATTTGCGATTGTGATCCTCCGATCTGATCCCGACCGTTCATTCCTTTTGATCCAACGGCCATCGCACAATCGCATCATCGCCCCATGGCCCTTCTTTCTCCCCACCGATTGAATCTCCGTCGTTGATCTGACCCAGATCGGATGATTGGAACTCAATCGCTCCATCACAATCACAAAATTTTAAAGCTATCATCTCCCATGCCCACAATTGCGATCCGCCGATTCGATCTTCGCCGTCCATTTCTTTAGATCCGACGGCTAGGATCTAATCGCGCCCCCCATCAGTTTCTGCACCGGAGCCCCCTTTAACTTCAACTTTCAATCTCCACCGTCGATCTCCTCCTAAGATCCGATGGTCCAAAACCAATCGCCCTCCACCCATACCAGGTCCCACATCTCGCCTCGTTTCATGGGATTTTCCTAAATCTCTGTGTAAATCGCCCAAACCTTAAGACTTTGGGTTTTTCGCTAATGCATTATTTCTCCGTTTCCTTCACATTTTTCACCATTCCTCCACAGTTGCGCCACCACTCCACAGGCCTCCGCAGCATTTCTCCACCACCCCTGAGATTTCATAACAAGTTTATTTCATTGTACAAGAATCACAGAGAGACCATTATAGCGGCCCAGTGAAGCAGCGGAGACAGATTTGAGGGATTTAAGCCCGTAATTGAATATTTAAAGTGCTAATCCCGCGTTCAAAGTATTAAGGCGTAGTTCCAAGACCAAAGATGGCACCAGCAAGCCGTATTAGTGCTACGTAACAGCAGAACGTGCTTTCTCCAGAGGTACACCTTACTACAACAGTCTCCATGCCTCCTCAAGCCCAGAAACAATTAATTACACTGACAGAAGATTCTTAAAGACTGTCAGGACTGCAGTTATGGAAGCATGTAGACCTAAAGACCTTTTCAGTCACCTTACTTTCTTCAGAAGACTAAATAGAGGGCCTTACAGCTAGAAGGACATTCAAGAACACATCCGAGGTAAAATCCAACCTGACAGGGAGCTCTGAACCAGACTACAGAGTACACACAGTCGATGAAGAAACATTAGGCAGCATGGTTGGAATGCTTCTTCCATTCTATCTTAATGAGACAAATTAAATGTATATCTATTCTTGTTATTCTCTTCTCCTATAAGAATTCCCGAGGACATATTGTAAAGGTTGCTATTCGGTTGTTGCTGTTGTATTTAGAGGGATTCCGTTTTGACTGTTAGAACAGTCTTGGGAGGGAGTAGCAGAGTAGTTTGTAATGTAGTAGGCTGGGAGGAGAAAGTCTAGACTGTAACAACTATTGAGCTCAGGGTATGTGACTCGTTTTGCATCAATTAATTAAGCACATTTCTTTGGATCCTGGTCTATTACTACGGGTGATGTTTCTCTCTTTGTATCTTTTATTTACATTTTCATGTTGTTCATTGGTCTTCTAGGCTCGCATCAGAAATATGGCATAGGATTTACCCTTGTTAGGTACCCTATGTCTCTTCTCTTCTTGCCTTAAATGTTTTCTGCTGTATGTGTTATCTGAGGGTTGATTTCAATTAATTTAACCAGTGTAGTGGATGTCATTTCCTGCTAGCTAATGTATGAATTAGTGAAATCTGTCTTTAGTTGTCCTGGTTGGGTTTAAGCTGGAAGATTTGGGAAACTGGGGATTAGAGTTAGCCCTGTCCACCCGGGTCCTTGCACGACCAGCTGGCCTCTCTAATATCTTTTGCTAGTGTCAAAGCATTGAAGGTTCAAAGTCCTTCTCTGATCTATAGACCCTGGCTCTGTTAAACTTATCTATGTTTTCCCTTGGAGCATGCTAAAGTTGTCCTAGAGTTAAATGACCTATGGTCCGATCTATAAGTTGTCGCTTTGTCCCTCCATTGAAAGCTACCTTTAAGTATGTCCAAGCAGGTCTGGAGTTAAATGACCTCTGACCTAATCTATAGACAGAAATTGGGTTTTTTCCTTCTTTCACTTTCAATCCTTAATGTTCCATCCCACCATCTATCTAAAAAGATCCTTTAGTGTAGATGACTTTCCCTCTGAAAGCCTTGGCTATTTTTTGCACGTAATTACCTTTCATGACTCCATAGACCAATGGATGGCACTCTCTTGACCTATCCTCTTTGCTAAAACATCCTGCTATTTTGTTCCTTTTCTCCCATTATTTTCTCAGTCTATGATCTCATGACCAACCCAGCAACCAACAAACCAAATCATTTTTAAAACCCCCTTTGTGCTTCATAACTAGCCTAACATCTCATTTGAGCTTCAAAGATATACCATTCTTTGTTTTATTGGAGAGATCCCTCTCCCGGTCCAGGAGGGCTAGATCCTAGGGCCCCAAAGTGGTTATGATGTTGTCTCATCTTTTTGTCTTGCCAATCTGGCCAAAACATGGGAACCCCAACATAATGGTGACTCCACTGGGGAAACAGACCAATCAGCCTGATCTGGTAAATCACTGTGGTGGACAGTAAAATCTTAAATCCTCCACCTGGCGAATCCACACTCCATAACTCTCAAAGAATCCACTGGAGGAAGAACCTGAAATATGGCCAGATCTCATAGGAGGATAGAACATTTGGGTTGGATTTGGTTTAAAGAATTCATTATTTTTATCTATCACTATGTTATGTCTTGTTCCAATCATGATCAAGTGTAAAAAGATGAGACCCACATTGATTATGGGAAAGATCTCAAGTCCCAGTCTTCAGACCATGAGCAGACCTGTACTCCTGTGAAAGACCTAGTGGAACAAGAGCCTCATGGCATATCTCTCACTCCTAAAGAAACTTCAAGTAGTCGGGCTTCTTGTTGCACCACCTACCCCTACAAAGGTCATAGAAAGATACAAGCCTCTGTTTTTTCCTCTTTTCTTCCAACCCCTTCCTGCAGAGCTTATAAACTAGTTTCCTTTTTTTGATGGAGAAAATAAAAGGGCCACTGCTGAAGAACATGTTCAAAATCTCGAGGAATTACTTGACTTGTATGAAATAGAGGAAGATGATGTGCACATTAGAATGTTTTCCTTGTCATTACAAAGAAATGTTAAGAGTTGGTTCAAAGGCCTCCCAGCGGCAAGCATTTTCATCTTTCATCAATTTTCTCAAGTTTTCCTTGATAAAAGGTCAGTCTCGAAGAATGTTCTCCTCATCCTAGAAGAGTATCAAAATTTGAAAAGGCAACTAAGAGAGACAGTACAAGAATTTTCAGCCAGGTTCAATAAGGTATATCATGCAATACCTTCTGACATAAAACCACCTCTAGGATGGGCCCTATTGCACTATCCGAGTTCTTTTGACCCCCGAGGTGTAATTCCATATAAGAGAAAGAGAGCCTTCGAGCCTGGAGGAAATGCAAAACATAGCAATTAATGTTGAATTCAACATAAAGTGTAGACAGGAAAGGTTAAAATCCGCAAAGAAAGACCGAGCAGAGCAAATAAGGCAGATCTCTTTAGAAAACAAGCTGGAAAGATTGATAGAGACTGCCAATACCCCTGCTGAACACAGAAGAGGAAGAATATGAGGTTGAAACCATAAATGATGATTGGAAAATACCTGCTCCTTGTCCTTAAGAAAGACAAACCGGATCACTGCAAGATAGAAGCCACATGCTAAGCATGTATGATGAACCAGAGCTTGAATCAGAAAATGAACTTGTAGACTATTTGGAAGAAAGACTTGCCGAGAGTCCTGAAGACTTGATGGGTGATGTTGCTTATAATTATGATTTATCTAATGATGATTTTTCTGATAATTATTTTTTCTAAAGGCAAACTGAGCTTTGAGGGCCATCATCAGTAAATTCATGGAAGGAAGTGTTAGCACTCAAATCTACCTCAGGCTGAAATGAAGTAAAACTCAAGGCTACATCAAACCACGCTCAGCCTCGTAGCTAGCCCTACGAGGACAGGAGAGGGCTCTCTCCGTCAATCTCGAGAAAATGAGCAATAGGATGCGAGATGACTTACGATAAGAACTGATTTTAGGCTAGTAAAGAGATAGGTATGTTTGATTTTTGGTTTTTTGGGTTTTCGCTGGAGTAATGGGAAAACAAATTTTGGGTCCGGGGATAAGGTCAGACCTTTGCAGAGTTCAAGCTGGGGCGAGGTAGGTGATGATCTTGATGCTTTAAAATTGGATATATGGATAGATTAGATCGACGAGGAGCTGAAGAGGGCAAAGAAGAACTTGGATCCTCTCCAAACAGCTGAAAACATATAGAACTAACTGAATTCAAAGGCCAAGCACTGTAAACAATGGATTCAACCTTATTTCACTCATTCAATTTAGTTCAGAAGCATAATGAAAGGATGGCAACATTAAACATGAAGAAACTTACAGTAAAAAAAGGAGAAACATCATCAAGAACAAAACACCACAAGGATCCCAACAAGTGCCGCAAAACCCCTGATCTTTCCTTAGCCAAAATATGAAAAGTATGTACAATAGTATCAAAAGTATCCCAAGAGTCCAACCTCTCCAACCTCTCAAAATGATTGAGAAATTACAATATATAGATCACTCTAACACCTTTCCCCACCTCTAGGGGTCGAATTCCCTCTTCAGGGATCAGTTTCAACCAATTCTAATCATGGAACTACAATCTAGGGAGCTAACAACTTGCCTCTAAAAGAGTGGAAACTGATCCATTACATGATTTTTTACTCATTTGAGAGTGAATCTTCTAGAAGAGATAAAAACAAGCCAAAGTTACATGCCAAACATGAATTTACATCATAAAAACCAAAAAATTCTATCCATAAGCAAAACTGGTCCATAATAGGCGAAATACTGAGCTGGCAGCTGAAAATTCAGAAAAATTTCTAGGTGGGTCGCTCCTGAACTGTGTGGGTCGCTCATGTTCCAGGCTGATTTTGAGGTAGCTCCCGGCATCCAAATTGAGCTCATGATAGCTCGTTGGAAAGCCCTGGATGTCTACTTTCCAACCCAAGTGGAATTTCTGAATTTTGAGTTGATTTGACCCTCCAAAACCTCATTCTCCCAGAGGTACTTCCTGCTGGTGCAAAAGGTGGCAGCAAGGTGATTTTCATGGTGTTTTTAAGCTGTTTGACCATCCAGATTTTGTTGAAATGCTAAGTTGAATTCAGAGGATGCATAATTAACCATGAAAAATCCAAAAATTTAAAAATCTCCTCCAGCAAGTGTCTCAAAAAAAAGTGAGCGCATGAGCGCGCGACCCACGTAGCTGCAAAACCTGTTTTTTAGACCAAAAATTTGAAAATGACAAAATTTTCTCCGAATTTGCCCAAATTCGGAGCGGAGATCCTCCATCATGTTTCCTGCCCATTCAATGAAGCCTCGGCCAAAATCCAAAGTGGATCAGGCCTTTTCCGCCATTTTAGTGCTCTCCTGGTGCATGCAGCTCCTGTGGTGAAAACACTGTCTCGGTTGTATGTGTTGGTCTCTATCATGATCCTGTGAATGTACCTGCGCTGATGAAGAAGGCGAGACACCTTCCACGCCATGTGGAGATAGTACTCGCGTTGCTGATGAAGTCAACGAGACCCCTTCCACGCCATGTGGAGATAGTACTCGTCGTGATGCTGCAAACAAAGCTTTGTGGCCTCTCTGATATGCTACCACTACTGGCGCACTGCTATGCTCTATCTCAGTACATCAACCTCAACGATTGAGTCACTGTCCGACTCCTGCTCATACTCTGACTCTATCTCTGACATGGCTGCGAACAAGATATGTGCAATATGTATACTTGACTCTATCTCTGACATGGCTGCGAACAAGCTTTTGGCACTATGTATACTGATATGAAAGCAGTGCAAACAAGGTTATGATGGTGTGTTTCAAAACCCAAAAAGTATCCCACCGTCACAACACCATAAGGAAACAAACCATGATAAAATATCAGTTTTAAATGGATTGGAAAAGGCACAATCTCTGTTTTGAATGCAAGTGAAATTTTGACCAAAGGGAGCAGGCAACCTTCAGAATATTAAACAAGTCTTATCAAAGGGAGCATGGCATCATATGAATGTTTTTGTCCATGAGTAATAACAATAAGGGTGTCAATGGGCAGTTTGGAACAAAGTCATGAGAACGTTTTTACATTGGGCAGTGAGACATAATACAACCACAGTCACCATTGAACAAAGGTTTTAAAACATGGTATAATAATAACAATGGTCACAATGGCATAATAGGCATGAGAACAATATGGTTTTGATATTATATGGAAGGCTGGACATATCAATGATATAAGATAAGCAACAAACTCATGCAACCACCCATATCATTTTAAAACCCTGAAAACGATATTGCCATGACTGTGGGGTTTAAATCCTCCATTTGAAATGTTTGAAACCACCACCGATGCCACCGGTGCATTTAAAAACATCAAGCAATTGCAAATAACCTGTTTGAAGGCCGATGAATCGATCCCAAGCAAGACTGGGCGCTCAAAATGAAGTTTCGAACCTCTGTCTCTGCGTGGGTCGCGCAGCCTCTGCGTGGGTCGCTCAGGCCCCAGGTGGGTCGCTCGGGCCCCAGGTGGGTCGCGTTTCTCTTGCAGGAAGCTTTTGGAGGCCTTCCCGGTGTCCAAATCGGGCGTGTGATAGCTAGTTGGAAAGCTATTGGAGTCTACTTTCCAACAAAAGTGGAATTATGCAATTTGGATTCCATTTTGTTAAGTCCCTATATTAATAGTGTAGCCCCTTATTATGTTAGTGTAGCCCCCCTTATTGTTATTATTGTACCCCTGTAACCCCCATATTGTTATTATTGTGCCCTTACATTATTATTGTTAGGTCGGCTAGGATTACATTGTGGCCCCACTAGGATTATATTGTGGCCCCATGGACTCCTATATATATAGAAGGAGGTTTTGGTCATTTGTATCATCCAAGAATTGTTCATTTATGTAATATATTGGAGGTTTCCCCCTCGAAGTGGCTTATTTCTAAGAACTCGATATCTTTCTTCGAGCCGAGCTTCACAACATTTTGTATCGTAGCTTTGGGATTCTAGGGTTTCGCTGCTCCAAACAGGTCATCGTGGCATTTTCGCTATAACTTTTTTTTCTACGAAGCTTCAGAAGCTGAAATTTCTAGGGTGCGAAGCTGAAATCTTGAGGAAGGTTGTCTAAAATTTTCAGATCTTGGTTCGCAATATTTGAGGAGATATCATCTGTGGAAGTTAGGTATTTTTTCAGGCTCATAAACAGGTCATCGTGGAATTTGCGCTATAAATTTTTTTGTACGAAGGTTCAGAGTCTTAAATTCATATGTTTTAAGCTGAAACAGATTTTAATCTTCGTACCGAGCTTGACCGTACATTTTTGGAGATATGATCTCGGAAGGTATGTTTTTTCAAAGTTCTGACTTCATCTCAAAGTGGGGGTGATCGGGAAACTTCAATAACTCTCTTCCACGATTGAAGTGCCGAAAAAGTGGTCGCAAGTACACAGACTGGAAGTTTTTCTTCGCTATCAATTTCAGAGACAAAGGACAAAACAGAGACACGTGGAATAATTCGTGATGTTCGCCGATCAACCAAATTAATTAGTCATTAGAGATGCACAAATTTGTCTTGGAGAATCCAAATCAGGTCAGACCTGTGGAATTTGAAAGAAGACCAAATTTTGCTTGAAGACTCATTGAAATGACAAAATTTGACCTTGACACCTTAAAATCACTTTGTAAGAGCATGTTTGATCACTGGAGGAAGGCTGCAAAGGCTGACTCTAACACCTATTACCAACTTTTTCACTATGATTTACATTGATGACTTTGTCATTAATTTAGGAGATGATGAAGATGGCCTTTTTCACCTAGTCGCCAAGATTGTGTGAAACAAGATCCTTACCAAAGCTTTACCACGGGGCAAGCATGTCTATTTTAGAGACAAGATGGGTGTGGTGAGGAACACCTTCCTCGGTAAGAGGGAGTGTTGAAATTTGGTTAGCGGAGGACAGGTGGTTCCCTAAGGCTTTGCTCTTTGGCCTAGGGAAAAGTGTCCAAAAGAATTTAATTTTTCTCCTAAAGTGACTTTATAAGTTATAAAGTCAAATCTAATTTAAAAGTGACTTTAAGTGATAAAGTTACTAAGTCTAATTTTAAAGTGACTTTAATAAAGTCGATGTGAAATTAGAAAGTGAAAAGTGACTTTGGAAATAAATGACTAAGAGGGTCTTTATTAAAGTGGGGTGAATTAAAAAATATAAAGTGAGATTTAAATGAACATTTAATTTCAGCCCTAGATCTAAAACTATCTTAGTCATTGGATTTAGGGATTCCCCAAAAGTCACTTAGGGTTAGGTTAAAGGAGGAAAATGAGAGAAAATATCATTTAGTCTTTCATGAGCAGATTGAAAGAGGAGGAGAAAAAAGCTAAAGAGAAATTTCTGTGCGGAGGGAGAGCAGCAAAAGATACACAACAATTCTGTATAGCAGGTGGGCACATTTCTCAAGGCATCATTTTCGAACAGTAGCATTTATTTGGCACAGTTACCAAGATAGAATCCGTACAACACTGTTAGCTCACTTTTCGAGGCAAAGTACAACACTGTTTTCGAGGATTAGATTCAACAGTCAAGGGCACAATTTTCGAGGCAAATTTTATGGGCACAAAAATTGAGGAGGGACTGTTGTACTGTCCGTACAGTTCCGTACAAGCAGAATCTGGCATGTTTTCCAAGGCAGCACGTACAACATTTAATGCTGTAAATTTTCCTATAATTTTCTGTTTGTTGTTGGCATGATTTTCAAAGTTGAGAGTTGGCACGAAAATCGAGATAAGTGGGTTTTGTGTTTGCTGTAATTTTTACTGTGTTTTACTGTTCACTGTAAAAACATATTCAGAAATAAAGAGAAGCTTTTGAACTGGTTTTCCCTAAGAGTTGTAGGAGGTTTTTCCAGGGTCATCTTGACAAAAAATCAGCGTGTCAAATTTATGTGTGTGGCTGATTTATTTTTTATGAGTTTTTATTTCTGCAATTTTCAGCACTGTAAAATTTCCAGAATTTATGTTTTTAGAAAATATTTATTTCCCCAGCGTGTTGAATGTATGGTTATGGGAATGGACATTTAACTTAATAGGAGAAATAAGGAGAGACTGAAAACCGGGGTTGGTCTTAAAATTTCTATAGATATTGTTTTGTGCTGACAAGGGAGAATTTATTGGATGCAAAAAAGAGCTGATATGGGGTATTTTGAACATGAATGGGGGAATCTGGTTGGTTATTGGTAAAACAATACAGCTAAGAGCATGACTTTGTGATGATCCCTAATTTTAATATTGTCAATGAAGTCTTGTGATTTTGTTGTTTTAATGGATCTCCCTCTTTATAAAGTATGACATATTCCGACAAAAGGTTTCCTCTAATTTTTGTTATCAAATTTATATACTTGGGCTTCTTTTCAAGGCCTAATTGTCGTTTATAGCCTGTAGGAAAAGAGTTCAGATCTGTATTCGAGAACATGTTCTCGACTTTGAAACAATTTTCACCATTAATTATAAGTTATAACATAATTGAAAAAATCTTATGTTTGACTACTTTTTGCAAATCAACCTTGGATCACTGCGAAAACCAAGCTGTCATGGTGTGGACCTGGGTTTAACTCACCAGAGACTAGTGAAATTTGATGGTAGCCAGTCAAAATAATGAGTAATCGTGTCAAACTCTTTCTTTCGTCCGTTCATTTTTGTTTGTTTGTTACTTGTCATTGTTTTTAACATTAGAAGTTTTTTTTAAAGAATTTTAAGGGTTCCTTGTATTGTGGACCTCAACGTTTTCCATGAGATTTCCAAAATTTAGGCAGTGTCTACACGTATCTGTGGATGTGTTTTCTAGATCTCGAACCCCCATCTCGAAAACTTGGTGGAATATTTCAAAACAATTTTCCCAACACAGACATATGTGCGGAACACCCATCTAAATCCATTTTATTTTCCCTAATATTGCAGAGTCAGAGTTGAACATTTACACTGTAGCCTCACTGAATCATTCTCATCATTCCCCAAGTGGAGTTTTCAACATTGAATTACTACAACTGAGAATACGTTGCTCTTGAGATTTGAAGGTTGTTTTATATTGTATGCACTCTATACAATATAAGTGTACGACTAATTGCTTTTGTCATAATCACTTTTTACATCTTGTCAAATACTTGTCATAATCTCTTTTTACATCTTGTCAAATACATAGCCTGTAACTCTGGCAGGGAACTTCTAGAGGCTTTTGCACACACAAGGCATTCTCGTTTTCACTTGATAAGCATTTGCCATCAGAGTTCTTGGTAATTGTTTCAGGCGGGAAGAAGCTAATGCTGGGACAAACCGGAGGTGATTTGACACCTTCGGTCTGCCCCTTTCCGGCACGACTCCACTCTCCGGCCCAACGTCCGCCGCCCTCCACCCTCCGCCACCCTCCTCCCTTGCCCTCCCGTCCTCCACCACCCTCACCTGCCCCCGAAACCTGATGCCTGCAACATTGAATGCATGCCAAATTCGTAAATCGCGCAGGAAGAGCATAACATAGTGTGGAGGGATTTTTCACATTCCAACGGTTCGTTTCAAGCGCAGTTCAAAAGAGATCTGTTTACCTTGAATCATTTCATCCCGTAGAGGCATTTCATCCCACAGAGGCATAGACAAGGAGAAAGGCCGTAAGTAGACCCACAAAGAGAGAGTGGAAGACATCATAGGTAAGTAGGCCGCGAGGTTCTTTTTTTATCTTTTCTTATGCACTCGAGGATTCTGGAGGCTCTCTTCTGAGCCAGAGTAGTACCAAGAAGAGTAACTTCTAATAGAGTGGACACAGTACCAGCTTCTACCATGGCTCGTCTATGTGACCAACTATTGTGGGCCATGATCATAAGAATGTTGGTTGCTTTCTCTTGGCATTTTGGTGCGTCAACCCAGTTAAGCACAACTATCAGTATTGGGAATGCCTCATTAGCCTTTCTAATGGCTTCTCTCCCTACCTCTGTGGCTGCTAAATTGCTAAACATCCCCAAAATATTTTATGATACGTCCACATCTTCAATCATATCTAGCAAAAACTCAACCACACCTGTATCCACAATTAATTCAACATTTGTATGACAGATTGATAAGTTGTAGAGAGCCCTGAGTGCGTCCTTCTTTCCTGTATACTTCCGTGCTGCATGATATTAACCAATAAGGGTATTGCACCAGATGATCCTATTATAGGCTTATTCACATCCAGTGCTGACAAGCTTAGGAAATTTGCAACTACAACTTCTCTAATAGACTCATTTGAGCCCTGCAAAAGCATTACCATCTTGTGAACTGCCCCAGCTTTTACTATTGTTGCTTTGTTTCTGCAAAATTCAAGTTCCGTTCACTCAGACCTTATGCTCTATAATTTTTATTGAATTAAAAATCAGATAAAAACTGCAAGGCTAGAGATTTACACATGCATTTTAATGGGTATCCATGAAAAACAGAAAAAAAAACGGGTCTTTCTTCATGAACTTCACCACTGCAACAAAAACTTCAGTTTCTGAAAACACTAACGAGAACATTAAAACTTAACGAGCAAAGATGAATCAACCCATGGATTTGAAATCTATCCTACATCAATAGATCTAATGATTTTAGAAGCTATGATAAAAACACTACAAGATGGATCTTTACAATGGGTGTGAAAAGTGGGATCTTCAACAAAAGATCTAAAATAAGCCACATACACACACACACACACACACACACACACACACATAGGATCAAAGTGCTTCAAGATTGGACTGTGCAGTTAGGTCCACTTTATCTATAGCAGAACTAGAATGGGGAACCTATAAAGGAAGTGATGTTCATCAACCAGCATTGCATAAAGAAATCTAATGTTTTAAAAAACCTTCTCTGATACAGTGCAAGAATGGACATTCAACAATGCATTTTCTATATGCTAAATTAGACAATGCAAGAATGGATCCCTATTCAAGGACTTCAGTATCACTCCTCAAACAGAATAGAAATTGATGGCAAGATTGGAAATACACATAAGCCAAGCAACAAGTGTGGATCTCCTAAGCCACATAACTTGGGTGCCTAATTAGCATGGAGTTAAGTTTGAGGGCTGACCTTCGTCGGCCAAGAAAAAAAAAACGCAAACACATGCAAGCATACACAAGGCAGTTAGAGAAACTCACAGGTCATTTCCAATGGCAAGATTCAGAAGTGCAAACAATACAGAGATATAAATGGCTGCTTCAGAACAATCTAGCATTCCAACAAGGGGCGGAATGGCACCAAGCATTGCAAGAGTAACTCAAGCTTCTGCATCATCTTTCGTAAGTCTTCTGACATCTTGGGTAGCCTTTTGCTGGACACTCTTATTGCCGAACTATAGGGACTACACTGTCGTTTGAAGCTCATTGAAGGCCTTAACTTTTTCTCCACCTATTGAATTTTGTTTCTTTCTTCTGTGATTATTATTTCTTGTTTCATCCTCTTAGACCTACACCTCCATTGGTCCTTGGAGCCATTGCGCAAGCATTCCACAAGTTGCTTCCAATCTAGATCGTCACTAGCACGACTAAGACTGGTAGATTTGCAATCATTAGCGGGCTTCCATGTTAATGCAATAGAAAAACCTTCTCCATCACTAGCATTTCTTTGGGTAAATGCATTTTCATGGTTTCGAAACCTCCCCTGCTTTGGTGATGTGCACAGTTCCAGATTTTCTACTTTAAGTCTGGATTTGTGCTGTTGTTTTAGGGTTTCTTGGGAGGTGGTCACAGATGAGGACCTCCTGTGATGACGGGAAGCGGCCCCACAACGCATGCTATCAATCGGCCTTCTTCCAAGGGAAACCCTGCAAATGGAAAAGGATGATTTTGCCACAGTCCTGGTTCTCTCCACTATGATATTTCCATTCCCTGAGTTGTTCAACATTGTTTCAGATGTTAGGGACTACACATAACATTCAATGTTTCAAAATTCTATAAAAGCCTTGGATTCTCCACATCTCAATTCCTCTAATCCTTCCCATTCATAGATGCTTTATCGGTGGTTTCAAGCAAGGAGTAGGTTCCTTTACTCGAATAGCAAGATGCATCTTTCAAAGACAATGACATTAAAAAAGAGAATGGCAAGAACTTGATTAGATGAGGCACAATTTTCAAAGAAGTTTTAGTCACAAGCATACCCTCGTGAAATTAGAAACCCACTACACTGATAACCAGAAATCAAGAACTCTACAAACATCTGAGCTTGATACAGTTCCTTCAATCTTATATTTTTCTCGAACAAACTCCTTGATCATCCAATATATTTTTTCTCAAAGCATTTCCTTCATCATCCAATGATCAGATTCTTTGATGCCCAAGTTATCTGATATTATTTCCTTTCAGTGATCTTTCGAATGTTCACGTAAAACCCAAATGGAAAAATTTAGGATATAATCAGTTTAAGAACAATAGTTCAATGCTGCAGGTGTCAGGTTTCGGGGGTAGGTGAGGGTGGCGAAGGACGAGAGGGTAGGGGAGGAGGGTGGCGAAGGGTGGCAAAGGTTAGTGAGGCCCTAAAAAACGGGAAGAGAGTTGGTCTAAAGAGCGGGGTCGTGTTGGAAAGGGGCGGACTGAAGGTGTCAAATCACCTCTGGTTTGTCCCAGCATTAGCTTCTTCCGTTAAAGGCGGGGTTTTGCACGCATGCTAACAGGTTCACATAATGTTAGGGAACTTTATATTTTGCAAGGAGACGGATTTTGTATTCTTCTAAAGTTTTAGAAGTGATATTGGGGTCAAGCAAGGTTGCCCATTGTCTCCTACCCTTTTTGGTTTATATATCGACAAGTTCGAAGAGTGCTTAAATTCGCAAGAGGGTGACAGTGTCCATGTGGACAAGTTTGTTATAAGGCTTCTTTTGTATGCAAATGATCTTATTTTGATTGCTAAATCTGCTCTTGGTTTGCAAGAGCACTTACTTTCCCTTGCGCATTTTTGTAGAAAGGTGGGGATGTAAGTCAATATTAGCAAAACGAAAGTAGTGGTTTTCTCTAACAAAAGAAAACATAACTGGCATACGTTCTACTTTGAAGAAAACACTCTGGAAGAAGTTGCAGATTACAAATATCTCGGAATTGACTTCAACACAAATCGAAGCTGGGACGACTGTAGAAAGAAAATAACTTTGGGAAGTTGGAAAAATTTTTACACTTTTCAAAATAAGTGTAGAGAGGCAGAGTTATGGAATTGGAAAACCACCGAAACTCTTTTTGGGCTTTTAGTGATTTTGATGATTCTCTATGATTGTGAACTGTGGGCCAACAATACATATGACATGCCAACTGTGGGCCAACAGTACTGTTGTAGCTCCTAGAGACAACCTTGAGTTGCAAAAGACCAGTGCCTAGGACATCTTAAAATCAGAGGTTAAATGTAGACAATTTCCAGGGTTCCTCTGACAAAATATGGATGAAGAGAGTAACGGTTGTGGTGGTTCAGAAATGGAGAAGAACTTGGAGTCTGATTCATGTGAATTACCCTATACTGCGAGAGGGCTTAGGAAGCTGTATGGCTCAATGGCTTTCAAATGGGCCAAGTATAAAACAATGAGCAAAGGCTTTCAAAATATGCAGAGGTGTTGAGAAGGAACGGAGGAGGAACCCGCGAGAGACAGGCTTAAAAGTCTTAAGAATCTGTCTCCCATGAACTCAGAAGAATTGGATGCAAGTGGAATATGGCCAACAACAAAGATTCGTGGAGCGCGAATTAAGGGAGCGAAGCAATTTTAACACATGAGCATTATACTTACACGAATTCATGGATAAAAACACATACCACCTGCAGCTACATTACACGGATCATCAAAGTAGTAGAGCATGGAAAGATGATTATGCATAAACATGAGATTACTGATAAAAAAAGATAATACAGATACATACTACTCATTTCCCCATCTGGAATCCAAATAAACAACGCTGTATATCATATTAAGTTCAAAACAACTCTCCCAAATATGTATCTCAGAGCACAAGGAGCACAGTCATACAAAACTACAACAAAATTCTCCAAAAATCAGAACCCTTCTTTCATCTCTGAACTCTCTACATATAGAGTTCTCCGAGAGGGTTCACGATCAGATAATCATTCACGATCGACCCACACATGTGAAAATCAAAATATCCAAACCAACTAGTAGAGTGTGCATCAATCAATCACTCCTGCAAACAGATAAACAAAATAGAATCGGGTGAAATCGAGATTTCACCAGCAAAACATCATAATCAAACAGTGAAAGAAAACAACTTAGTTGGCCACGGAGGCCAAATTCGGGAATCTTCAAAATGGGGCGGCGGGGAGTGGCTGTGAACAGGTGGGCAGTCTGACTTCCATTACTTGATTCCACTTGTTGTTGAAAACCTCCACTCCCTGTTCTCATAGTTTCCACTAACCGTTACGAAACGCCCAGTCATGCTGCGTGTGCCTCACTCTTTGACAAGGAGTTCTTGGAAAACTGAATAAACCATATCTGCGCTTGCTCCACCCAAAAACCCATGCATGTGTAGGACTTGCAAAACCGAAAACCGGATTTCGGAGGGGGGCCTGTTCGGTTTGTGGTATTGGATGGGGGGGGGGGGGTGCGAAATCACTATAGGTTGACACATAGCATCGGAGGCGGTTTCCAAAACCGGCCATTTCGGCCCCCCCCCTACATTAGCCTTCTGAAGGTGAGGGGGGGACGAACTAGATCATGAGCCGTCAGAGGCATGATGGCAGACGAAGATGAGGGGAAGATGGCAGAAGTAATGGTGGATTTTAGCGGGATGATTAACACTGGAAATAGCAGGACAAAGTCCACATAAGGGCTATTTATGACGTGGTAGGGAGGTGGGGCCCAAGCTCATATCGCAAATCACAATTGGGAGGTTTTACGTATGAGAAGCATGGGATACATGTTAAGATTTGCGATTTGCAAAGTGTGACGAGCAGAGGGTGACGTGGCCAGACAGAGGTGGGGCCGACCCACAGATCGCAATTAGAAGTATTTTGATATGAGACGCGGAGAGTAAGGGTTATACCCTGCGACGAGCGATGTGCGGTGGGTGGTGGATGATGTGGCGTGATGGAGGTGGGTCCCATTTACATCGCAATTGGGGACATGGTGCATGCAAGTTAACAAAAGTGTAAGTGTAATGCAGTTTCCGATGCGAAAAGGTAAGTGAGTGAATAAAGGTTTTAGAGCAGGGAGGAGAAAAGGGGCTAAGGTTTTATTACATCGGGGGTTTTGCAAAGGAGTGCAATGGAAACATCGACTCTTTCCTCTTATGACTGCGAGGTGTTCACCCGTTCTGTGCTTGGAATGCTTGGCCATCCCTTTAGTCGTTCTTGCTCTTCCTTCGCTTAGCTTCCCATGTTGCCTTATTGCTCCTGGAAACCACAAACCAACATTATTGCCTTATAGGGGCCACTTCTCCACCTTGTGTGTGGTCACAGGCCAACAAGTAATCTAGAAACAAACTGAGAAAATTCATAAGTGCTTGATTACAAACAAATTCAAAATAAAAAATGCAGGTCCTTATGCTATCTTGTTAAGTGAAACATGAAATGCTCCCATTGAAGCAATTGCTGTTGTATGAATCATAAGGTATTTAAAATAAATTGAGCAAATGGCCTAATGTTGTCTTTAATGACGTATTGTGCAAAAAAAAGAAGACTTGGTGTGACAAATTATCAAATGATTTATAAATGGGGTATTTTCTTGAAGATGTGTCCCACAAACAATCAAGAGATAAAAGCTTTTGTTATGGATAAGTTACACAAGCGTACTTGGGAAAAAAATACTATATTGAAGAGTTTAATCCTACTCATAATCATCAATGAAAAGCATACATAGGGGCCAATATTTCGTGGAGAGAAAAAATTCTTATTTCTTAGTTAAGGACTGTTGAGAATTTGGAGGGCTGGAGGTTAATACAAATTCTCTTCTTGATAATTACTTGTGTCCGTACTTGTGATACTTATGTCTTCTTCTTCTTTTAGTTTAGTTAATCTTTCATCAAGTCAATTATCAAAATGCACAAGACACAAAATTAGGCTCCTAGAGCCAAGGAAAAACCTCTCCCTCTTGGAGAGGAAAATTCGCAAAGAATTCTTCTTATAGATCTTCAAATGACAAGTACCATGACCCAGACTTAGATATGCTTCCAAGAACTTTATTCAACTTCTTCAACGTTGAATTTTCTCTTCACAAATTGCTTAGTTCTGCATCATCATTGGAGAACTTGATATTCACCTTGCATATGCAGGTAGTTGAATTGCTTGAACAGTAGGAAGGTAGATTTACCTTCCTCACAATGATTGCCTCTTCACCTTGTGATTACTAGTTCAAACTTTGCAAGTTCTATCTTCGAATCAACAACTCTTCACAATAATATATCAACAACTTATTCTTGCACTAACCTTCTCAAGTCTGCTCCTTAAAACTTCAAAGATATCTGAACTATACTCTTCCTGCATTAATACGAAATTTTGTTGTATCTATCCGCAACAATTATGTACCTTTTACCATCCACAAACTGTTCTTGAATATTCACAATCCTGTAGTTGACTATCCTTCCTGTATTTCATGCTAACCTTCTTCCTGCACCTATGATTCTGATATGCACTTTTAACTGCCCTATATCCGCACTGAATATTATCTTTTCCGCACTGTAATCTCAAAGGTATATTCACATACTTCTTTGCTGTAGGTTCATATATATCCACACTCCTTAAATCCACAAATATTCCTTAATTTTAACTCGTAGTCCCTTTTGAGACGGTTCCGTATTTACTGTAGTGATGTTTGCAATTCTTGCTCGGTGATGTCTGTTGTAGGTTCAGTGAAATCCACACTCTTTTTGACTCAGACAAATCCACATTCCTTTTTAGATATGTCCACATTAATTTAAGACCCATACGCAATCCTGCCTATTTTGACACCGAAAAACTTGTTTCCAAATGATCCGCAGCTTTAAGTATATATATACATGACTGTACCAGCTATAAGGCCGACCATCTAGTTGAGTAATAGGCTGACTTGTCCATTGTAAATAGGCCGACTTGAAGTGAGATTTCTTCAGTATTTAATGTGGCAACCTCCACTATAACTAGAACTTGTCTTCACTGTTGATCGAGGGTAGTTGTGAGCTAGACTTCCAGCCTAGTTTGAGGGCTGTTAGGTGTCCTTCTTCCACAATGTCTTGGAGCATATATGACACTTAATTACATTTTAAATCTAGAGGAAACAAAACCTAATGGACATCAAGAAGAAGTCCATCTACATAATAAATCTTGCTCATGAAACCCATGAAGCAAGTACAACGAAAATACATTTTATTATTTTGACTTCTTATTTTCATAATTACATAGTCAACATGAAGTCCGAACTAGTTACACTTTTCAACACTCCCTCTTAACTAGGGAGGTATTCATACAGGTACATGGTTACTTTCAAACAGAATGATCTCATAAGAAGAATCAGATTGGTAATCACATCTGTATAGCATCATATCAACCAGCATTGTCCTAGTGCAAGGCCTTGACTAACAACCCCATCTCTCAACAAGACAATGGGCTACAATGTTGGCGAGACACATGACTAATAGACACCATAGCCATTGTCTCTCCAAGGTACATACCTTGTTCCCAGAGTATGACCTTCTTGGACTATTCTTCTCTTAGGTAGCCAACCCTCAAATAATATAGGTCCACGACCACTGTTATCTTGAATGCCTTAGCTCATTCTCAAAGAGTATCGAATGCCAGATGATTACCCAATCCTCCATTCTGTCTTCCAGGTGAAGACTAGAATGATGTGTCTATCCATTATTTTCACATGGCCTTCACTAAGACTTACGACTGTTAGTCCTGGTCTAGTGCATGACACATGTAATAGAGAATCACATGTCACTCCCTCTCAACACAGGAAGGACATACTTCAAGTTTCTTCCAAGTAAGAAACTTACCACTTGGGTTCCTCTCAACCAGGGTCCTACAGCAGCAATCTAGCTACTCATGAAGAATTCCTCGCCTCGATATCATGGGTTTCGATATTGAGGAATCTTCAACTTTTGGCTTCATAGGGCACAAATCATCCATCACTTTCAGTCACGAGTCATGTTCACTTATCAGAAAGTGATTCATCAGTCCTTCTCATTTGGTCCACTATTATGCCATGCTGCTTTTCTTCGAATCATCTCCAAGGATCATACATCCTTTCTCATGATTAGCAGTCTTGCACAAATTCATCCAAATAAACATATACATATGAACTTTTTAAAACAAAAGTTACCTCAGTGATGATATTTTACCATGACATCTCCCTGTAGGCATCGACATCCTTTATTCAGATTGACACATCTCCTAATGATATGTTTTTCCAAGGGTCTTATTCTTTATCAGACTTTCGTCAGAGTCTACATATCTTCCCAGGAAATTTCTTGGTCACATCTTCTTGGCTTTCGGATGGTAACTGCCTCTTGACATGGTTGCATTTCATGATCTCTTCCTCTCTGCACATTCTTCATTCCCAAGAATTTACAACTTTTCTAGTTTCTCGTCCATTTACAACCACCTCATATTTCATGAGGAAATATTATGTTGATTTCATCTGTTCGTGCACGGATAGATACTCCTTCATATATCATACTTCTAAACACAGAAGTCATACAAGGCAT